>VWZP01003261.1:217992-318437 GCA_013396995.1 Dicaeum eximium | reverse complement strand
CTGAGGTGGGCTGGGCACTCACTGAGCAGGGCTGGGCACTCACTGAGCAGGGCTGGGGCACTCACTGAGCAGGGCTGGGGCACTCACTGAGCTGGGCTGGGGGACAGGGAGGCACCAGGGCTGGGCACTCACTGAGCAGCACCAGGGCAGAGAGGTCCCGAGCTGCTGAGGGAGCCTGTGGGAAAGCTGGAGAGGAGCACACAGCACCCTGGAGTGGCAGGAGAAAGAGGAATGGCTTCAGACAGAGCAGGGGTAGGTGGGATATGGGAAGGAATTGTTCCCTGTGAGGGTGGGCAGGCCCTGGCACAGGGTGCCCAGAGCAGCTGTGGCTGCCCCTGGATCCCTGGCAGTGTCCAAGGCCAGGTTGGATTTTGGGGCTTGGAGCAGCCTGGGACAGTGGAAGGTGTCCCTGCCATGGCAGGGGTGGCACTGGATGGGCTTTAAGGTCCCTCCCCATCCAAACCATTCCATGATTCTATGAAAATGCAGGAAGATGAAGTGAGGAACCCACCTTGGGGAGGTAGGGACAATGTCATAACCCCCACCAGCTCTGTGACATGAGCCAGGGAGGGTTTGGAAGAGTGCAGGGATTTGGAAAAGGGTATTGGTAACAAACCTGCTGGGGAGGTGCAGGAACTGTGGAGATTTGTGCAGGCTTGTGTTGAATTGCAGGTGACAAAGTGGCTCTGCCTCAGTCCCAGTGTTCAGTTTGTGCAAACATGAGGAATGAAGAGATCATTCCAATGTGATGGATTGAGTGTGGATCCATGAAACACAGCACTGTGTTTTCCTGAATGGAGAGTCCCTCTCCTCCCAGGGCAAGCTTTGGAAAAATGTGTCTCAGGCTGTTGTAACACTCCAGCTGAAGGGTTAGCAGCTCTGAAATGTGCTCCAGCCCTGCCAGGCTTCAGGGGTGGGATGAGCCCAAAACAAAGAAGGGAGGGAAGGGCTGGCTGTGGGTGGGAGCTGGGGCTACTCTGTGTGCACAGCTCAGAGGTTTTCCCTTCACAGCCTCCAAATATCTGATCAGGAGTGGTGTCTGGCCAGGTGGGTCAGATCCACCTGGACCCTGACATGGTTTTTCTGGAGAAGCCTTGTCCTCAGGCACAGAGCAGCTACATGTGTGCAGATCCCTGCCTAGTGGGAATCCTGAACCCAAACAACTCTGTTTTGGTCACTGACATAATCCCTGGAAGCTGAAATTAGGTCTGTTCCCATTCACACAGAGACTTCTTGTTATGGCTTTGGCTCCCTTGTCCCAGGCAGCACATTCAGCCCTCAGTGGAGGAATTAGTTTAGTTTGGAGTCAGTTTATGCTGGACAGGAGCCAGGGCTTTGACAAATAAACAGTTATTTTAACCAAATTCGGGCTGCTGGACTTGTTAAAGGAGGGCTGGGCCCTTGTAGGTGAGATGTGAGCAGTGTGGTGCTGGCAGCTCCTGCTGGAGCCTCTGGAGGGTGATAAAAGTGGATCAACACTACTGGGATAAACCTTTCTCAGCCAGTAAATGTAAAAGTGAAGAAAGAACAAACTTCTTTTAAACTGAAGTGGTGCAGTTGGGAGATACAGGAAAGCTTTGGCACAGGGAGTGTCCCCTGTGATTGTGACACCACCCTGGGTGCTTGCTGGGCTTCAAAACCTCTCACTTGAGGTGATTGAGGAACCTGGACCCCTCAATGTAACATTTAAAGATCTGGTAACACCTTCTTCTCTGTTGTGCTCACAGAATAGGGTTTGAGTCTGTGTCAGTGCCCTTGGTTAAGGACAAGCTGGGGCAGAGCCACATGGAGAGGGAGAGCTTTGGTTTGGGGAAGGTGTTTGATGGCAGGGGAGGGGAGGTTTGGTTGGTTTTTGGAAGGTGTTTGATGTGAGGGGAGGTGAGAAGGCAGAGAGTGGCGAGCTGAAGAGTTTCTGAGCTGAGAAAACTCCTGTGGGGAGCTGGAGGGTTGAGTGATCATGAAGAGATGGAGAGGGGAGGTCAGGACCTACACCAGGAGGATTTTGATTCTTTAGGATGTCTTTCCCCAGGCTCCCCAGTATGAACCAGTTTAGGGGTTACCAATGAGCCAGGAGTAAATGGGGTCCCGGGGATGTTGGACACTTCCACACAGCTCCACATCTGACAGCACATTTCTTTTCCTTGCTTTGGTGCTGAGAAGCAGAGGTGCTGCCTGGGGCTGGATCTGCTGCTGATCTGCAGCTGTAGAAGTGAAGGGTTTGCTCTGGGAGTTGGCTCCTGCTGGCCAGCAGGTCCTGTTAGGTTGTTCTGGTTCTTGTTTTATCTTAAAACAATGTAGGGATGGTGCTAAAATCTGGGCAGGGCATTCAGCATCACTGCACTTCTGCTGATTGCAAACACGGGCAGCAGGAGCTGGGAGCTGGGAGAGGTTTTTATCTGGGCTTCCTACAACCTTGGTGCACTCCTTCCATCCCTTTTGGAGACAGCCCTGGAGCAGGGCATGCCCCATTATCCCCATGGCATCCACAGCCAGGTAATCCCAGGGATCTGCCTGCTCAGCTGTGAGTGGAAGGAACATGAAAAAGGGATCAGGGCAGGGTTCTGGAGACACCTGAACTTCGTTAAAGGCATTTGAAATGTGGATTCTCCTGCCGAGGCCTCAGAGGTTTGAGGGAGCCAGGGGAAGGACACAGCCCTGAGACACCCAGGAACCTTCCAGCCATGGTAAATATTAAACCACTGAAATAACATTGCTAGCAGGCACTGGGGGAGGATTAGGAGGAAGATAAATGGGCAGTGTCCCCAACAGGAAGCTAATGGCACGTGCTGTCCCATTGTGTGCCCACACAGGGACCAGAAATAATGACTGCAGTTACTTCTTTGTCACATAATGCTCTGAAAATCCTGCACTTTGTAGCAATGTTTGCATGGAAGGGATGCCAGTGCAGTGCTCCATGTAATTATGCATGGGATTAGAGGAAATTTGGAAATTATAGCATACAGAGGTACATTAGTTTTTAAGAGCTATTTTAGGATAAAATGGTGGGAGTGAAGCAAAGCAGTTTATTCCTTATTTTTGCGTTTATTCTTGATGCATGGGGACTGTGGCAGCCCCAAGAGGAATTCCCTGCCCACCAGAGCTGCTCCAGCCCTGTGAACCCAGAGGTGACCAAATACATTCAGTGGGGACTGGAGACAGAATATAGGAATGTTTTGGGGCAATTTTCTCTCCTGGCTAATTCCCAGATATGATTACCCAGGCAGAGAGCTGATGGCCTCTTTGAAATGAAATTTGTCTAAAATATGGCCCAGTCTCAAACTGGCTGCAGGCTCCTGCTTTATCCAGTAATATCCTGCAAGAAATAGCCTCCCTTAATCCTTGGGAGAAATGCTGCTGTAATACCTGGGGTCTGCAATATATCTGCTGTTGTATTTTTGTCACCTTTACATTGAAGATGCTGATGCATTAAAGATCCCCCCCAATCTCAGCCCTAGCTGGGCCTGGTTTCACAGCCAGGCTGTCTGTGCCACACTCTGCCTGCCTCGGTGCAGGAGATAAAATTGTGATTGCAGGGTAATGGATCATGTCTGAATTAGCTCTCCCAGAAGAGGCAGACAGAGAATGACATTGAAAATGGTCATCACAGAGATCCTGGTGTCCACCAGAGTGAGCTCCTGCAGAGCTGGTGGGATTTCCTGGTGCTGAGGTGTGTTAGGAGGGGATCTGTGCCTGCATTCCATGCCTGGATAGGCTTTGCTGTGCAAGTGTAGCCATGATTTATCCAGATATTAACAACAGGCATTGATCAGAGTTTGCTGAGGGTCCAGAAAACCTGTAAGGCCACAAAAAATGGAAGAAACCTGATGCTTTCAGAGTGCTGTGGGAAATCTAAGTGAGATCTTTGGAGATGCTGTGAAACAGCAGATTGATGACCTGGGCTTGGGGTATCACATGGTGGGATCCAGCTTTTTAGCATCTGCAAGAATTATTTATTTCCCACTGACAGAACATGAACTTTGTTGAGGTTCATTGGGGTCTGGAGCCTGTTGTTTCACTGGTGTGGACCCCAGAGCCAGCAGCTCCTCTTGTCTGACCTGGTTTGGTTGTGTCACATCAGCTTTGGTCAAAAAGCTGCTGAAATCTGGGAGATGTGTGGCTCCATGTGCTGATGGTGCTTCAGGGCAGCCCCAGGATTTGTAATTACAGGTGTGAGATATTGATGGCTCCAGGGGTGTGGTCCAGGAAGACAATGGAATGCTCTCCTGTCCCTGGGTCTCATCCAGGAGCCACAGGAGCAAATACTGAGCAGCCCTGGGGCTGTGGGACACTCACCTGAGCATGGAAATGGGGCTGGACACACTTTTCTGCTGGCAGGAGCTGTGAAACCTGGAGCTCTGCTGCCTGGGTCCTGCAGTCACTGAAATCACAGAGCCATTGAGGGTGGAAAAGCTCTCCAAGACCCTCAAGCCCAGCCCCTGACCAGGTGCCCCCATGCCCAGCAAACCACATTGTGGGATGCCACATCTGTGCCTTTTTTGAACACTTCAGGGGCGGTGACTCCACCACCACCGTGGATTATTTACAATATAATGAATTTCCTGACTTTCTCTTTGCATTTTCCACATGAAGCTGAATGGCCCCCTCAGCAAGCACCCCCCATAAGGTGCTGGGGCTGGAGAAGCCCTCAGGTGGCTCCAGAGATGACAGGAAGCCTCTTTCCAAGCCTGCCAGGCATGGATGCAGCTGGGAGCCAGCTTTTAGGTTAAACTGGACTTGGACAGGGCGACGCTGCAGATATTTTATGTGGCATTTCATCTTTACTGGTGCTGGAAGACAAAAGCTCATTTAATTGGAATTAAGATCATTGTGAGGAGGAAATGGGGTTTGAGAGTTATGGATTGTGAAAGAATAGAAGGGCTGATAGGTTTGGGGTTTTTTTATAAAGATGAAAATAATGTTAATTAACCCACCCAATTACCTGCTGTCTCAGCTTCACAAATGTTAATGAATTTGCTCTTGTAATGCACTTAGGAAAGAGCAAACTTCATCCCAGGTGTGGGAATGATGCAGGGGTGGAGATGGGAAAAACAGAGGGGTTTTAGGTTATTGAATATGGCCCAGGAGTGAAGGTTCTGCTGCTAACAAGATATCTGTGTTTAATTAAAGTGTTCCTCAGTCACTGAGCTCAGGTGGTCCTGAGCTGTCCCTCTCTGGTGGCTGGGCTTTCACTTGGGGTGGGACCTTAGGGATTTGTGGTGGGATCATTATTATATTTATTTATTCATTCCAGAAACCATTAGCTATTGATTTTTCCATGGGGCTTCCTGCAGCCATCATCCCATGATGATGTTCAAAAGCCCAAAGACTCTGCTTTCTTTATTTTAATTAAATAAATGCTGTTTCTTTCCTCTTTTAGTCTAACCTCTGAGACTTCTTTCAGGCCACTATAACAGCCTGAAACTTCTGTGCACACAGGATTTGCACAAACTTTGAAATAGCCAGAGGAAGAAAACCCTTAGGAATAACCTCTATTGCCATAAAATGATGGAAGAGGATCTCCATGCCTGGGACCAGACATTCCTGTAGCACATCCCCATCCTGGCAGGGTTAGCAAGGTGCACATCAGACCCTCAGTAACAGATTTAGACAGGTTTGCTTCAACTCTTATAAATAATTTCACCACCTCGGGAGTGCTCAAGGTGACAGGAGGCAACTCAGGGATGGTGCAAACTGTTGAACACAGGTCTGAGGAAAAAGCAGAATTTTAAGGATATTTCCTGGGCTTCTATTGGTTTGTTTTTGAGGCATTTGTACAAAATGCTGAATATTTTTAAAATTGGTTCTTTCCGGCTTTAACATCTCCAAACTGCAGGAAGATTCCTGATTCTGTGTGAAGATGGTTTAAAATGTTCTCACTCTTCTGTCATTTGGAAGTTGAGGGGAAGATTTCCATAGGAGCCTAATGTGGGGTGGTGAAATGAGAATTTGTTTTTGGAAACCTCACCTGGAATGTGTGAGAAAGATGCTGGTGTCAGGTGTTTGCTTAGAGGGATGGCATGGCATGGCATGGGTGGGAATGTCCCAACAGCTGCAGAAGGCTCATGGAGCTCTTCAGTGGCTACATATAAAACTTAAACAGATAAAATTCAAATCAACCAGGAAGATAAATTGTTGGCAGTGGTGATCCTCCCCAGGCTCTGAGGAGCAGGTCCAGGGGACCAAAGCTCTGTGCTGGTCACCCAAATGCTTTATCTCCCTTGAAGTCTGGTTCTCCTCCATCCCTGCACTGGCTGCAGGGATGAGGATGAGCCCATGTCAGGGCTCAGCATCATTTCCAGCAAAATCCCTGGAGCCCCAAAGGACTTTGGTCCAGACCTTGGCCCAGCGTGGGAACAACATGGATTTGTCCAAGGCCAGGCTGGACAGGGCCTGGAGCAGTCTGGGACAGTGGAAGGTGTCCCTGCCATGGCAGGGGTGGCACTGGATGGATTTTAAGTCCCTTCCAACCCAAACCCTTGGGGGATTCTGTGGCTCTTCCCCACAAGAGTTTGGTTTGGCAAGGTTTGGTTGCTGCTTCTGGAAAGAGTTGCTGCAAACATCTTGTTATGCAAACACCTCAACAAATCAGACCCATCCATTCCTAGCTCCTGGAGACTTGTGCTTCCATGGATGTGAAGCTGAAACCTAAGGTTTGATCACTCCTGGCTGGCATGGATAATGAAGGTTTCTGAAAACTTGAAAACAAATAACAGAAGAATCACAGAATATTTTGGGTTGGAAGGGACCTTAAAGCTCATCCCATTCCACCCCCTGCCATGGGCAAGAACACCTTCCACTGTCCCAGGCTGCTCCAAGCCCTGTCCAACCTGGCCTTGTAGAGAAGAAATGGAGGGATTTTTTAGTGGGGTTGTTGTTGTTGTTGTTTTGTTTTGTTTTGTTTAATTAGTGTCAGTCTTGTTTGGGCTCGGAATGTAGGAGAGGGAAGATTTAGGTCAGAATCATGACCTCAATAACTTTGTCATCCAGCTCCAGATTAAATTAAAGCTATCAAGTGCTTTATCAGCTTCTAAAGTACTCCAGCAAGAACCTCTTCAGTGTTCTCCATTTGGGTTTTCCTTTTAGTGCTGAGGGTTTTTTGGGGATGATATGAGGCCACATATAAAAAATTTTAATTGACTTTCTAGATTTTTATGTTAATGGTACTGGGAGGAGTGATCCTCAACTGGCTGCACAAAGTGACTTTCACTCCCTGGTGTGCTAATTTGAAGCTCTTAAACTTCCCAGAGATTCCCTGTGGTGTGAGAAAGCTGCCATGGACATGTTGGAGCTCAGGTTGCTGCTGTTGGGCCTCTTTATGAGGAATTCTTCATCTGCTGGTTTTTAATGTCACCTAATTTAGTGCCAAGTGTAAAAGAAGGCTCTGTAATAATTTGTGATGGTATCAGGTTTTACAAGATGGGCAGATTGATGTCACTGCCTGGAGAGCCTCTGCTGAGGGTGCCCCTGAGGTTTGTGCCCCTGGAGCCGACTGGCAGCAGCCCATGGATGAGCAAGCTCTCCGTGGATGTCAGTGCTGGGTCTCCTTTCAGGTATTCTTGGAAGATTCTCCTCGGGACTGGCTGCATCCAGAGCAGAAGATGCAAACCTTCCTGAAACATGGCAAGGTCCCCACTAAGCCCTAGGGTTTGGGACAGGGCCCAAAGCTGTGTGATTCTTCTGTGAATTAGGGAAAAGCTTTTGGAGTGCAGGATCTGTGTTTGTGCAGCTTCCCAGGGTCATGGGCAGAGTTGTCATCAGAGCCACCACGGTGTTGTCACAGGGACACAGCAGAGGGACCTGGATGGGCTCGTGCCTGGCTGCTTTGACCTTGAAAAAGCAGTGTTTGACCCTCTTTGGGTGGGACATTTGGGGCATGGAGTGGATTTGGTTCAGTATTAAATATCTGCCCCAGAGAAGGCTGCGCCTTTCCTGGAGCGGGGGAGATCCAGCCTTCGGTGGGACTTGTCACCAAAACATTTCCCTGCTTTGCCTGAGAAGGGGCTGTCTGGAGTCAGGAAAGTAATTTGGGGATCCCTTGGCTGTTTCAGTGGTTCCTGGATGAGAACAAATGCAGGCAGTCTTTGCTTTTTGATGATGGTGCAAATGCCATCATCGTCCTGGGAATCATGGGACACTTTTTAAGGGTTTTATGGGTGTGATTGTCCTGCTCTGCTCTGCACTGGAGGCAGTTTGGGGCAGTGTAAGATGGACCCAAGGTTACTGGAGACCATCCAGTGCAGGGACAGGGAGATGGTGAAGGGCCTGGAGGGGTGGGGTTGTTGGGGTGTCTGTGCAGGGCCAGGAGTTGGATTGATGATCCTGTGGGTCCCTTCCAGCTCAGCATATTCTGTGATTCCACAAAACCATTATTCTTGGCCAAATCAAGAGTTATTGCTTAAAGTTAAAACTTAAAGTCCTCCTTCAAGCACCAGTCAAGTCCAGCTTCTCCCTGGAGGGCCTTGAAAACTGGGCAGGGACATGAAGCCTCTGGCTTGTCCCTTCAGGAGAACAGAGTTGCAGGCAAGGGAGCAAATTCTCCTTCCTGAAGGGAGCCATAGTTTATGGTAGAAAATGTTCATGTAATCCATTTTTATGAAGAAAACCACACTGGCCATACTGGAAGCATTTGCTTTTGTGTTTTTAGAGCTTTCCATAGGAGAATTATTTTGATTAAAAAAGAAAAAAAAATTATGCTTCTGGTTGAAAAAATAAAAAACACACTGACAGAACTTTAATCTAAGCCCAAATCACAAAAACAGCCTTTATTGATGTCAGAGTTGCTTTAGAAATGGAAAGAGTAAACAGGATTTGGCCTTTAATTTGTGAAGCGTTTTGATTTTTCAGAGGCATTAAAGAGACAGAAAAGATGGGTATTGAATTATTTAACAATTGCTAGGAAAATTAAGTTTCAGAGAGCCTGTTTTCACTGCAATAATCTTATTAATGAAAACAAAACTATCTGGGGCAGCACCAATATTTGGAGCTCACTCCCTGCTGCCTGAATTGTTTCTGAGTGGTCCATGAAGTGACTTTGGAAGTCAGAGCCAAGCTGAGCCTTTTCTGTGGTCTGTTCACACTTCCCAGGAAAAAGCTGCCGTTGATGGATTATCCAAACATATTTTCCCTCTAAATCCAAAGCAGAGGGGGAAAATATGCGAGGAGGAGTTGGGGAATTTGGCTCTCGGAATTTTTTTTTTTCATTGGCAGATTGCTTTAAAGTGATTTATTGGCCAAAACCAATCGATTTTCATTAGAAAGCAAGTATTTAATGACTTTGGGGGTGGGGACTGCAAACAAAGAGTGATAATCCTGGGTGACACCAGACCAGCCCTTCATCAAACAGACTTTAAAGAGTGTTTGAGAGCCAGTGCTGAGGGTGATGATTTCCTTTCATGTGCGCTGTAATTCACTGTCCTTTGCAGTCAGTGGTGCATAACTCGGCCTAGATTGAATTAAAGGAAAAAGGGATCCTTGCTCTCATCCTCAGGGGCTGCAGCAGTCAGTGCTGGGTGCCCTGGGAGCTCCCAGCTGGCTCTGCCTCGGAGCACGGGAGATTTTATAACCTCCCACTCCCTCCCTGCCCAGAGTCCAGGCCTGCTGCTTTGTCTTGGAGAGCTGAACCAAATCCTCCTGAGGTTCCACCTTGGAATGCTCTCGTGGTGCTCATGGAGTGTCTGCCCCAGGGTGTGAGCAAAGCCTGGCAAACCCAGCCAGCCACAGCCACAGCCACCTCCCTGAATCCCGGCGTTCCAGCGCTGCTTTGGAAATCTGCAGATGGGAAATCTGGGTGAGAGCAGTTGGCAAGGTCCTGGTGGTCCCTGAGAGCCCACCTGCAGAGCTGCCCAGCCCTGGGCCAGCACAGGCAGGAGCTGGAGCTGCTGGAGGAGTCCAGAGGAGGCTCCAGGATGAGCAGAGGGATGGAGCAGCTCTGCTGGGAGGAAAGGCTGGGAGAGCTGGGAATGCTCAGCCTGGAGAGGAGGAGCTTTGGGGTGACACAATTGTGACCTTCCAGTGCCTGAAGGAGTTATAGGACAGCTGGAGAGAGGACTTTGGACAAGGACATGGAGTGACAGGACAAGGCAGGTGACATTAAACTGAGAGTGGATTTAGATGGGATTTTGGGATGGAATTCCTGGGTGTGAGGGTCCTGAGGCCCTGGCACAGGGTGCCCAGAGCAGCTGTGGGTGCCCCTGGATCCCTGGCAGTGCCCAAGGCCAGGCTGGATGGGGCTTGGAGCAGTCTGGGACAGTGGAAGGGGGTGGAACAAGATGATCTTTCAGGTTCCTTCCAACCCAAACCATTCTGTGACTCCATGCCACCTGTGGGTGCACCCACCCTTTCCCCTCTTCACCTTTGGGGATTAACAACTCCAGAATTGGGATTTTCTGCTCTTTGCACCCAGACTGGCCCTTGGTGGAATTCCTGCTGGGCTCCTGCAAAGCACAGCTTGAGCACCGGCAGGTTGCACTGCTGCCAGGGAATTTTTGGCATTCATATGGAAGTGAGGTCACCCAGAACATGTTTTAGTTGCTGTTTTTTGAGGCTCCAGATCCTGTCAGTGGAAATGACGTACCTGGGGCTGGCTCTGGGCTGCCTAGCCACAGAAGCCCATTTGTAGGAGCTTTACAGGTGAGCACCAGCCCTGCTCATCCTGAAGGCCTTGGAGAGGTGCTGGATCATCCCTGCTCCCACCTTCCCTACCGTGAACCCCTCAGCCTCAGGAGTATGAATCCTACCTGGAGAGGCCATGAGGTGGGGGGGCTGCTCATAGCTCATTACCATTTCTGGGCTCTTCAAATCAGAAATCCTCTGTGCTTCCAGTCCTGAGAGGACCTGGGCAGAGGGAAGGTCTGTTCCAGGGGAGCAGGCTGGGAGCAGCTCTGGCCAAGGTTGTGCCATGACAGCTCCGGCCCCCTGTGGGTCCTGTGGTGCTTGATGAACACCGTGCTCTCATCCCTGGTGCCTTGTAGCTGCTCTGCTGCTGAGAAAACGAGCAGGTCCTTGCTAATGAGCGCTCAGGTTGGGGCTGTTCTGAGCTGGATCTGACTTGTGCTGGATTTGCTCCTATTAGTGCTTGGGCACACTCAGCTCTGCTGGGGACACAGGGCTGCTTTGAGCCTGGCACAGGGAGCAGAGAATTGTCTGTGAGGGGGCTGGGTCTGCTCTGGGCTCATCTGCCCCGGGAAGGGCAGCCCCTCAGTGCCCTGCAGCCCATCCCCTCTCTTCTTTAGGCCTGGTTGAAATTTGCAGGTGTTTGGGCATTAGTACTGGTCTGGCATGGCATTAACCCAGCACCGCCCACAGCTCTGGCTGACAGGGTGACATCCCTGCTGGACACCAGCCTGGTGTGTGCTTCCCTTTCCTTTCTGCACTCTTGGTGCTTTCTCCTCAGGAAGAAGTACTTTGGGAGGGGAAAAGAAAAAGACATGAAATATTTAGGTGAACATCTGTCAATGTTTTTGCACGCTGCCGTAAGACCTCAGAGTTCTGTAGCTGGAGCAAACTGGTCTGAAAGGGAGACCAGGCTTAGGAGGAGGGTTTGGTGCTGGGAAGAGGTGGCACAGGGTGGGCCCCACATCCAGAGCAGCCTCCACAGAGATTCCTCACTGCCTGCAGAGGGGGAGGCTCGGGTTTGCTCTGTCAGTCCTTCCCAAAGTCACCGCTGGGAGTGTTTGGAATAAGCTCTTCCCTCTGCTGAGCAGGGGATTGATGCCTGCAGAGGCACTGGTCCCTGCTGTCCCCAGCCCTGGCACTGCCAGCACAGCTCTGCTCTCCTGGCAATTAGAGAAGCCATCAATCACAGCCAGATGTGCAGCCCTGATTGCCTTCCTGGGCTCCCAGGTTAACGCTGCTGCTCCTGTCAGGCCCTGGGAGGAAAGAGCAGCTGACAGGTTTCCCAGATTCTGCACAAATGGGATTTAATGGCCACATGATCCCATGGTTCTGGCTTCTTTTTTAGGGGAAAGTTCTGGTTTTTCCTATTGCAATGATAGAACTTTTTCTTTAGGTGTGGGAAGTCAGCTAAGGCAGGGTGCCAAGGAATTGTGAATTCCTCGTGGTACAAACTCCATGCAGGCAGAATTAAAAACTTGGAGAACTGCAGGCTCCAGGGAAGGTGCCACATCAGATTTTGAAACTGTGGCAGTCTTGAGTGGGACTGCAGTTGAACCATTAAATGTGTCAAGAACATTTGCTGCCAAAGCAGAAGCAGAAGCAAAGGCTGGCACTGAGAAGGGGTTTGGAGATGCAGCTTGATGCCTTTTGCTCTAAGTTTGGAGGAGTTGGGAAACTGCCTGTTGGGCTGTGTGCACTGGAAGGGACAATAAGGCAGATTGGGATGGAGTAGTTGACGCAGGAAAATGGGAGTGTTAAAAACTGCTGTTCCCTGCATGTGTTGGCATTTCCCAGAAGGATCAAATTTTTGGTTCTTCCACTATCCCAGGCTGCTCCAAGCCTTGTCCAGCCTGGCCTTGGACATGTCCAGGGATCCAGGGACAGCCACAGCTTCCCTGGGCACCCTGTGCCAGGGCCTGCCCACCCTCACAGAGAAGGATTTATTCCCTATCTTTAACCTAAATTTCTCCTCTGGCAGTTTGTACCCATTCCCCCTTGTCCTGGCAGTCCAGTTCCTGATGCAGGGTCCCTCTCTGCCTTCCCTGTGGCCCCTCCAGACCCTGGGAGGTGCTGGGAGGTCTCCAACCACCTCCTCTTCCCCAGGCTGAACAATCCCAGCTTTCCCAGCCCGTGTCCATGGGGAGGTGCTCCAGTCCCCCCATTAACCTCATACAGAACCTCCCCTGAGTCTCCCTCTCCTTCCCAGGGAATTGGGATCTCAGTGCATTTCCTGCTCCTACTTGGTAAAGGAAAGGAATGGGAACACTTCCTCAGAGCTGTATCAGCCCCGTGTTTAGGCTTATCTCTCTGCTTCAGTTGACAGCTGTGTGGGTATCATCTCCACAGCAGAAAATAAACTCCAGGAGCTCTGAGTTCTGTATTTTCTCTCTGTCCGTAGGCAGCTGCTCTTGTATGTGGGCAGTCATGGCTTTGTCACTTTTCTGAGAGGGAACAAAATAAAAAATCTGCGGGTTTTTTCAGTGACAAAGTCTGCCGAAGCTCTTTCCCCTTCCTTAGAGTGAATTTCAGGATCTGGGTCTGTCTAACCCACAAGGTATTTTGTTTTCTTTGTGTTGCAAAACTCTGTCCACTGGTAAACAAATGTCTGGTGTCCACTCGAATGTTCCTGCTGGCAGAAAATGTGTTTGGAAGGAGAGAGAACCACACAAGGTGCAGTGTTAAGGATGAAATCCCATTCTGGGATTCTGTGTTTCATTCCCAGTCTGAGAGACCTGAGCTGGTGTTCAGAGCAGCCCTGAAGAGCTCTGGCTGAAGATGCTCTAAAAAAAAGTGGGAAGGAAGGAGAGGAGAGATTCCAGTTCCTTTTGGAACAGTAATAAGGAGATGGGGGAAGCAGATGGCTGCTTTGCTGGATTGTTCCATCTCATCTGGAGATGGGGACTTGCAGTTATTTCCAGGAAAAATCACTTGGGAAGTCATGGGAGCAGGGATACTACAGGATCAGCAGTTTTTGTGGGCTGTGGCACCAGGCTGGTGTCCCTCCACATCTTCCATCCAAAGGGGCTCTCAGTGGTGTCCAGGATTTCCAGGGAGGCCTTGACCAAGGGGCTGTGCAGCCCTAGCAGTGCTCAGGGCTCACAGCAGAGCCACATTTTCCATTTTAGCAGAGAAGACAATGTAGTTTGACTGCTTTTTTCCAGGGAGCAGTGGTTCCCTTGGCCAAGCTGGCTCAAATTCCCTGTGTGCCTGCAGAAGTGGCTTCATTTCAGTTGTGAGGGAAAAATCTTTTCTCCTGCAGTCATTTTTTTTCAGCTTTTGTGAAATAGGCTTTAATATAGAAATAAACCATTAGAGTATTACTAAATTAAAAATAAGCATAGAAGCAAACAGAGCTGCCAAGCTAAGGTTAAACTTGGAGCAGATCAGACTGTGGTTTCATCAGTCTTTCCTCCCACTCTTTGCTTAATTTGGTACTTAAACGAACCTAATAAGCATTGCAGAGCTCTGCACACCCAGCTGCTTTGGAGAGCAGTCTCCTGGTCCTCATGTTCTTATTTTGGGTCACACACATCACTGCACTGATGTGCTGGAGCTGTATACTTGTAGATGCCACAATTTACTGGGATGCAGAAGGATTATGCTTGCTTGGAGCAGAGATTAGCATCAAGTTTACCTATCCACCCTGCAAGGAAAAAGAAGCATTTCCAGTCCACTGCAGGTCTTGGGTTGGCTTTGTTTACTTTTAGACCTGACCCCAACTCACTTTTGAAGAGTCTTGGAGCAACAACATCATCAGGAGGAAAAGTGAGCATCACTGACAGGCAGCTGGGAACGTCCCAGGGACGGACTGGCAAAGAGATGGGGGGGCTGGTGCTGCCAGGAATTTACAAAAATGTGCCCAGAGCAGGGGAGGGTGAGGAGGAGTGGGCAGAGAGCAGCTGTGGGTACCCCTGGATCCCTGGCAGTGTCCAAGGCCAGGTTGGATGGGGTTGGAGCAGCCTGGGATAGTGGAAGGTGTCCCTGCCCATGGCAGGGGTGGAATGATCCGTTTTAATGCCCCTCCCAACCCAAACTATTCTGGGATTCCATGTTTCATTCCCAATCTGAGAGACCTGAGCTGGTGTTTGGAGCAGCTTTGAATTTCACAAACATTTTCTCCCTTTCAAAGCCTTGTTTTTAATTCCTCTTCCCCTCCATTCCCAGCACTTCAAGGAATGGGTTGATATTTTCATCCTGGTTTTCCTCTTTATTTTACTGGAAGTTCAGCATGGCAAAATCCTTGAGCATTTTCCTGCCTTGGAGAGCTAAAAGGAATCTCTAACTGGTGCTGGATGTGATCCATGTGTTCCATCCAGGACTTTGCTGAGTCCTGGCCACTGTTTGCAATGTTCTGTACAGGTCTTTTTGCTCTTTGTTTCCCATAATTGCCATCGGTTGTGTGATGCCATTGCTAAACAAATGAGATGATAATTAGCATAGCAACATCAGAGGAAGTTGATTTTCCGTCTGTTATAAGGATGATGATAATTAAACATGCATGACCTCATTGGGTTGAATAGGAATCAATTAAAGCTTGTTGGGAATTCTTTTTCTCCTGTGAAATTTTTCAGAGAAAGCAAGAACAACATAACAAGTCCAAATGAAAGGAAATTGCACCCTCAGTATTAAAAAAATGAAAAATTTGGGAGATTTTTCAGGGATGGAAAATTTGATGGTACCTCCCCTGCCCTGCCCCAGCAGTGTGTAAATGCCCATTTTGATGAAATTTTTCATTTGGAAAAATGAAGTTTAGAACTTTCCAGCTGTTTCTAGCACTGTTTAGAAAAACTCAGGTCAAACATGAAAAACTCAGATCAAACATGTGGAAATGCCTCTCCAGTTTGTGTCCAGACAGGCTCTGTGGCCAGCAGGTTGCATAAATTAGTTTTGAAACGTGTTTTAATTTCCTGTCCATGAGTGAACATTGCACTGGAGCAGATCCTTTTAGAGGGAAATTATTTCATATTGGAGAGGTGGAACAACAGAGGGTTAAAGTTGGAAGCCCAAGTCTGGGGCCCCAGAAAGGAGCTGCTGCTGCCCTCACCCTCAGCTGGAGCAGTGGGACCTGAGAGGCCCCTCTGGAGTGCAAGTGGGAAAGGCTTGGGTTAAATTCTTCCTTTTTGCCATTTCTTTCCAAAATGAGGTTTCAGTGGTGCCTCAGCAGTTGCAGCCAAGCTTGCCCAGGGCCTCTGGGTTTGTGTTTTGGGAGAGCTGTGAAACCTCTCAAACTGCAGGTTGGTTCAAGTCAGGGCAGGGGCTTGAAGAATGGGAAACCAAAGCTTGGGTAGTCCCAGGTCCGTGTTCTGCATTTTGGGATTTGTGTCCAGCCCTTTGGCTGGAGCTCTTCTAATCTGTGGGATTCATGAAAGGTGGCAAGGGGTTGGAAGCAAGATCCACTGCCAGTCACTGTGGTGAGGGTGCACAGGGATCCTCTGGATTCAGCTGCTGCTTCCCATTCCTGATGTCCTGGATAAACATCCTGAACAAGGCACTCCACGTGTTTGCTCTGGGATAGTGCTGTCCTTTGAAAAGGGCCATAAGGGAACGGCCTCAGGCTGGGCCAGGGGAGGCTCAGGTTGGACACCAGCAGGAATTTCTCCATGGAAAGGCTGGACAGGCCTTGGAACTGCCCAGGGAGGTTTGGAGTCCCCATCTCTGGAGGTGCCCAAGGAAGGGCTGGATGTGGCACTCAGAGCTCTGGGCTGGGGACAAGGTGGGGATTGGGCATAGCTGGGACTCCATGGTCTTGGACAACTTTTGCAACCTTAATGACTCCATGATTTTCTCATCTTTCCCCCTTCCCTAACAGAAAAACCAATAAATCTTACATCCAGTCAGAGTGAAACAAATGCTGAAATCCTTCTTTTTTCTCCTCTTTGGAAAAGTTTTGCTTCATAACCATCCATTGGTGCCATGGAGGGTGTGGTGACCTTTCTGTGTGGTGGGAGGGGGTGGCCTAAATTCTAAGTGTGGCCTCTGGTTCCTGTTGGGATTTGACACTTTTTTACCCTGTGATGGGGCCATTTCTGATTCAGTCTCAGGTTGCCCCATGTCTGATAAATGACATAACACAAGCTTGTGTCTGTGCAAGTGTTACTCACACCATGGCATGAGAAGGGAGCACACAAAATATGTGACAAAATACTGCTGTGGCTTTGGTTTGAATATATCCATTTAAACTTCCATGTTTTCCATAGGGATTTTTTCATCTGCCATAAGCATCTTTGTGAACATGGAGAAGTGTTCCTGAGAAGAGATGCAAGATATGCATCTCTGATAGCTTAAAGTAGCAAATCCTGGCTTTATTTAGTTTTCATCTCATCTTGGCTTTGCCTTATTTAGGTTCAGTTTCTGCAGGATGGGGCGGTCAGAACTGAGAGTGATGGGTTCATTTTCTCTATCCTCCTAGGCTTCACTAAAAACTCAGGAAGTTCTATCCACAGGCATCAGCTAAAAGGAGTTTCTGGGGCTGCAGGAGTCTCCCCAGCTGAGTTCAGATGAAGGCAGCACAAAAGGCTCAGTCTCTGATGTGAACATTCTGCTGCCTTTCCACGTGCCCCTGGAATGCTTTCCTCCTGCATTCGGCCTTGGAGCTGCACAGAAGGCAGCTCCTGCCAGTGGCTTTCCAAGAGGGAAGAATGCTGCCAAGTCTCCTTCAGGCACTTTCTACCCAGTGGATTTTATCACACCCCATGGAGTCATTTCCTGAATGCCCTGGGTTGGGATCCAGCCCCATGGATGCAGTGGAGCTGTGTTTGTGTTCCCCCACAGGGATGTGGGTCCGCTCCATAGCACCCTAAAAGTCACTGGACAGAATATCCTGAGCTGGAAGGAACTCACAAGAATTGTCAAAGTCCAGCTGCACTGGGCAGCCCAAGAATCCCACCCCATGCCTGAGAGTGTTGTCCAAACTGTTCTGTTCTCTGAGCTCATGCACTGTTTTGTGGGGAAAAGGGGTTCATGAGGACTTGAGGATATTTCACTGCCTCTCTGCTCCTCATCAGGTGGAGCTCTTAGGGATCCCTGTGGAAGAAGGGCAGCTCCTCCCTCAGTACCTGCTGCCATCCCACAGCTGTGGGCAGGGTTCCTCTGCCTGCTTACAGGGCCAGGGGGGTTCCTGAGGGTTCAGCACAGCTCCCACAGGTTCTCCACAGGACTGACAGCAGGGAAAAACCATCCTTTGGTTAAATCCATGGGTTTGCTGTTGCCATCACATGTCACATCACATCTTTTTGGTGGCCTCTGGGGTGGAAAAGACCAAAGCTGAGTCAGCAGGAGAAGATTTGCTGTGCCAGTGGTTAGGAGAGATGGGGAACCATGGACTGGGTCCAGGCTGGAAGGGAGCACAGAGGGTCACTGGTGCCACCTCCCTGCTCAGGCAGGGCCATCCCAGAGCACAGGGCACAGCATTGTGTCCAGAGGGCTCTGGAGTTTCCCCGCTGAGGGAGACTCCAGCCCCTCCCTGGGCAGCCTGTTCAGGGCTGGGCACTGCCCAGGGCAGAAGTTCTGCCTCCTGTGCAGGGGCAGTTCCTGGGCTCAGTCCCTGCCTGTGGCTCTGGTGCCACTGCTGGGCACTTTTTAACTCCTGAGCTGCCCCAGCCTTGCTGCAGGAGTTGTGCCCCACGAGGTGTGCTTACCATCCCACAGCGTTTTCCTGGGCAGGGGAAGTTAAACTTGGTCATTTGAGGTGGGATTTATAAAACACAATGAATTTCAGGAGGGCTGAGAGCTGCGCTGGGCTGGAGGATCAGAAGATGAGCTGTAACAGGAGGACCTGGTGCTGTTCATGAGGACAAATCTGGGAGAGGAATTCTCTCTTCGGCCTCTTAATTGCCCTGTCAAGGCCAGGACCAAACAGGCAGAATGCAATTGAGTGCTGGTGCCCAAGATGCTGCTCTAATTAGAGCAGTCCCTGAACCTCATGCAGACTTACAGTGTAGTATCAATTCAGCTTAAATTGGGAAACTGAGCAGAAAATTGCTGTCTGGTGTTTGAAGTGGTTTCTGCATCTTAACATTATCTGATATTATATCATTATGTACTGATGCAAAATGCCAACAAGTAATGGCAGAGCCCTGCAAGTAATGACACCGGGATGGGAGAGCAGGAAATAGTGAGAGAAATTTAATTTCTTATGCAGTTTCATGAAATAAAGTCAACTCAGGTACACACTTGTTCAGATTAAATATAATGATCTGTGTCTGCAGCCTGAGTCTGCCGGGAATGCACATCCAGAGGCTGGGCATGGAGAGGGGAGAGTTGCCATGGAAATACAGCCAATGTCACACTTGCAGCGTTGCAAATGGCTCATGTGTCATGGCTCATTTTCCAGAAGAAGCGGGGAAAACTGGGAATTAAGGGAAAACATCTTTAAATGTTTGCAGCAAGGCAGGGCCGGGACTGTGTAGGGACAAATGTTGGGAGTGCTGAGTGTTTGTGGGGAGAAGGGAGCCCAGAGCACACCTGGGCAGGGCTCTGTAGCATTCCTGGGCTGCCTCATCCCTTCTCCTTCCTCCTGCTGGGGCAGCACAGCTGAAACACCCCTGGGCTGGCTGGGCTTCTCCTGCCTCCCCTCAGGGACTGCACAGGGCAACAGCTTTCCCTCACTTTGCTCCTTCCAAGCCTTTGGCAGCCCAATTCCTGCAGTTGCCTGTTCCATTTCAAGTTGCCAGATGATCCAGAGTTACTGCTTGATCTGTCCTGTAATTGGGAACTCAGTAGCTGGCTCTTGTGGGGACTAACACAGCTCTTGTTTAAAATTGGATGAAGTGCTCAAGGGTATTTTTCTTATTTTGTTCTGATTTTGGGGGGGGAATAATGGTTTTGCCATGCAAAAATAAATGAGGCTGCTAGACAAACAGCTTGGGTTGTTAGAGCCTCTCTCCAAGTAATGATGGTGTAATTCAGGCCTCTGAAATAAGAAGCAAACAATAAATAAATGATTAACCTGTCTTTAGAGTATTGAAATCTCTATGTATTTTAAGGCTGTAGTGGGTAAATAGGAGCAAATGAGTGTTTGAACAGGCAATAGAGGAATGACAGGAGGATCAAGGAAGCAGAATCCATGAGAATTCCCAGCTCAGGACCTGCCCAGCTCCAGCCAGGTTCAGTTATCTCTGTTTCTGGTATCAGTTTGCCTGTGGCATGGCTGTAACAGCCCAGGGTTCAGGTGTGTTGGAGGTGAATTTTGAGGTGTGAACTGGGAGTTCATTGAAGAACAGAGCCATTTCTGTATGGAGAGGAATGAAGGAGCTGGACAGTTGTTCCCTGGTGGTGAAGGCACTGGTGCTGCTGTGCACAGAGGGGTGCTGAGGGAGAAATTGGGCTGTTTGATTGGAATGGGACTCGCTCTCAGCTGCACGAGGCCTCCAGTGAGCATTTTAAAGACAAACTGTGCTGGAGCTGAGCTCTGCAGAGCCAGAAGGTCCCTGGCACAGCCCAGGGGTGCTCCTGCTGCAGAAGGGCAGGGCAGGGAGGCAGAGGGAGGCACAGAGGGGAAAATGCACATCCTCCATCTTCCTCCATCTCCCCTTTCTATCCCCTATCCTCCACTCCAAGCAACTTGTCACCTTCAGCACCCTGAGGTGAAAAGTGGCTCAAATTGGAATGTAAATCTCAGGTCCCTTCACTGTGGCAGCAGAGCTCTGGGTTCTGTCAGCTGAGGAGCACTGCCAGATCCCACCTGGGTGTGAGCTGGGCGAGTGTCCCAGAGCTGCAGCTCCAAGGAGAGTTTATTCTCTAAAGAAAGGTGATGCTCCTTAAAATTATGTGTCATTTCTCTCTTCTTGCTGATATATTTCCTTGAACAGCAAAGAAAGGCTGCAGAAGAAAATTGAGTGGAGTTTCTGCCGAATTCAAACACACTGTAGTGATAAATATGGTTCTGAATAAACCTCCTTGTAGTCACAAATCAATTAATCTTTTCTTTCCCTGTGTACTCCATCCTAAGGATTTACTTTCTCATTGAGCTTTCCTAGCTCGTGCAGTACCTAATTCTTCACCTGGATAAATAACTGGTGGCATTTTTATTCCACAGCAAACCAGCATTATCTTTCTTGCTGTGTACAAGCAAAGGGAATTTTATTTATTTGTTTCTTTATTTTCCCCAGAGCAAACTCTGTGACTTGGGGCTTGGAATAATGCAGAGTTCAGGGCTTGGTGAGGAGCAGCTCTGCCATAGTTCAAGGAGTGTTTGGACAACAGTCTCAGGGACAGGGGGAGATTGTTGGGGTGTCTGCAGGGACAGGAGCTGGACTGTATGATCCCTGTGGGGATTTTCCAGCCCAGGATACTCTGATTCCATGAGCAGGCTCAGAAGAGAAGGAGCCTTCTCCATCAGTTTACCAGAGCCCTTTGGTTTGCCAGACCCCCTTGGCTGAGGATGCAAGGTGGAATTTTCAGGAAGGGCTAAATTTAGGGAAGGAATTTTAGGAAGGAATTTTAGGTCCCACATGTTGGGTGGAATGGAGGGCAGAGCTCTTTCCTGCTCTTGTCCTGCTCAGAGCCAGCCTAAAGCCCTGCAGGGAGTTTAGCTCAGGGCTGGGGTGAGCAGGGACAGAGCAGAACTTTTCTTCCTTGTGTGGTAGGAGCTCTTTCTTCAGCCTTGTGCTTCTCTGGGATAAGTTAAAAATAGAGATTAGAGAAGACCAAGCGCATGATTGAGTGTGAACCTCCTGTGTGCTCAGTGCCACCTGGAGCTGCAGCACATCCTCAGCCTGGGCTGCTCTGCAGGGACAGAGACTCTGGAGAGAGCCCAGAGGAGGTGGCTGAGTGTCAGATCCAGAGTTCTGGGCAGGGGCTGGAGCAGGGCAGAGCTGACCTCGGAGTCCATCAGGAATCGAACTAGAATGGGAGATCCGCTGGGTGTAAAAAGAGCAGCAGAGCTGGGAAGGGGCTGGAGCCCCAGGAGGGGCTGAGGGAGCTGGGAAAGGGGCTCAGCCTGGAGAAAAGGAGGCTCAGGGAGCCCTTGTGGCTCTGCACAACTCCTGCCAGGAGGGGACAGCCGGGGGGGTCGGGCTCTGCTCCCAGGGAACAGGGACAGGAGGAGAGGGAACGGCCTCAGGCTGGGCCAGGGGAGGCTCAGGTTGGACATAAGGAGGAATTTCCATGGAAAGGGTGGTCAGGCACTGGCAGGGGCTGCCCAGGGAGGTTTGCAGTCCCCATCCCTGGCATTGTCCAGGGAAGGCCTGGAGGTGGCACTCAGCGCTCTGGGCTCAGGTTGGATTTTGGGGAAATTCCTTCCTGGAAAGGACTGTCCAGCCCTGGCACACCTGGCCAGGGCAGGGGTGGATTCCCCACCCCTGGAGGGGTTTAACAGCCCTGCAGATGTGGCACTTGGGGACAGGGGCAGTGGTAGCCTGAGCAGTGCTGACAGAACAGCTGGACTCAGTAGCCTTTTACAACCCAAAGAATTCCATGATTTTATCCTGACCTTGCCTACCAGCACTACCAGAAATCCTGAGTTTCAGCAGTGCAGGATGTTCCTGTTAATCTCTTTCAGCTCCCCTTCCCCACACCTGCATGTTGAGATCTGTAACAGCTCTGCCTCTGCTCCCTTCAAACACAGGGGGGAAATTCTAAGAAATAATCCATGGTCTTGTACTTCTGAGTAAACTTAAAGAACTCATTCCAAAGGTCTGCTGGACGAGCAGCTCATTGAGAGATGTAAACATTACTGACTGGCTTCTTCAGGGCTTCTGCAGAATGAACTTTTCAGCTCTTTTGTGTTGTCTTTGATATGTGAGAGGTGAGATGAGGATCATCGACATCCTCATCCCACAGCCTAAAAACTGGAGTGGCCACTGGGTTCTTCCTCACCTAGGTGGAGAAGGTGAAGGATGCTACACAGAAGGGGACAATCTTTGGGAGTGCTCTGCAGCTCTGGACAATGGTAATGGATGATAGAGAACTTAGATCCTGAATTGTGAACACCTTGCATGTTGCCGCTGGAGTTTGCCTCACAGAAATGTTTCTAAGAAGGCAAGGCACAGGAGCAGGAAGCTGGAAGTCAGCTTGCAGAGGCCCCACAAGCTTTCCTTTCATCCCTTGTAGATGTGAAATATTGACTCAAGTTCTGAAATGCTGAGAAATTGATATTTAAAATCTCTGAGGAGCTCCCCTGCTGTGAAAGATTGTCTCTCATTAGCATCCCATCAAGGATACTCCCTGAAAAGAGGAATCTTCCCTGGGTATTAGTACAGAGAGCCTTTAAATGCCCTGACTGGTTTGTGTCCTGTGCTTTCTGAAGGGGAGTTTTTTTTTTCCTGGTTCTGTGTGGGAAAGAAAAAAAGGCAAAGGAGTATTAATTGCTTGCAAATGCTCTTTCAAAAGTCATGGAAAGGTTGAGCTCCTGGAAGGGGCCTTTATGGAAAGTTTGGGGTTTCCCACCACAGGACCTGGGCTTTAACCAGCAGGTGAGAAAAGCCTTGTGCTGCCTGTAGGTGTGGCAGGGTGCAAGGTGGGGCTGGGATGAGGCAGAAGGATGCCAGGGGGTGGCCGGGTGCCTCCTCTGACTTGGAGAAGTGTCCTGCTACCAGGAACTCCTCTACCGGCACTGGGAGGCCCCAGGCTCAGATGAATTCATAGCAGTGAGGAACTGTCTAAACATGACAAAGTTTGCCAGCTGCAAACATCAGTTACAGCCAGCAGCAAAGGCAAGCCAGGAGCAGATGGTTAATAAAGCATTGTGGCAGCTCTGGAAGTTACCAGTTTAATTTACTGGTGGCAATAAATTAATTAAAATAAATGGCAGGCCTTTGTTAGCAGTTTGGCCAAGGGAGGCTCCTTTTGGTCCACAAGATCCATCTCCTCATCCTGCTTTTTTTGCTTTTTTGCCCAGGGAGGAAGGAGGATGTTCAGCATTAACACATTCCCTCCTTGACCCCTTGATACCATGGCGGATGTTTTGTCTCTCTTTGTGTCACAGGGCTTCTCACCAAGGTCCCAAAAGATGGAGCAGCCGTGTGTGGGATCCACACAGGAGCAATCCATGGTGCAAAGGCCTTGGAGTGGGAATAGTTGGAGGAGGGTGTTCCCAGGTGGAGCAAGGTGTCAGAGGTCACCAAGGCCACCCATCACACTGGGAGGGCAGGGCTGCAGCCAGGCTGTGCCCAGGAGCCAAACACCAATTCCCAGCTTCTCTCAGCCCGTTTCTTTCTGTACCTGCCTGCTTTAGGCTCAGCTCGTGTGAGGGCTGGGCTGAGCTCTCAGTCTGGCACAGTGAGGAACAGAAAACAAATGATCCTACTGGGAAAAGCCTGTTGTGTTACATGACATCCCCTGGAAAACCTGCCAGGGTGGAGGTGTCACCCACAAACCTTCCTGGCACACCCAGAGCAGCACCTTTAGTGTCCTAAAACCTGCACAGCCCCGGGGAGTGATGCAGGAGGGCCCAGGGGTCCCTCAGCACCGCAGGGAGTGATCCCAGCCCCCCCAGGGGACTCGGTGGCACAGCAGGACCCTGCTGGCTCTGGCAGGGCACTGACAGCAGCAGGGCAGGACTCTGATGTACAATCCATGAGGCTGGCTTGGTGACAGCCCTGTCACTGCAGAGCCAGTCCCTGGGGCTGGGTGTCACCAGGCAGCTGCAGGGAGCCCTCAGGGGCTTTGGCAGAGCTCAGCTCTGCTGCTGCTGAAGAGAAGCTGCAAATATCCCAGGTGGGACAGTTCTCTGAAGGGACCTGTGACTGCTCCTGCAGGGCCTCCAGGAATGTTGGATGTTGGTGTTTCCCACCTTTTGCTCCTGAGGCACCAAGGGAGTCCAGGTGTGGAGAGATTTCAAGGTCTGGAAAAGTATAGAGAGTTTGTACTGATTTCATCCAAATCAGGGGCTGATGGGACAAGCCACAAGGACAGCCTGGCTTTGGAAAGAGGGAGAACAGCAACGCTGTCTGCCCAAAAATGTCTGTCTTTGGGAAGGCTCTGGAATAACTGTATTTAGCAACAGCAGGGCTGTGCTGCTCTGTGCCCAAAACAGCTCCAAAATCCTGGCACAAGCATGACTGCCTGCTGGGTGAACACAACTTTGGGATTTAAAAGCAGCTTTGGAAGGGGTTGGGAGGATGGAGTGAATGTGGCAGGGGGCATATCTGGGATTTCTCCATGGCCCTAAGGACAGGGAGGCCTGGGTGGCCTCGCTGCCACCACTGAGAGCTCTGGAACATGAGGAGCACCTGAGCTGCAGAGCTGGGCAGGGGATTGGAGAGTGTGGTGTGTCAGGGCCCAGCCCCAGGGGCACTGAGAGCAGAGAGGACACCTGAAAATCCAGGTTGCTGCCCAGCTCTCTCCAGGTGTTTTGGTGGGAAAGTCTCCTGCTGCATTGCTGACAATAACTGGGTGACCAGCTGAGGGAATTTGTAGTGCTAACACCTCAACCATTTTAAGCTTCCCCTGCAGTATTTGAGAAGCAAATGGGATGGATTTCAGAGCCATTTTCATCAGAACAATCAGAGAAAAGAGGGATCTGTCCCAAATCAATGAGGTTCGGCATTGTGGGTGTCCAGGTCACCTTTGGAGATTGGATTTTGGTTCTGAGGACCTCTAAGCATTGCTGAGTGATTTGCTGCAGTGAAGAGTTGAGGTTTTGGGATGCAATTACTTTTCCTCATGAGCCAAAACTTCACAAACTCCTGTAAGTGTCGCTCACTGTCAATGGAAACATTTAAAAGAATGAACTTCTCAATGGACAGCTGCTCCTGCCCCCAAACTTCCAGCAGAACCCCTTGAGGTTCTTACCAGGATCAATATGTTCTCATCCAAACCACCCTGCTCAATATTCAGCCTCTGAAAAGAGAGAAGGGGACAGAAGTGAGGCAGTGCAGTTGCAAATGCAGGTTGACAAAGACAAGGAGAGCTAAACTGTCCCATAGCAGAGCTGGAATGCTGCTGGACATGAGGTGCTGAGCATCCTCATCACCCACGAGATTCAGCTCTGGGATCTGTCTCAAAAAATTGCTGCTGCTCAGCACCTTGCAGGATTTGTCCCTTTGTGCAGGAAAAAGGATCAGACAAATACTGGCATATTTATCTGCTGAGTTTTCAGCAGGAAAATGGATGAGTTTGGAATTACTCACCATATGTTCCCCTTTGGGCATCGGGCTCTGCACTCTCTGCCTTGCTGCTGGGGACTGGAGTGATGGAGCAGGGCAGGATTTCAGATCTGGCTGCCACAGCCTTCCTCCTTTGCTCAGCAGCTTTGAAACACCAATATTTAATGCAATGTCTTCCCTTCCTTCTGCTGCAACTCCCCCTGGACTTTTCCACCCACTTGTGCACTCAGCATGTTCTGCTCCCCCTCACATATGGCACGCAGAATTTTCCCTATATTAAAACCCTAACTCAGGGTTATTTGATGCTCAGGGAAGGTCAGGGAATATTTGACGCTCCAAAAAACATAGCAGTGAAATTAGAAACATGAAAGTATGAGGGCCACTGGAAGGGAAGGGGATCCCACCCAGGAGATAACAAAGGGATGTGTCTGTAGCATGTCCTGCTGCATTCATGAGCAGGGGTTGGGTGGAGCTCTTTGAGGAGCTGACTGTTTAATCAGGGTAACTTTGAACATCTGGCTTTGGGAGAGGGAGGACAGGGCCTGGCTGTGTCCGTGCAGGTGTGGGGGCTGTTGGTAGCTGGGTGTCCCTGAGGCCATGCCCTCCCTCACAGGGAAGGATTCCTTCCCAATACCCAAATTTCCTTGTGCTGATCCCCAGTTCCTGGGTTCTGCTCAGTTCAGTCCCACATGCAGCAGCACAGGGCTCTTGTGGGGGCTGGTAATGTCAGAAGGCACAATTTGGCTGCTGGGTTTTGCCTGAAATGTTGTATTTCAGGCAGAATGAAGGCAAGATGCTTTCCAAGAAAACTACTGGAAAATACGCTGGATCTGTCTCTCAGCTTTGATGTTGAATGTTTTGCTTGTCAGGGCATCCAGAGCATTGCATGAAACATGTAATATGAAAATAAATCAGGAAATTAGTTACCTAAATTAAGAAGTTTCATAAAAATAACCTGTGTTCTGTGGCAGTGCTTCCCCAGCACTCCTTATATTTCATGCTATTTTTCCACCTTTTCTTTGTTGTTTGGGAATACAGAACTGAGACAGTGGAATTTGCTGGCAGTTCTCACATTCCATAAAGAATTTCAAGGATTTTAAATCCCTTTCCTGAGCCTGGGAGATGCAGTGCAGATGTGGAACAGCAAACTAAGGGAGTGCACTCTGCTTCTGCAGGGGGTTATTGTTCACAAGAGCCATTCTCACTGTCTCAAATCTGTATAAATTTTATTAATAGAGGTATTAGAAATTGTATTGCCTTTCTTATCCTCTTTGGTTGATGGAAACAACTCTTACACCACCAGTTTAATTTTTCTGAAGTACTGCTCTAAAGTGCTTTCCATGTTTGTACAAATGAAAATAACCTTCTTTTAAAAATTAAATTGAAGCAGTCTGGTTGTTTTGTGAAGCTGATCCCTCTGTGTTGATCATGCCCATAATGAATTATTCTCTGCATTGGGGTTAAAAATAACCCAGCCCCAAAGGCAGTGCCCTCCAACCCCTATTTCTTCTTAATTTGTGCTGAGCCATTAACGTGAGAGAGCCCCAAGCAGGTACCTGTGCTGTGGGTGACCTTGGGGACAGGACTCCCTGCTTTGGGCAAGTGCACTTTAGTTTCCCTGGATTGCTGTGGGCAGGAGAACTGCTGCTGGCAGCTCCTGAAATGGCAATTTTGAAGCCTGCATCACTTTCTAAGCCAGATGCTCAGTTCCCAGTGATTGTTGTCAGGGATTTTGGTTTCCATCCTTATTTGGTGGGAAGGACTGTGTCTTTGTTAAGCTGAATGGAAATCAGGCATTGATGTCACCTGAAACAAAAATGTCAGTTTGGGGATTTTGGGGGGGGTTAATCTAATGAAAATTTTCAGAACAGTTAAGAAGTTAAGAGAAAATTGTTAAGAGGGAAGAAGGCTGCAGGAGAAACAGGCAAGGGGCTGTGGTGGTCTTGCAGTGGGTAAAATAAAACATTGATTGATGAAGGGCTGATGAGGGGTTTGTGATGTCTCTGGATCCTGGCTCTCACTGAGCCACAGACCATGGCAGAAGCACAGCCCTGTGTGTCCCTGTCCCCATCTCTGTGCTTGGACTCTCAGTGGTGTTTGTCCCACATGGCAGAGAGGGTTGGAGTGGCTTTTTCTCCCACAGCATCACTCTCTTTCAGCTCTAAACCATTTGCCATCTCTCAGAGCAGAGTCTTTTTAACTGTTTATATTGTCCAAATGAGTGGCCCATAACCCTGTGGAAAACCCCAAAGCAGCTTCTGCTGAATATTGGGGCTGTGCAGCCTGGGGAAGAGGAGGTTGTGTGGAGACCCCCCAGCACCTCCCAGGGTCTGGAGGGGACACAGGGAAGGCAGAGAGGGACCCTGCATCAGGAACTGGAGAGACAGGACACAGGGAATGGGCTCAAACTGCCAGAGGAGAATTTAGGTCAGATGTAGGGAAGGAATTGTTCCCTGTGAGGGAGGGGAGGCCCTGGCACAGAGAAGCTGTGGCTGCCCCTGGATCCCTGGAAGGTCTGGTTGGACCAAAATTCCTCTCCCAGCTGAACCTGATTGCAAAACCCTTTCTCCTCTTGAGCCCAGATTTTCTGTTGCTTGGAGAGGGATGGGTGAGGTTTAGGGCTGGGTGACTGATTGTTGTGAGAGCTCTGCTGAGGGCAGGGCTGCCTGGCCCGTGTGCCTTTGCACATCTCTGAGTTCCAGCTCCTGCACACCTTCCAGCAGCACAGGGAACAGGGAAATCATAAAACCAAACAAGGTTTTAAGATCAACTCTGCAAGAATAATTGGGATGTTAAATTCATGCAGTTCTCACTACAGAGCTACACAAACGTTTTCCCATTAAGGAATTACTCACTCTTGCAGGTTTTTCCAGAGCAGTAGGATGAAAATTTGCTGCTCTGGAGTCCAAATCTGGTGGATTTGGGGGCAGCCAGGCAGTGATGGGTCACTGCCTCTCCTCCTGCATCCTGGGATCCATCCTGGGAGAGGATGTGTTGTTTTGTCAGTCAGAATGGTCCAAATGAAATGCACAGGATAGGTTGGAACAAGCAGTGAGCAGGAAAACAGACTCATTATAACACGCAGGGCACAGAGCCTGGGATGGGAAGAGGAAGCACACAAGGCTGTTAGCCAGGGCACCAGCCTCTTTCTCTTCAGTTTAGTTTCAGCTTCCCTTAAAATTCCTGCTGTTTATCCACTTTGCCCACACGGGAGCCAGAAGCTTTCCTGCTCGTTTCTGTCAAATTAAATTAATGGGGAGAAAAAACAACCACACAGATGCTCCAAATCCCAGGCTGGAACTGCAGAGTTTTGGCTCTTGCATCTGACTCTCAGTGTGGTTCAAAAGCAACTCTGGAGGCACTTGGGGCACTCAGAAACGGCAAAAAAAGCAGCAGTTTTCGTGTTTAAAGGGAGAGCTGAATTTTTCAGCCAGCTCTGAAAGGTGAGCTGTGGAATCTGGGATCTGGGGGGTGTGTGCATGTGTGATGGGCTGATTTCCTGTGGCAGTGCACAGGGGTTTTCCAATGTGTGCATTGGCCAGATGAGCTTTTCTGCTAAAGTAATTGTATAAAAAAAAAACTGGGAATCTTCTGGGAGTGTGAGGGAGGTGCCTCCCCCACCTTCAGCTCCCAGCAAAGCACCTGGAGGGGCAGGGATGGAAGCCCAGCAGGGGGTCCAGAGCCCTGTGTGAGTGCTTCAGAGATTTGATTTTTTTGGGGCAGTTTGATGTTTCTAACATCACTCAAAGTCATCTCCTTCTTTGCAGCCAGCACAGAACCTGGAGAGCAGCTCCAGATCCAGTGGCCCCAGTCACAAATGCACTGGGGTGAGCTTGTGCAGCCACCCAAGGGCAGGAGTTGTGGATGCAGATCCCAGTTTTGTGCAGGGAATAAAGAAGGCAGAGGGTGCAGCAGGCAGGGCAGGGCACCAGCCAACTGCTTTTACCTTCTGTTCATTGCCCTGCCAAGGACCACGAGCTGAGGGGAGATGAAATGAATTTGTGGCTTTAATCATGTTGAAGAACCCAGATTGTCCTTCTGTAAATGGCTTTGATTTGGCTTTTTATGGGCAGTCCAGACCTTCTCCTGCCACCTCTCCAGTGGCCTTTCCTTTCCATTTCCAGGAATGCTCCAGATGAAGGACTGGAATCTCACAGTGACCAAGGAGTGCTGCATCAGTGGTGCCCTGGGCATGGATTTGCTTTGTCTCCTAAAAGCTGTTGGAGGGTGGGAGGAGTTTCCAAACCTCCAGGTGGAAGGCAGCGGTTTTGTTTATCAGTGTTAATTAGAATGAGCTGGTTTGGCCTCAGTGGAAGGAGCTCTGGAGCAGGAGAAGGGTGGTATGTATAAAATCAGGGATGTGAAGCTGTGGGAGTTCAATGCCAAGGATGTGTTTAAGGTTTTGCTGAGCTGGAGTTAAAGAGATCAGGAGTAAGCACTGATCCTATGGAAAATACGTATTTTGGGATTCTTTCACGTCTTCTAATTGCAAGCATTGCATTAGGTGCAGTTTGCAGGATTAAGACCAAAATTGGCCAAGCTGTTTTTAAATGCTGATGGACAGAGAGCTCTGGGATCCCAGCACTGGATGAGTTTTGAGGTCCTTCCACCCCAGACCAGTCTGGGACTCTGTGATGGTTCTGAGTTATTGATGAGAGCGAAGTTTTGTCTTGGCTTTTCCCTAATCTGGGAGATTTTACCCCACGATGGGTTATTTCAGTGTCTTTGCTGCCCTTTAGTGCTGCCCAGCTGCAGGCAGGGAGCAACAATTTCTGGGAATGTGAATCTGGGCAGTGTTTTGTAGGACAGAACTCTTGGATATTTTTAAAACTGCCAGGCAAGAATCTCTAAAATGCATCACAAGCCCTCGATTTGAGGTTTAATGGTTCTCTTAATTCTCAGTGAATTCCTCAGTGAGAGCCTGCCAGCCACAATTTGGTGTCACCTGTGAAAATGTCAGTGTCACCTCTCAGAGTGATGGGACTGGGATAAGGAGGTTGTGCAGCTCAGCAGCAGCACTGAAGTGCTCAGATGTGTTTCAGGTGGGGATTAGAAACATTTCCATGGCAGCCCTTGTCTCATGGAGGTTATGTACACACTTATCCCACAGCTCAAGGAAGGTTTGGGGCAGTCTTCAATCCCCTCCTTAACATTTCCACCTCCTGTCCCTGCATCTGGCACCCAGATGTTGCCGCTTCTCCTTTGCTCTTCCCTGCTCTGCCTCAGGCTCTTAAATCAGCACCTTTTCTCTGATTAAAATTCCTGATTAAAGCTGAAGTGGAGTGAAAGTGCTCCTGCCTCTTTTGGCACGTGGTGCTTTGTAGGAAAAGGGCACAGAGGGCAGAGTTGTTCCTCCCTGGAGCAAAGCCGGCAGTGGGTCCTGGCACAGGAATGGATTTTTTCTCTTTCCTTCCCACTGCTGATTTTCCACAAGCAGGAAGCCTCTGCAAAGAAACAGCATAAATGCAGTTTAGGTTTGTCCAAGAATCAGAGGGCAGTTGGATTGGAATTCTTGGAGCATGTCCTGAGGGAATGAGCTCAGGCAGCTCCTGGTTTGGTTCCCCAGCCTTTGGATGTGCAGGGCTCTGCAGATGATCCCCTGGCAAAGGTTCCCTGTTAAGCCAACTTCTTTTTAGGGCTTCAGACACTGACATCCCCTCCCTCCAGTCTTTCCCAGCCTGTGGAATCCATCAGTCTGGATCTATTAAAGGCTGCAGCCTGTTGGAGCTATGCCAGGGCAAACTGCAGAACCCTTCCCTCTGGAATCTGACACTGCTCAGCTTTGAGGCAAAACACAAGGAAGACTCAGCCCCGTGGCCACAGAACTGCTGGAGTGAGACAGATCCCCTCCTGAGCCAAAAGGGAATGGTGGAGGCCTTGGCATTCCCTGTGCCAAGATGTCACCTTGCCCTAGGAGTTGGGAGCAGCTCCCTCTGCTCCCAGCTGCATTTTTATCCATCAGGATACAAACTCACCCTGCAGAGCTGGAAGGACTGGCTGGGCAACAGGCAGGTCCTTCCTGGGGAGCCAGAATTCCCTTGTCCCCCTCCCTCTCAGCCTTGGAGTTCTGTTGCCAATTGGGTTGTGACTTGCAGGGAAGCCCTGCAGACACAGGAATGACCATTCCTGCTGACTGCTTTGTGAGCAGCAGGGAATGAGGTTCTGCTCCTTGGAATGACACTGGAGGGGGAGAGGGCCCTGTTTCCTGCATTTCTTCTGCTCCCTGAATGCTGACATCAAACAAGCTCCCCTCATGTGCAGTGTAGAATTAAATCCTGGCTCTCCAGGTCCAGTTCTTCCTGAGCTGATGCCACCTGGACACCGTGCTGAGCCCCTTCGTTCCAAGTTGTCACCTCATTGCCAGATGACAGAGTGCAGGGGCTACCTGGGGATGGCCCCAGGTGCTCAGCCTGTGAGCCAAACACATTTTTAAAAGTTTTTCCTTATATATTTCATAGAGGAAGGTGAACTCTTGCCTCCCAGGAACTTGCTGAGGGTTTTGCTAGTGACTTTGAGTGGATCTTGAATCCAAGTCTCTACTGAGAGAGGAGGCTCCGGAGGGCTGGAACCCCTTTGCCCTGGAGGAAAGGCTGGGAGAGCTGGGGGTGTTCAGGGTAGAGATGAGAAGGTTTTGGAGAGACCCCAGAACCCTGTCCAGGGCCTAAAGGGGCTCCAGGAGAGCGACTGGGGACAAGGGATGGAGTGACAGGACACAGGGAATGGCTCCCACTGCCAGAGGGCACTTTAGGGATGGATGGGATATTGGGAAGGAATTGTTTCCTGTGAGGGTGGGCAGGCCCTGGCACAGGGTGCCCAGAGCAGCTGTGGCTGCCCCTGGATCCCTGGCAGTGCCCAAGGCCAGGCTGGACAGGGCTTGGAGCAGCCTGGGATAGTGGAAGTGGACCCTGCCCATGGCAGAGGTTTGAAGGGGGTGATCTCTGACGTCCCTTTAAAACCAAGCCATTCTGGGATTCTGTAATTTAAGAAAAATCAATGCATTTTGCATTTGGTGATTTAAAACGCCCACAAACAACAAACCAAAGCAAACTAAAAAAGTAGCACCAGCACCCTTCCCACTCAAAACAAGAATGTAGAAACCACAAGCAGCTGTCTGAGAGGGGGCTCATGGTGAGTGTGCCCCATCCCAGCAGAAGTCAGTCAAGGCTGTGCTGGTGCTCAGGGTTTGAAGTCAGGAGCTGATCTCCAGCACTTTCCTGGTTGCCCTGTGCTCAGCATTGTTCCATTCCCCTCTTCAAAGAGTTATTGCATCACTTTGTGCCTCCCAGCTCGTGCAGCTGCAAACACAGATTTCCAAGGTCTCTTGGTGTGATCAGTGTCCCTGGGATGGCATTTCAGCTTTGGGAGCTGTTGGCTCAGAGTTTCTTGACCCTTAAACAAGCAGTTGGGATAAATCTCTCTGCAAGCATCAGCCTCTGTTCTTTGTGGTTGGGTGGATCTGCACTAATCCAGGTGGAGGTGGATTCAAACCATCCTCTCCACCCTGAGTTCACTTACCTGGCAATCATCTTTACCAAGCTTGCATTTTCATTTCACTGCAGTTTTCCCCATTTTAATGTTTCTTTTCCATCAGCTTCACTTAAACAAAACAAACCCCAGCACTGAGCAATGAGAGTGACATTTGCTGTTAGAGGCTGGAGGCACAGGATGGATCTGCTGTGTTTCCCAGGAATTGTGCTGCTGTGCCAGGGATGCATGAAGAGGGAGATAAAGAGCTGAGAGCTCCCTCCCCACCAATAGCTGCTGTCAAGGAGGTGTCACAATAAATGCATTACTCAGCTCCTGGAGGTGCTTACGGGGCTGTTTCGCTGCTCCCTCATTTCCGGGGAGGGAAGCTGCTCCAGCTGTCAATAATCATTCCTCACACCCCATGATGGGGATGGAAATCACTCACCTAAACTCTGTCTGCAGGAATATCCCTGGAATTCCCGAGGACTTGAGGCTCCTGAATCTTTCCCAGCCATTGCAGGGATCTGTCAGAGAGCACCAGGGGCTGTGCAAACCCCGCTGCTGATGGCATCACTCTCCACAAGCTTCCAGCAGTGCCTGGAATGTGGAGCTGAGGAGGGATTTAGGTGTTTGGGAGCTGCTGCTGAGGGTTTGAAGGGAATTGGGACCAGTGGTTGTATCGGAGGTTTGAATGTGACTGTGCAAAATCATCCGAAAATCACCCCAAAGTCACCCTGTGGTGGCAGAGGGGCTCTGGGCTGCTCCCCCAGCTCAGCCTGACCTTACCATGGCCTCAGCCTTCCCCTTCTCTGCTGTTCCTGCTGTTCCCTAGGAGCTGTCAGGGACTTGTGCTCTGTTCTACCTGCCAAGGGAATTACTTCTCAGCTCAGCTTTGTGGCAGGCCACAGTTCCCTTTGTGTGTTTCTCCCCAGATGCACAGGTCAGGCTTGCAGCATCTTTGTTCCGGGCAATGATTTGCTCAGGGAGATTTCTCTCCTCATTTCTGCAGTTTGGCTTGAGTGTTCAGAGATTAAATATGGTGTTTCAGCAGAACAAACAGAGCAGGTTTGTTCTGCAGAGATGCTCACCTGAGCCCATCTTCACCTTCAAAAGTCAATTTATTGTAGTTTCTTTCATCTGATGTCACTTGGAGCAAGTGTAGGAGCTGCAGGAGTATTTTGGTGGAAGACAGGTCAGAAATCACTGCCCAAATCCCAGTTTGGGTACCAAGCTCAGGCTCAGGGTGTTAATCCTGCCCCTTCAGCCCCAGCTCAGTGCTTTAACCAGGGCATGGTTGTTGTTGTGCCTGAGATAAAAAGAACTTTGTTTACCTGTGAAATTTGCTCATTGTGATTTTTATGCTCAGTGGAAAGGAAGAACACGACTCAAAATCAGCTGCTTGGCTGCCCTTGGGAAAAAGTATATTCATGTTAAAAACAGCAAAGTAAATAACACGTCCCTGTTAAGTGCCTGATAGTTATACATATTACATCCCAGAGTAATTATCATTTAATTAGCACTCTGGCAACAGTGGAAGGAGATGGAGTTACAGTGCAGTTCTTGCTGAAGAGTATTCCTGATGAGGAATTCCTGCATTCCTGGAAGGGCCCTTCAGGGAGAGTGAGCAGCAGCAGAAGCCAAACCTCCAGGGCAGCAGGGACCCAAAACGTGCAGAGTTCTCTATGCTTTGGCCACAAGGAATGAGGTGCTCCCCTCTGAAAGGCAGTGGGAGTGGATTTAGGATTAGATTTGGGATTAGATCAGCAGTGCAGTTTTGGCCACCCAAACTCTGGTCACCATCTGAGGGGTTTCTAAGGAGAAATGTTTGGCTCCTTTTTTCTTTGCCTTTTCCTGCACTTTATTTTGTTGTCAATCAGGCTGCAAGTGCTAAGTGTTAAAGAAATCTGTGTTTTTCCTCTTCGAATATTTTTCTATTCAATACCAATATCTATTTCCTTTTTATTCCACCTGATGTTTAGGGTTTGGGGTGGAGGGGTTGAAATGAGATGGTCTGCAAGGTTCCAACCCAAACCGTCCTCTGGAAAAAAAGGCCACAAAATCTATCACCTTCCCAGAGATTAAATCTCTGCATCCATGTGCTGTCACTGGGTGTTTTGAAGTGGTGCAAACTCAAATCCTTAAATCTGAGATTTATAATCAGACTTCATTGTCCTCTCAAGAAGCTGAGCACTGGCTTGAAGATGCTGTGAGTGTTAAATCCCAGGATCTGGTGAGATCCCTCCTGCTCTGCTCCCAGCTGCCAATGAGCTAGATTTCAGTAGCTGCTAATTAGCACAAATGAGTTTTTAAACTACTTCTGGGTGAACTTTGAATCCACTGGCTGACTTTGCCCTGGGGAGTTGTGCATCCCTGCCTGGAATAAATAGGTCCGATTTGCATTGGCAAACACTGCCAGCTTAATGGAGATTCCCTTGGGATTGAAGCCCCCAAGGAGCTCTCAGGAGGTGCTTGAGGCGGGGTTGGGGTGACTGATGGTCCTTGCTGGGGATTAGTAAAGGGGTGGGCTCTCCTTCCCTGCCCCATTCCTGAGCAGGGATCCACAGGTGGGGACTCTGGATTTCCTCACCTCCCAGCTCAGGTTAAAATTTCAAACTGCTTGCTTTTGTCAGAACTTTATCTCCAGTTGGTGACCACGCTTTAACTGATGAGCCAGCAGCAAACATCCCTGTCCCTGCTGGAGCCCAGCTGGGGCTCAGCTCCTGGGCTGCTTCAGGATGTGCTGGAGCATTTCTGTGCAGGGAAAATGGAGCTGCCATTTCCAGGTCTGCTCTGAGGGTCACACCTTTAGGGGACCAGCCATAGAGGGAAAATAAAACCAGGTTCACCAGATCCTGAGCCTTCCTGACTCCTCATCTCTGCTGATCTGGGCTCCCTTTGCGTCCTGCCTTGATTTGCAGTGGCTTTCCATGCAGGGAAAGTGTTTTTCTTGCATCTTTTATGTATTTTTTAGTGGCTTCCAATATAAGCCAGTGCACAAATTAAAATCTTGTTCTGCTTTATCTCAGCCCCAAGCCTGAGACTCTGTGTGGCCTCTCCTGTGGGAGTGTCTTAATAAATCACAGTGATCATAATTATTCCCCAGTTCTGCCTCTGTGAGTAAATGGAGCCTCTTAAGGGTCAAACCCCCAGCATGCAGATGTTTGCAGATGTGCTAAAGGGGCTGTGGGAAGGAGTCTCAGCCCCTGAGCTCTGGGGAGGGACTGGACACATCCCTGTGTGCCAGAGAGGCCCCCAGATGTGAAGGACAGGGCATCCCCAAGTGCCCCCAGCAGCAGCTCTGCAAGCGTCAGGAAATCAGCTCAGATGAGGAGCCCTCTTCTAAGTCCATCCTGAGGGAGAATCCTGCCATTGCAACTATTTCCTCTAGTCCTCAACATCACCAAGTCCCATTTGAAGGGGATTAGCAAATTAACTTTGGCCAAGGTGGCTTCTGTGGGGTTTGTACTCTGGGACTCAGAGTGCAGCCCCCAAATGCTGCCCCTGCTGTGACAGGGAGCACAGGAGCAGCAGGGCCATTGGAGATGTCACCTGGAATTTTTTCCAGTGATAGAGAACAGCCCCAAACACCTTCTGCACGTTCTCATGGCCCTGAGCAAGGCTCATCCCAGCTCAGGGCTCTTGGCCTGGAAGGGTTTTCCAGGCTGGTGCCTTTTGTGAGGTGCCAGCAGGATGGGTGTGGGAGCTGGATGGGCTCTTGGTACGAGGGCTCCTGCTGTGGGAATGGGATCAGACCTGATCTGTGGGCTGGAGTTTTACATCTGTGGGCTGGAGGTGACAAACCACAGAGAGTTGGGGACAATTGATCCCTGCACATAAGCGTTTTGGCAGCCTAGAGCAGCACATCCATCTGGGGACTCCTGAACAAAGTGCCTGGGACATGGAGGAGATGTCCAGGCATCCAGGGATCTTCAGTGCTGGGACATCCTTGGTGTTTGAGAACATACCAGGAAGGAAAAGGTTTTTAGGCAGTGGCTGAGGCTGCAGTTCCATCCTGGAGGGGAAGTTTTGTCATTGAGCTTGGACGAGGAAATCGAAATCAGCAGTGGTTCCCAGGCTGTGTCTGGGCACAGGGTGGGCACCAGCTTTTGATGCTGCTCTAGCAGGGCCTTGGCAGCAAGGCAGGGAAACAGCAAACCCTTGCTCAGAAGGTTGTTAACCACAGTGCTTTTCTCACCAGAGACTGAGGGGTCTGGCACTCACAGCAATATCAGCAGTCAATTCAGCAGCTCCAATGGGGAAAGCACTAAACTGATTTATAAATGGTTTTTCTCAAGAGCATCCAGGTGCTAAATTCATCTGACAGAGGAGGAAACAGAGCTACAAAGGAGTTAAATGCTTTGCCTGAAGTTCCAGGGCAGGCAGAGAACAGTGACAAAGTCAAATGTGTGTTCAGCAAGGTCACGGGCATGGGTAGATGTAAGAGGCGTTTTTAAAAATCCAGTTTTCACAGCCTCCTTGCCATTAAAGTTTAAGTGGTATTAATCTCCAGTAAATTCGGCAAAGCCATTCAATCCAGCATCTCTTTTATGTGGTATCTCTTATTTTTAATTTGTTTCACAGGAAGTGTGGTACTTAGCAACAGCAGGGAAATAAACCCATTGGAAACAGACAATTAACCAAGGGCACTGGGGCAGGGAAACTGGAATTGTTCAAGGGACAGCTCTTGGAGATGCTGCCCTGGGGATGAGATTAAGGAAGGGATGCTGCTGGGGACTAAAATGCCATTCCTTCATGGACATTTGCTTACATTCCTGGGAAAGACATCCAGCTTTCTCTATTCCCCTGGCAGTGAAGGGGAGCTGAGAGCGTGGCTCTTCCCAGCTCCTGCTCTGCATGAGGTGTCCCACAGGAATGTGTGATTCCCCTTTGGAGATGTGCTTTGTGTGTGACACTAGATTTTGGGCTTTTGCCATCAGGCTCGTGCCTGGGCAGTGCCAGCCGCCGCCTCCCCTGGCCTCGGACGCTCGGCCCTTCCCGCAGAAATCCGGGGGCTGAGGTCACTTCCAAAGCAAACCCCGCTCCACGGAATGCATCCTGCCTGCCTGGGTGTTTGGGGCTGGGAGGAGCTGGGATGGGGTAAGGAGGGGGTGAGATGGAGCACCACGTGCTTGGGGTTGTGGCTGAGGAGCTTGTGGGGAGAAGGCTGAGAGGGCCAGGCCAGGCTGGAGGTTCTGCCTCATCCTCACCCTCTCTGGTGGCTCCTGGTGTGGCCCAGCCCTCTCTGAGGACTGGGATGAAGCTGAGGGAGACAATGGGCAGGTGGGGCAGGATCTCTGTCTCTGGGTCTGTGGTTTGCTCTGCCTGACCCCCATTTCCCTGGGCAGGGATTTCTCTTGTCTCGCTGCAATCCCATTGCAGGGAATGGGCTCACTCCAGCTCCAGGCTTTTCCTGGCCTCTCCCATCCCAGCCTGCCCCTCCAGGGACCCCAGGGGACAGGTCAGGCTCCACAGGGCACTTCCCAAGGGAGTGCATGGTCCAGAAGCCAAGTGTCACTGGAAACCAGACCTGCTGCTTTCCAGTGACTTTTTCATTCCTCCAGTTCCCCTCCTCCTCCATTTCTCTGAGGGAGCAGAGGTTTCCTCCGTGGCTTTGCAGAAGGGGTGGCTGCAGGTCTCCTGAGAACAGCGTGTCACCTGGGGGTGGTGGCAGCTCCAGGGTGGCCTGGGGACACTCAGCAGGGATGCTGCCCCTCAGCCACCCCAGAGCCACCCTGCTGAGCGCAGGCTGGGCCCAGTGTGGTGCTGCAGTGGGCTGGACTGGTCAGGGAGCAGGCAGAGCTGGAGGCTCTATCCTGGCATCCCTGATTCCCAGGACACAGCTGCCAGTGGAGCAGAGGGTTTGGATGGATTCTGTCCCACAGGGATCTGCCCTGGGGCAGGCTCTGGCTACCCCTGTTTGATGATCAGAGGGGTCAATTCTTAATGCCCCATCATTGTATTAAATTTCCACACAAACATTCCCTTCTCTAAACCTGTGTTACTCATCCCAGACTTTAATATGTATTTATTTATTTATTCTCTGAGCACAGAGGGGACAGCACTGAGTTTTTTCTTTTGCAGGCAGGTCCTTAATATTGTCTCTGGCCAAGAGAAAATCCAGTGTTTTATCACAGTGTCACATGAAAAAAAAGGTGGTGTTCTTCCCTTCCCTGCTGTTGTCAGGGAAGTCAGTGGTAGGCCACGAATTAAAGCCAGAGGCCTTCATTTGATAATCCTGACATTTTCTGCATATTGTGAGTTGGCTGAATTTCAGCCCTGGAGCTCAGAGACTCCCAGAGTTTCCTGCTGTATCCCACCAGTGAACCCCAGCTGGGTCAGGGAGGTACAGGAGGAATGGGAAATCTCAAAGTGGAAAATGGGATTGTTCCCATGAGCCCCCACCTGAAGCCCTGCACAGTTCTGGTGTCCCCAGTGTGGGGAGTTCATGGAACTGTTGGGGCAAGGCCAGGGGAGGCCTTGCAGATGATAAAGGGACTGGAGCTCCTGCCCTATGGAGACAGGCTGGGAAATTTTGGATTGTTCAGCCTGGAGAAGAGGAGGTTGTTGGAGACCTCCCAGCAGGTCCCAGGGGAAGGCAGAGCTCCATGATCCAAGTTTATTAGAACCAGCAGCAATTTAACAGAAATTGGACACCCTGGAAGTTCTTCCAGTCTGTTCTCAGCCTCTTGCAGTCGATGGTAAACCTACTAATTATTTTTTTAATATCTTTTTTCTACATTTTTATAACCTGCTCTTTAGTGTAAAATTGGAAGCCAAATCCAATTGTGGGGGAAAATTAATTTCCTTGAATTGAAGGAGCAATCTCCTTGAGACTTTTTAATCATTAGATGGTAACTGTGAGCTAAAGAAAGGAAGACCATTAAAGTAACTTAATAGAGCAGGATAAATGTTTTTCCCTGTATCTCCTTCATCTTTATTTAGAAATCCATGAGGAGGATATTTCATAAAAGCTGCTCTTCTTGACCTTTCTTCACTTGTTCTATAGAAGAACCAACTGAAAGAATGGCAAGGAAGTAATACTGTGGAGTTCTGGATACAAACCCAATAATTCTGCTCTTCCTTCCTGCCAAATTTTGCTTTTTCTTTCTCATTAAAGGGAGAATAGCTATCAGGACAAATAAAAATGCTTTCGGCTGAGCTGGATGATTTTTAAAAACAAGCTGTGTAAATGCTTTTAATTAAGGGGCAGAGGAACAAGAGGCTTTATCAGCTCTTTGTCTGCAGGCCATTATTTCGTTGGGGATGAGCAATCCATTATTGTCAGCAGCCACCTTTTTGAGGGATTTACTCTCAAATCAAATGGTGTTTTTATTTAAATTGTTGAGCGCTGCTTGATTCCTCATTTATTTAATGTGGAGGCATTGTTTCAGAGGAGAATGGAGCACTTAATTTGGATTGTTTGAGGGACCAGGACTGGTGTCTCGGGAGCTTCCCAGAGTCCTAGGCTGGAACGGGATGTGCAGCACAGTGGGGAAGGGGAAAACTTGAAGGTGAAGTTGCTAAATCCCAGTTAAGCTGTTTCCAAGAGAATTTTGGGAAGGATTGATGGCTCTGTCCTTTATAAAGTGAAGTCATGTTGTGAAGTCTCAGGAGTAAATTCCTCCCTGGGAGGGTGGGCAGGCCCTGGCACAGGGTGCCCAGAGCAGCTGTGGCTGCCCCTGGATCCCTGGCAGTGCCCAAGGCCAGGCTGGACAGGGCTTGGAGCAGCCTGGGACAGTGGAAGGTGTCCCTGCCATGGCAGGGGTGGCACTGGATGGGCTTTAAGGTCCTTTCCAACCCAACCCATTCCATGATTTATAAATAATTCAATAAACAATGAAAGAAGCTCTCAGGGTACAGCTTCTGCTCACGGCTGCTGAGCTGTTTCCAGTCCAGAAAACCTCATTTACCTGGTTCAGAGTTCCCACTGATCCACATTATTGGGTCCAAAATGCAGCTTCCTTTGTCTGAAACTTTCTCCTGGATTCTTTTTCTGTCTTTTACCTCTTCTCTGAGTGCCTTTAACAGTTTTTGACAGGAGAAGTCAGAGGTTTCCACACCTATTCCCAGAGGAGGAGATGAACTAGGTTGTTCATACTCTGGACAAAACCAGAGCAATTCTCCCTTCTCTTAAATTCCAGGAGGTAATCTAGGATAATGGAACTATTAGATTTGGCATCTGTAAGGTGGTTATCATTTCAGAAGGAATTGTTTCTGTTAATGGCAGTTAACTTGCTACAAATAAAGCAAGAGAATTGAAATCTTAAGTACCAGAGTGGCAGCAAACCATGAAACATTATCCTGCTCTGTGGAAGGAAGGCTGAGCCAGCTGTCAGGGAAGAAATCTATTGGAAAAAACCTCTGATAGATTCCAATTGTAACTAATTTAATGTGGCAGCAGCATCCAGCTCTTCTAAATTCTATTAGAAATATTAAAATGACAGTAAATAATAATATTAAAGTGGGTAGAAGCTTTCATCCGAGGAGCTCATGGTTTTCATCAGGATGAGTTTGGTGGCTGTTGGTGGAGCTGAGCTGTGAAATCCTTGGAATTACTGAGCTGCCCTGGGGACCCCAGGAGCTCCTCTGGCAGATTTGGGCACTGTGTGAGGTGTGGATGGAGAGCTGGAGCCTGGGCCTTGCTGTCTGTGAGCCAGGCCTGGGGGAATTCAGGGCTGTTCTCCACCTCTGCAGGTCACACCTTCTCAGTCAGCCTTGGACATGCTCCACGGCATGGACAGGGCTGGAATGGCTTTGAGCCAGGATTTGGGGCTGCTGTTACCACACAGGACCCTGTTGCCACATTCCTACCTCGAGAGCAGCTTCCCTCTGGAGAAAAAGCATTCCTTGGGGCCCTGGGAATTCTGTGGACTCACAGAGGTGATGGGCATCCCATCCCCCTGTTCAGAGCTCAGGGTGGGCAGGGGGGTCCAAAAAAATCAGACTCTGGCAGGACCTTGCTGGCACCTCCCTGCTGGACTGAGTGGATCCCTGGGTTTTTTCTTTACAGCACGGATTCAAAGAGCAGCAGTCAAATGGGAGAATGCTTTTTCTGTTTGAGCACAGAGAATATCCCAGGGGCAAACTGAGCACACACCATGGCAGCAGCAGCTGAGAGTGTCCCCGAGCAGCACAAGCAGAACCACTCAGGATTGCTCAGTGCTGGGCTCTGGGCAAAGTGCAGTTTTATGGAGAGGATCACAAGGGCTAAGTACTCACAAAATCCCCTGAAATGCGATCTCAGAGTGTGTGAATCAGAGCTGCATCCTCATCTCAGGGCAGCTGTAGTAGCTGGAGAGCTGGTCCAGGGGTTTGCGACTAATGAAGGCCATTAGTATACACAGCCATCTATAATGTCCTTAAAATTGCACAGTTATGACAAATTAACCCCTGGCACTGTGTTTTTCCTCCCTCCTTGTGCTATTCCATTGATGCTCCCAGTTTTCTGTGTTATTTCCCTGCCCAGCCCCTGTTCCTGGCTGCTGCTGCAGTGTGAGCTGAGAGCTCTGAGCTGGAGGGCACGAGGTGCAGGATGGATGTGACAACTTGATCCCTACCCCAGAGCCCTGCTGATAATGGGGGAACTGGGAAATGACCCCACAGATGCTTCTCCAAACAGTTTTTAAAGGATTTGCTTCTACAAATTTGCAGTGAGCTTGTTGCTGGTGGTGATGGCTCCTTTGTGATTCCAACTGGAAACGCGCTTTCCTGGAATACCCTAAAAATACCTACCCTAAAGCCTACTCCATTCCAGACATGCTGGAAGTAAGAGAAGGGAAAGGCCATTACTGTATTTCCTTCATTCATGGGCAGAGTTGTGCCTTTGCCCACAGACATCCCGAGGTGTTTCCAGTAAAGCGCAGCCTGAGAGCTCCTCCACAATTTAACTCCAGGAAAACCTTTCTAGTCTGTACAGCCTGAAATGAGCTGGGATTTTGGACAGCTTATCACAGTGGTAAAACAATGCCTCCAAAGGCACATTGCCATGAGATCTTTGGGATAAGCAGTGGGGGGAGGCTCCTGCAGGCAGCACTGTGCAGCACAGAGCCCATGGCCCAGCAGGGGTGGGGCAGGAGCCCTGTAAGAGTCGGTCCCAATCCCACCTTGAGGATCGTGACAGTCCCTGACTGCATTCCCTGGATCTCTCCCCTGCAGGACCCCGGCCATGATCGGCTGCTCCTTCGTGGTCAACAGGAAGTTCTTCGGGGAGATCGGGCTGCTGGACCCCGGCATGGACGTGTACGGAGGGGAGAACATCGAGCTGGGCATCAAGGTTTGTGCCACCTGGGCAGCAAAATGTCACCTCAGAGTGTTCTCAGGGGCCCAAAGCTTTCACTGAGTTGGCCTGAACAGTTACTGGAATCCTTCAGGGGAGCTGGGAGGTAGTGGCATTCGCAGCATTTGAATTTCACTTTAGGGGAGAAAAATTACTCTGTTTTAGGGATGAGTTTAATTTTTTTCCTTGGATTCCAATCTGTTTGATCTGATGCAAAAAGCTGCTGAAATGAAATGGCATTTCCAGCTTGAACCTGGCTGTGTTGTCACAGTGTTGCTGGAAGTTACAGGGCTCTTTAATCCCAGTAAAAACACAGTTGAGTGAACAGTGTTTGGGGGTGCTGGGACTCCTATGAGTATCTCAAGAAGACACAAAGTCTGCAAATATTTCCCAGGCATTTAGCATCTGCAAATAAAACGTGTTCACAAGCACAAAACCTGCTTTGAACAGTGAAGCTCTACAAGCCAGGATTTCAGAGCTGCTTCAGTGCTTCCCCCTAACAAGATCCCTTGATTACTGTGTACAATATTAGATCTGGCTTACTGATTCAAGTGTTTACACACACTGAAGTGATTCATAAGTGATGAATTCCATGTTCAGAGTAACCTGGGATGGCAGTGTCTGTGGAGATTCTTCCAGGCATGGTTTGGAGTACACTTGTGCATTATCGTGATGATAGGGGGAGACTGGAGACTTCTAACTGGAAAATTGCATTGATTGTGCTGTTGTAAAAATGAAAAATCATTGTTCAGCTCAGAGATTTACCAGAGAATATTTGCTTTGTTGGCAAGGCACGGGAAACTTAGGAAATCTATTATTGTTGGCTATGGGGAGCAATAATCTCACTTAAACAAGGGAGTGGAAATTAAAGGCTTTCAGTGTGCCAAGGAGCTCCTCTCCTTGTGAAGTAATTACTGCTCATCCTGCAGTGGGGCTGGAGAGATCCCTCTCCAAACCCAGCTTCTCTCATAGCTCTCCTGGTTTGTTTGGGTTTGGGATTTTTGATTTCATTGTGGAGCTGCTCTTCTCACAATAATTCAGCTAATTTGCCTGGCTTGGGGGGATTTCATTGAAGATTGGCTTCTTAACTGGAAAAATTAAGTGGATGTCTCAGAGAAAGTGGTGAGCATTTGTCCTCTACTTTTCATGTTCTGAATCTTTTAGAAAGGCCAATAAACATCCTTTTGGGGAAAAAAACCCCTTCTCTTCCCCAAGTGACTTTCCCAAGCTTGAATTTTGAAGCCATACATTTTCATACTCATGCTGTGTGTTCTGGTCAGGGTTTTTAAATTACTGGTGGTTTTGAGAGCCAAAATACTTAGAAATCTGCCTTGTAAGCCTGCACAGAAAGTAGAATTTTAAAGATTCTTGAGCTCCAAAAATCTTTTTGTGGGTGTTTCGCTGTTTTGCTTGATAAGTGGCTATCTGGAGTCCCAAAAGTAACTTGGGGGTTCCTTGGTTGTTTCAGTGATTCCTGGATGAAAATAAATGCAGAAAGTATTTCTTTTTGATGATGGTGCAAATTCCATCATCGTTCTGAGAATCCTGGGGCACTACTAAATATTTTATGGGTGTGATTGTCCCTCTCTGCTCTGCACTGGTGTAGCCTCACCTCAAATCCTGGCAGCAGTTTTGGCACCAAAATATCTGAAAAATCTAAAGCCAGAACAGCCCAAAGAACAAAAACTAAGTAATAAATCCATTGAGGCTACAAGAAGGACATAGAAAATTTGCAGTGTTTCAGGCAAATGCACAAGCTAACCCTGTTATGGAAAATTAAACTGAGGAATCTGAATAACAAATTGAAATAAAGAATTGAGAAGGTTGGCTTGGACTAACCTGGAAGGACCAGAGCTGTGTACAAAAGTCCTGTTTTATTAATGTGCTTCCCCATCCCTGAGGGGTTTAACAGTGGGGATGTGGCACTTGGGGACATGGTGCTGGTGGCACTGGTGTCCTTGGCAGATCTGGCAGCACGGTTGAACTCAAAGATCTCAGAGAAGCTTTCCAACCTAAAAAATGTCATGATTCTGCAAGTGCTGTAAAATGAGCTGTACTGTGCCTGTTGTGGGGAAATAGCTGGGTCTTACATTTCTTTCAGCTGCTGAGTTCAGGGAACAAAATGAGAAAAGTCCTGCAGGAGCCTCTTAAAAACCCCCTCAAAGCCCTAAACCCAGCTCTGTTAGTCCTGTTCACAAGGTGGCTCTGGGCTCCTGCGTGTGCACTCTGGGATTCCACAATCCCTGCTGAAGGGTGGGAGCCTTCCCTCATCCTGGGGAGGCTCTGGGTGCTGTGTCCCCTTCTCCTGGCCCAGCTCAGCTCCTGCTCGCTCTGAACAAGCTCTGGGACAACTCTTTAACCCTTTCTTGTTCTGGAGGAGTTTCTGCTCTGGTTTCATCAACCTGGTGCCCAATTCTCATGGCTTGAAGGTGCTGCTGCTGCTGCGGGTCCCTAGCAGCTCCAAGTGGGAATTTTGGCACAGAGACTTCCCATCCCTGCTCCTCCTGCTGGAAAGTTTCCATTTGTTTTGCAGCTGTTTGTGGCCCTGGGTTTCAGTGAGTGTGACTGGGCAGGGAGGCTGCCTGTGCTCTGTGCCTGGCTTGTGCTCTGCAGGGAGGCTTAATGGCTTTTCATGGTTAGTCACAGACATTCCATAAAATTGTGTGTATCTCTTGGAATAAAGATGCCAAAGTCTGTGCCATGGCTGCTGCCATGGTTTCAAAGTCTGGGATGGGCTGCAAGGTTGTTTTTCAGAGTATTTTGTGCTTGTGTCATGCATTGCTAATTAAAGTTGTTTGAGTTGTCTTTTCGAGATTAATTTAATCAATAGGGATATTATTACTACTTTGATGGTATCATTTGTACAAATTGTCACTTGAAGAAAGCAATTAACTGAGAATGCTTATTAGCTGATCCATCCCACACCTTATTTGTGCAGTAGGAATCGATTATTGGATTCATTAAGTCAAGCACAATTCAGGGATCCCTTTGAGGTTTAACCACTGACTTGAGCTGCTTTTACTGCTGCTGTTAAATTGGCTGAGGGTCGGCTTGGAGCCTTGAGAGTATTTCCAGAAGAAAAGCATGGCATCTCCTCTTAATATCCCAGACCTTTTTCCCCCAGATTTGTCCTCTAAATCCAACAAGGCAGAGCAGTGGTGCTGCCAAGCCAGAGGATTTATGTGCATGGAGCACATGGAGTGGCATTCCCGTTCCGTGGGAATCATGGAATCATGGAATGCTTGGGTTGGGAGGGATGTTAAAAACCATCTCATCCCACCCCTGCCAATGGCAGGGACACCTTCCACTGTCCCAGGCTGCTCCAAGCCCTGTCCAACCTGGCCTTGGGCACTGCCAGGGATCCAGGGGCAGCCACAGCTGCTCTGGGCACCCTGTGCCAGGGCCTGCCCACCCTCCCAGGGAACAATTCCTTCCAATATCCCATCCATCCCTGCCCTCTGGGAAGCCATTCCCTGTGTCCTGTCCCTCCATCCCTTGTCCCCAGTCCCTCTCCAGCTCTTCTGGAGCCCCTTTAGACACTGCAAGGGGCTCTGAGCTCTCCCTGGAGCCTTCTCCTCTCCAGGTGAGCACCCCCAGCTCTCCCAGCCTGGCTCCAGAGGGGCTCCAGCCCTCAGAGCATCTCCATGGCCTCCTCTGGACTAGTTCCATGTCCTTCCTGTGTTGGGACCCCAGAGCTGCACTCCCTCCAGCAGGGAATGAAACTCTGTGCTCACCTATCAGGGAAAGAAATTTTGGAGTTAGAGCAAGACGTGAAAAAGCAACAGGGAAACCACTAAAACCTGGAGAAATTTCATTTATCAGCTGTGGGACTTGCATGTGGCACTGCTCTGTGGGATGGGTCTGTGTGGGCATGGATCAGCTCTCCCTCCTCCATCTCCAGGCACAAGGACCATGGAGCAGCTACTCCAGACCTGCTGATGCCTTGCAGGACCTTGGAGACTCCTGCAGTTCAGCAAATATTAAAAAAAAAAAGACCAAAAAACCCTAAACATTAAAAGAGGTTGAAACAATCAAACAAAAAACTCCACAACCCAAACTTGCTAGCGATACAAACTCTAGACCAGTATTTTTAAAGTATTTTATCTGTCAGGCACCAAAATCCAGTTAGAAATTGGGGCTTAAGGATGTTTCCAAATAAAAATAAGTTAATTTGGAGGGAAATAAGACTGGGGTAGGACTGACCTTGGAAAAGCTCTTAGAAATACTGATACACCAGGAATACACAGCCTCCATCTGTTTATTTGTACCTGTACCCCTGTTAGAGAAGATTTTGCTCTTCAGAGTTATTGTGGTGTGGTTGGAAGAAATATTTCCACTGCTGAACAATATCCAATCACTGCCTGCATTTATTTTAAGAGCAGGAATCAGCACAAGTGTGAGTTCAGCTCCGAGGTTTGGCATTAGAGCTGTCAGCTCAGGATTTATAGTGGGTGCTTGAGGGTGCTTTAGCTGAAGCTCTGCTTTCGTTTTCTAAACTGGTAAAATGCTTTTCATCCCAACCTTCTCCACGGAGACAGAGCTGTGTTTGGATTGTTTCTGAGCAGGAGTGCTGGGGTTGTGGCTGTCCCTCCTTGGGAAGGGGTGGCAGGAGGCTCCCAGCTCGCTTCCCTCCTGATAGCAAAGGATTTGTCATCCTTGTTATCTGCTGGCAGATGGGACAGGTAGAGCAGGGAGAAAGGACTGATATTTTCACCCCAGCTGATTCTTCTGTTGTCTCTGACAAGTTGATTTTTATGCTGGGAAGACTCTGATGGTCTTTGCTGTGAAATGTGATGGCTCTGCCCATGCAATAACCATGTGAGAGTCACTGGTGGGTGAAGAAATCCATTTCAGGACTCAGCCATGCCTTGTTGTCACTTGAAAATCTGGCAGGTGTCAGCTTTTTACTGATTTTCATGGGATTGGTGCCTCTGGCAGGCAGTGGTTGGGATTTGTCAGGGGTTGATTTAACACTGGGCCATGGTCAGAGCCTGTCCAGGGGCCTGGATGGTGAAATCCAGATGTGGAGAGCAGGAACAGCATCCCTGTGCCTGTTGGGCTGTGGGGAGTGAGGACAAGGGGCTGGGCAGGTTCATGGATTTGGCAAAGTTTGTTTTCTTTGTGCCCTTCACCAATGAGTTTCAGAAGCCCTGAGGGAGCTCCTGCCATGCTCAGCTTTGGTCTGACTCTGCTCCTCCTCCTCAATAGGACTCACCCATGTTGCTCTTTCCCCTGCATTTTGGTCAGGTTTGAATATCCCCTGCTGCAGGATTTGGCTGTCACTGACTCTGTCCACTGAGGCTGCTGCAGGGACTCCTCAGGCAGGTGCTCACACCTGGGCTGGGGACACCTCCAGCGTCCCCAGGACAGTTGGTTTTTGGTTTTCCATCCCACACTGTTTTCCTCGGGTATGGCTTCCATCACTTTAACTTCTCCTGGGCTTCCAGCTCTCCATCCTCTGTGGGGAAAGAGGTGGCAATGGAGGCACCTGAGTCTGCATTTTCCCCCTTTCACTGAGCACCACGTGTTCCTTGGACACCTCCAGGGATGGGGTCTCCAAACCTCCTGGGCACTTCCAGTGCCTGACAGCCCTCTCCAGAAAGAAATGCCTCCTGGTATTCAAGCTGAGCCTCCCCTGGTGCAGCTTGAGGCTGTCCCTTGTTCCCTGGGAGCAGAAGTCCATGGCAGTGCTGACTGGGATGCTCAGGAACCCCTTCATCTGCAGCCCCAGGGGTGCCTCAGTGCTGCCCCATCCAGGGCTTGTCCCCAGCCACTCCTTGCTGGCCTGGGGAGGATTCAGAGAGTTCCCTGCAGCAGGAGCTGGCATGGGGGATGCCAGCAGGGAAATAAATAATTTAAATTCCATCTTGCCAGTATCCTGCAAGGCACACTGCTCCCCTTCTTTATTGGCCCCCTGAGTCCTGGGCCAGCCCTTCCTGTCCCCATTGCCTGGGCCATGGCCACATTTGCAGCCCTGAGATCTCATTACTGTGGGGATGATGCATGAGCAGGAGCAGCCCTGGCTCCCCCAGTGCCTGGAGGCTGCAATTTGGTCAGGAATTGCTGAGCTGCAGCAAAGTTAGGCCTTGTGGAAGCTGTTTTATAGCAGCTCTCCCTGGAGGACAACTGTCCTCCAAAGTATTCCTGGGTGCCTGGAACCAGGACTGAAATCTGCCCTCACTCTTCCCTGTGCAAGGTGAGCATCAGCACATTTGCTCTGGGTGTGTGCTGCAGTGTCTGGGATATAAATTACTCCATAAAGTAGAAAAACCAGGCTTGTCTCTCCCTAAAATCCAACTCCCAGCAAAACTGAACTTTGTCTTCTGACAAAAAAACACTCTTGGGAAATGCCAAGGAAAATGCGACACCAAGAAATGAGGCTGACAATGAACTGAGGTGAGGAATGAGGAGATTTTTCATCCCATTGTGTTCCTAAAGCCTTTGGAAAGTTCCCTGCCTGTCATGACTGCAAAGCAAGGGGATTTTTTTGTCTTCTTATCTTTCTTACAAGCAGACTCACCTGTGATGCACCTGCTGGGGCTGTGGGACACAGGTCCCTTCCCACCTCACCCAGAGCCACTAAATTGATTTTGTCCCTCTTTTGGTGTCTGGTGACTCAGGCAGGGCAGGAGCAGCCCTGTCTCACTGAGTGTTGGCCTTTTCCAGGGATAAGACTCTCTCTTCATTGACTACAGATTTCCCCTAAGCTCAGGGATTATTCCTGATAAAATGTAATCAATGGTGTTGCATTCCTGTGATTTCAACCCAAAACCTCAGAGTTAAAAATTCCCAAGCAGCTGTTAGTGTGTTTGGGGTCTCTGTGAGGCTTTGCTGTGGTCCTCTCTCAAGGACTTTGAGGTCAAACCTGTTCGTTTTTACAAATAATCCCCTGCTTTTCACGAGCCCTGGCTGCAGTTGAGGCTCTCAGAGCTGGTTAAGCTGCATTCCCTTCTCATCTGAACTCCTCCTGGACAGGGAATGCAGCTGGAAGGCAGCTGACAGCCTGATGGGATGGCAAGGAGCAGACTGACAGCATTTCCCTGCCCACATCCAGCCCTGCAGAGTCAGCAGGAAAGGTAGTGGCAATAACAAGGTGTTGTGACCAAACATTGTCCCAGCCCTGGGGGAGGCAGCTGCACCCCCAGGTTCAGGGAGCCCTTTCTGCCCAGCCTCCTGCCTCCTCCACCAGCCCATGTGGGCTCCCAAATCCCTTGGATACCCCAATCCTTGCTTTTGGGATCACTTGAGAGCCCAGGGCCAGGCTGGATGGATCGTGCCCTTCCCAGCCCCCAGCACTCCCCAGATCCCAGTGTTTGTGCCCAGTCCCTGCTCCTGCCCTCTGCCTGTGGTGTGGCTGCCTGTGCTCCCTGTGTCACCAGCTCCACGTGTGGAGTGCAGAGCAGGGATGTCAGCTCTGGGGCACCATCCTGCCTGACTCCAGGGCTTTGGGAAAGGCTCTGGAAGATCCCTGTGGGATCATGCCATGTCCAGCCCGTGGCTCACTCTGATCCAGACAAGTCCTTGAGCTTGCTGTGCTTGGTATGCCGTGGTCAGGTGGATTTCGTGTGCCTGAGGCTCGCTGGGGTAGGAATTGCAGCACCTCGTGGGTGTAGGAAAGGTGTTGGCATCCTTGGGCTCTGCCAGGATCCCAGCAGCTCCTTTGGGCCTCTCAGATTCACTGGCTCCCTTCTCCCACAGCTTTCCCAGTACTGGCAGACCTGAGGGACTGCTTTAGTGCCACAAGGAGGAGAAAATTCCCAGCCAAGTTCAGTGGGAACTCATCATTTCTCTCCTCCAGCCATCCTGGAAAATCTCCCTTTTCCTTCCATGAGCAGGAGGAGCCTGGCACTGAACGTGTGTCCCTTGATGTGACACCACTGGGCCTTGCCCTGAGCATCCCTGTGCTAACAGTAGAAACAACTGGACAGGATTTATGTTTCCCTGTGCATTTATCCCTGTCTGGAGTGTCCTTGTGATCTCCACAGAGCTCTGTGGGGCTCCTCCTCAGCAGCATTCCCAGTCAGAGCTCCTGGGAAGGGAATGCCCTCCCAGTAGTGAACTTTCTGCCTTCTCTGAGGTGATTTATTATTCAGTCAGGCTGTTGGCTCAGAGATGATCTGATGGCTCTGATGCACCTCTGCCTAAGGCCTGAGAGGTGTTCAACCTCTTTTATCCCTCTCCTGACACCAGGGTTTCCTCAGAAGTCCCTCTGCAGGGAAGATGCTGCTGCTCAACCTCCTCAGCAGCCTCTCCTGCTGGAGCTCACCTCCAGCCCTATCCTGCCTCAGATTCTATAAGGATTCAGTGGGTACTCAGCTTTCCCTGGTTTTGGCTAAAAACTCTGCCACTAAGGCGCTGGATGCCATGGAACTGAAGGATCTATTGGGGTTTTTCTGCTCAACGATTGAGCAGCGTTTCCTGCCTCTGTTGGAAGCTGCTGGTGCAGGAAGCAGATCAGAAAATGAAATTAAATTCCACCTCTGACTGCCCAGGCTGGGATCCAGCAGAGCACTTAACTTCAGCCCCTGGGCAGCCCTTTTAATTCTGGTGATACTGTTTCACCTGTTTAAGTGCAGTTCTGGATCAAGGCCTCTGGAGCTGAACTTGAGCCATAAGGGTTAATATTTCCATAATTCAGTTTTTCCCTGGAAGAAGGTGTTGTTCTTCATCCCTGCCCCTCCAAACAGTGCTTCCATTTGATGAGCTAATTAACTCATCTGGCTTTAAAATACAAGTACATCCTTCTTGGCTTTTGTCATGTGTCACCACCTTCTCGGGAGTTATTATGTCTTATTTACACAGAAAATACAGAAGGAGGGAAGTGAACCTGTTCAGTGCTTGAATTTATACCCAAAGCTTCAGTACCAAACTCATTATTTCATATTCATCTACAGACACAAAATATGTGCTAATTAACCAAAGTGCTGCTAGTGGGCATATGCAAATGAGGTGGCATCAATCAGGCCAGGATCACCTTTTTTTTTTGAGTTTTTCCTTTATTAAGAAATACAGTTTTGTGCTGACTGCAGTTCCTTAATATCAGATCTGTGCCTTGAAGCTCAGCCTGCAAAGAGCCTCAGAATCTCCCAGAACTGCAGAAGCCACTGGAAATGATGCAGCTGATAATGAAGAATTCCTGTGTAATCCCAGGGAGGACAGAACTGTCTGGATCTGCCTCAGGCACAGAGAACCCCAGTTTACTTTCCTAGGAGGTGTTTCATTCTGTCAAAGCAGCAGAGTTAAACTGAGAGAGACAATTAGGCATAAATTCACATTTGGACTAAATATATCGAACTTAAGATGGAAAATGGGAGTTCTGAATTTGCAGCTCTGTTTTTCCAAGGCACACGGTGCAGGACCCCCAGGATCTGCCTTGGAGGTGGGACAAGTGCTCAGAAGGGGATCCTTGGGGTGTGTCCCTTCCCTGCTCCCTGGGTGCCACTGCCAGAGGCCCTGGGGGTGCTCCTTGGAAATTCCTCAGGTCTGTGCCCAGCACATCCCTGTCCTGCACATCTCCCAGGCCAGGGCAGGGGGGCTCCTGTCTGCAGGAGGAGCTTTGGCAACGAGCAGGCTGAGGGCTGACCTGCATCCAGCATCTCCTTTAGCTGATTGTACCTTTGGCAGCATTCAAACATTGATTGTGCTAAGGGCAGAGCAGTGGCTTTAGAATTGCTTGGTAGGATGCTTTTTGTTTCCTTCCCAAAGGAAATATTGGATATTAACTGATGAGCCAGGACTGGGGGAAGGTGCTGGAGCCTTTAATGTTTAAGAAAAGCTGGCAAAGACATTGTGAATGATGAAGAAACTTCTTGCTCTCTGGTCTTTTCCTTCCTGAGATGTTGATCCCCCACCAAAGGGAGACAAAGGGAGATGATGATTTTCATCTTTCAGATGGCACAGGAAGGATCCCAGTGTGAACCCCAGCTGCTCTGGGCCCCTCCTGTGCCTGCCCATTTCACTCCTGGAGCTCTGAACAGAGGGAATTGATCCAACTCCTGGGGCTGAACCATCCCTCTGTGAAATGTTGTCAAGACACATTTTCCTCTTTCCAGTCCCCTCCAATCAGTGTGAGCTCCAGCAGAGTGAACTTAAACCCACACCTGGGGCTCAGCTGTCACCCCCCATTGGGTTGGATTTGGTTGACTCTGCAGCTGTAGAGCTGCAAACAAATACAAAGTTTGCATCTGGAAGTTCAATGCTTCTCCTCTCCTTCCTGGAATTTTGGGTTTAAATCCATGTAAATGTACAGAATTACATCTGGTTTCTATTTAGCATTTTGGCTTTGGCTATTTTGAAGCTCTGTGGGTCTGCAACAAGCTCATGTTCTTTGTTGGATTATCCCAGGACCAGGAACCTGGCCTTTGGCTGTGAACATTAAAACCCAGCATTCCTGTGGCTTTGGTTAGTGCTCAGCCAGTTCCAAATCCTGTAACCTCTCACCAGCCTAGTGAACTCAGCTTTTGGCAGGAATTGTTTTCTCCTTATCTGTGCTTGTTCCAGAGGGTGCTCAGAGGTGGGGAGTCACAGGAGATATTCATGCTTTAATGGCCAGCACAGATGTCTTAATTCCACACTTGAAAAAAGCAGAGCTGGAAAAAAGGCAGTTTCCTGATGCTCCCAGCAGCTCCTGCCCTGAGGTGCCCTGACAAAGCCCCTGTGCCAGCCAGACTCCTTCAGCCACAGCCAAATCCCATCAGAGCAGGGGGATCACTTTTCCATGGCTTTGCTTTGCCAAAGGCTCTCCCAGCCTCCTCACTGACCCAATCTGCTGCACCTCCTGGCTAAGGGTTTGTCTCCTGTGCTGCTGGAACTGCATCTCCAGCTGCTTCTAAGGCCATGCAGCAAGAGCTTCCAAGTCTGGCTTAGAAATGCTTTAGAAGGCAGACCCAGGTCCCCGTGGCTGGGGACGTGGGGGTGGCAGGAGCAGCAGACAGACCTTTTCCAGCAGGGCACCTCACTGGTAATTTTTGCTGACAGCCCAAAATCAGCCAAGTGAACCATTTAAAAAGCCCTTCAGAACTGTTCACTTCCATCATTTGCTGCTTTTGTCAGGCACACAGAAGTGTGTCTTGCCATGTCTTTTGTCTCATTTTTACAAGAGTTCTGTTGTCTATTTAGATTAAATTCCAGGAGCAAACAGTTGTTCAGGGATTAGCATTGGGATGATCCGAGGAGAGCATTCAGGAGCAGGAGCAGGGTGGTTACCTCAGGTGGAACTGTCAGCAAATAGATCTTTTTCCTGCTGTATAGGCTCAGATGTAGCAGTTGAAGCTGCATCCAGTGTGGATGGTCCCCAGTGGAAGGACCAGCCCATGGAGGGGGTGTCTGGTGTCTCCAGGTGAGGTGAGGGACTGGGGACAGGTTTGGATTCAGTTATTTTGGAGTGTCTGGAGCAGGTTCTGCTGCTCTGCTGGTGCTTGGTTTGAGGAGCTGGTGCCAGGGGATGTGTTCCCAGCTGGGGCCCTGGGGGAGGTGAAGATCCTGCTGGGAACCACCTAGGCAAGAGCCAACTCCCTCAGGAGGGAAGAGCTTCTGACAAAAGGGATAGGAGGTGTGGGATTTGTGTCATCCCTGCCTCCAAAACCCTCTGGTGGAAATTTGCACCCCAGGCCAGGGAGCTTGGCCCTATGTCAGCCTTCAAAGTGCCTCTTCCTTCTAAAATCTCTGCTACATTTAAATTTAAAAAACATTTACAGAAGCTGTATTTTCTTTTTTTTTTTGGGAGGGACATGTAGATACTGAATCCTCTTCCTCCATCCTCACACCTTTACGTCCAAAAAAATTGAGACGTATCTTCCCAAAAATGAGCAGCCAGAGGAGTGTGAGCCTGGGCTGCCTGGTTTCATTTGTTCCAAGGGTAGCACTCACTGTGTTTAATGGATTTACTTGGCTTTCTGGGACACATTTAAAGGAGAAAATGTATTTATTGGCATCAAATTTAGAAGACCTGTAACATTTAAGAGGGAGATATGTTTGAAAATGTGGTATGAAATGGGGAATCATCAGTTTTGCTGTCTTTGCAGAAGTTCTGGCAATTTTACTGACCGGGTTTCTGTGGTGCAGATAGAATCTGAGCCCTAAAAAACCGAATGCATAATAAAATACCTATGGCAGGCCATCATTTCTGGTTATGTTACTGTAACTGGGGTGTATATCTAAAGGCAATCATCGCTGTAGAGGGAGGAAAACACAGAGAGAGCTTTAAATTTCATTAGACATTGAAACATCTGAAGGAGGAACTCTAATGGTTATATATAATAAACCTCTTTTTTATCTTCCCATAAAATTGTATCTCATTTCCTTTTTCCCCTCAAGTTGAGCTGCCTTGCAGTGAGCAGGGTTTTGAAATAAATCGATGATTAACTAAACAACAGGAATTCATAAACCTCCTTATTTTATAGCAACATTTAAGGTAGTGCACAGTGCATGCTCCCCAAGCTGATCTACACCCTCAGGTCCATTATCTGAGCTGTAGATAAATGAGGAGTTATATCTGCTGGAGGTTATGCTCAGGTAGTTCCCAGCCTGCCGGTGTAAATCCAGGGGTTTATGGAAGGAGAAGAGCAATATTCTTTATAGGTACAAGGAAACGTGACCCAAGGCTGGAGATCTCAGGGGATGATGTTGCTCTTGCTGAGCTTTTCTCAGCACATCTTCAGGAAGTGCAAATCAAATTTCTTTCCCTGGGTTCCGATATTTCCATTCCAGTTCAGAGCAAGTCCTGGGGCATTGGGGCCGGCTGCTTTCATTACTGGAAAGCATCACAGGAAGGGAGAGAGGAAAGCTGTGTTCTAAAGAAGGAGCTCGATTGTGGATTGTCGTCAGGGAAAGCATTTAGCTCCTGGCAAGTCATGTAAACAGAGCAGACTGAAGAGTATCTGATCCTGGCAGCTGAAAGGCATGAAAAGCCATTTGACAAATGCTCTTGGTAATCACCTGGAAGGGCTGTGGCCCTCAGAGCTGAGCAGGTTTTTCTGTTAGAATTGCTCCAGATGTGGTTGGGCCCTCAGAGGTGGAAGTTTTGTGATGGTTGAACCACGCTTGATGCTGGGTTCTGCAAGCCCCACATATTTCCCTGTCCGTGTCCCTCCTGTGCCTTGTGAAACTCTGTCCCCTCCTCTGCATGGAGCTGTCACCATGGCAGCTCCTGCAAACAGCATCCCTGAGTCAGTGACAGCAGAACCACGGGGATTTATCAGGAAAGGAGCCGAGATTAAATTGCTCTGGCTGCCCACACCCTGCCTGCTCCAGGAGTGCAGGCTCAGAAGTGAGTCTGAGTTGGAAATGGTTCAGAGGAGGTGATGGAGGGCACGAAAGGGCTCCTTCATCAAGGGGGGAGTGCTCAGCAGAGAGTCTGGAGCCTGGAGGGAGGAGGAGGATGTGGTAAGGCTCTAAATCAGAAGTGACAGGGCAAGCAAAGAGAGGCTTTTCCCTGGGCTCTGCACTGGAAGCACAGAGGGTTTGGAAACACCGAAGAAGTTGCTTTACTCTGTGTGTGGGTACTTGGTTGCTGCTAAAAGTTCATTTGTTCAACCAGGTTCTGGGCTAATTACATGAAAAGCCTACTGAAGGCTATCAGGTTTACAGAAGGTTGCCCCTGCCTCTGAATGTCACCCCCATCTCTGCCCAAGGCTGTAGTGAGCTCTGGGATGGCAGGACAATGTGTTCCTTCTGTTCACCAGGCACCAGCTGTAGGCTACATCCAGCTCCACTTCCCTCTCAGAAACCTAGGCTTGGATTTGACTGAAGGCAAAGAGAGAACTCCTGGATTTTGCCTCTGCTCTGTCCCTTCCCCTCCCCATTTCACCCTCATTTTGCTGAGCATGCAGCAGTGCTGGTTGTAGTCCTGCAATGCTCTGGGCTTCTGATTGAAGGGGCTCCCCCAGATCTCATGGAAAAATCCTGGACAATTCCTGTGCTTTATAAGGAGAAGAAAGTTGGACACAGAGTGATTCATCCTGCTGAAGTCTGTCTCCTGCTCTGGGAGATTGGATAAAGGCCTGAGGGTGCTCCAGTGCTGGGGATGGTGGAGGAGAGATGGATCTCAGTCCTTGTTTCCCCTCTGCCTGGGTGGCCTCACTTCACAGCTCTGGTGTGTTACAGGACAGCTCCTGCAAGGCCAGAGAGCAAAGAAGATGCACACAAGTTTACAGCAAGTGATTTCCAAGTTGTTTGTGCTCCCTGCCGCCAGCTAAATCCTCAGATGGAGGGAAGTGCTTGGCAGTGAGAAGGATTTCTTCTGACAGAGCAAATCAGCTCAAAATCTCCTTGCAGGAGAGGTTAAGCACAGCAGCCCCAGATCTGTCAAAACTGCACTCATTTCATCATCAAGGCAGACAGTGTTCTCTCTTCTACAGTGAGGAGTGTGGTATTTGTTAACCCTTTAGCCCCTTCCTTTCGCAGTCCTGCCCTTTAATCACTCGTTAATCAGATTAGTGGGCTTGACTTCTCCTCGCTGCAGTCCCTGCCAGCCCAGCTGAGCCATTTAAAAGGCAGGATTGACAGATGCTACAGATTTTTCTGTTTGATTTTTTTCCTGCTGTTGCTCCTCATTTGACCCTTCCTTTGTGGCTCTCTCGCAGAGGTGCTGGGAGATGGAATGTGTTTCCTTTTGTGGGTGCTGTGTTTGGCACCGGGGCCCTGCAGCGAGGCTGATGATCAGAACTTCCATTGGGTCACTTCAGGGAGGTGTAGCTGGGCCACAAAAGCCTGGGCAGGGCTGAGAGCTGAGGCACAGAGCCTGCAGGGACCCCGAGGGATGTGCAGAGCAGGGATGTGCTCTCTGGCTGGACGAGCCAGGGAGATGCAGCTGACAGAGCAGAGCTCAAATCTCTGTCCTGAGCAGGGCCAGCAGTCAGACTGGATGGTCCTTGTGGGGCTCTTCCAGCTCAGGGTACTCTGTGATTCTATAAAATGCTTTTCTGGCACTGCTGTTATTGCCAGGATTTGTTCTTTCGCATGAACAGCAGGTTAGAAAGGAGACGAACAGAATTGATGCAACAGCAGAGCTCAGATAAAAAAAGTGACTGCAGGACACATTTATACTGCCAAGAAAAACAGCTTTGAGTCCCCACCTCAGAAAAGATGTTTCTCTTCTAAGAGTGATTGAAATGCTGCTTTTAAAAAGGAGAAAGAAAAAGCATTGAGGATGCTTGAGGCAGAGTAGAGCAGCTGGTGTGTCCCTGTCCCAGGGTCAGGGTCAGCTCAGACACAACTGCATGGCCTCAGCAGGGACACACAAAACGTGTGGAGCAGCAGAGATGTCACCAGGGCTGGAGCCATCCATGGGGGACAGCTCCTGCCCTGCAGCCAGACCTGACCATCGGTGCTCTGCTCTGCAGCACCCCTAAACCCTGGGAGAGCCACACCAGCTCCCAGCAAAGCCCCTGTTGAGCATTTCAGAGTCTGGCTTTCTAAAGCCCCACGAGCCTGTGCTGGAACTGATTCCTGAATTGGCCTGTGCAGAACCAGGAGCTGGACTTGATCCTTGGGGTTCCTTCCACCTGAGGATATTTTGGGGTGCCTCACCTGTTCAGGGAACGGGCTCTGGCTCCGACCAGGCACGGAGCTCTTGGGGATTGTCCAGTTCAGGGCATGCAGAGGTCTCATTGCCAGCCTGTCATTCACTGTCTGCTGCTCTATCTCAGTTCCTTTGGAAGGCACTGCTATTTAAAGGCAGTCTTTAAATGTTCTCCTGAGCATGTACAAATATCAAACACATCTCCCCGTGTTTCACCTTGTGCTTCCTGCTCGTTGCATGGGAGCTGCTGGTTCAGTCCTGGCAGTTACATGATCATATCTTAGAACAGATATTATTATTTCCCCATGAACGTGTGCAGGGCAGCAGGTAACAACTAATGTTGCCAGAAGATGCCCATTTTTCTGCTCTCCTGCTTTTTGAATTGATCCATAACAAATTCCCTTGGAGGCAGAAAGTGGCAACTCCTTGGTGTTTGCTAAGGGGAAATCTTAAAACATGAAATAGAGTCAACTCACCTGGATTTATGGGTCTTGCAAGCAGAAAAATGCAGTCTTTAGTCTGGCATTTTCCTCTTTCTCTTGGTTACCATCAGAAGAGGTGGAAATTTTCCCTTAGAATGGGATGTGGCAGTGCCTGTAGTAAATAGAGCCCTGGGATCTTTACTGGGATTTTGAAATATCTATTATTATTATTGTTATTTTTGTTATTATTGGCATGACCTCAGAGTAGAATATTCCTGAATTTAAGGAACCACAGAGCCCAAGTTTATTGCTGTTTGGTGATGAAATAAGTGGTGATGAGCAAGGTGTATGCCTAAACACGGGAATGCAAAGCCTTGGGCTGTGCCAGAAATTCTGGGAGCATCCAAAGATGTTAATAGGCATCACTTCCAGGGCATCCAGCACCAGCTTCTTGGTTTTGCTCTGCTGTTCCCTCTCTGGGTGATTCAACAGGTGGCAGAATGAGGGGCAGACGTGTGGCTGTCCTGGATGATCCAGTGGGCTCATCCCTGTGGGAGTTCTCCTGGCATCCTGCTCATTATGGTATCAATGTTCCAGCAGATGCAATTGTGTGAATAATCCTTGCTCTGCTCCCACGACTTTGGGAGATGTGGGAGTCTGCCCCCTCACAACAGGGGGTTTAGTGGAGGATTTGGAGATGTGTTTTCCCTGAGTGTGCCATCAGTTTGTGTTTGGGTAATCTGCTTTGCAGTGCTGCTGGTGGCTGCTGTGGGAGGCAAACCAGCAGTCCCAGTGGAGCTGGACCTTCCTCGTGGCTGTGGAGCTGATGCTGGTGACAGCAATCACACTTGGCACTGCTGTCACTCACAGCAGAGCCCCTTCCAAACCTGTGATCTGAATACAAGCAGGGGTTGAGCTCAGGCTTGGCACCTGCTGAGGTCTCCTGGTGGTTTACGAGGTTTTCCTGGGGTCTGTCCTCCCAGGTTTGTACTTCCCAGGATCTGGGCCTGCCTTCCATTCTCACGGTGTCTCTGGAGCACTTGGGGGTGGGCAGAAGCCAGTGAGGCTCTTCAGGCTGCTGGGATGGGTTTGTGAGGGTATTGAATGCATGGCCTGCTGTCCCCCACAGGGCTGCAGCTGGCTGAAGGGGGCTGTCCCCACAGCTGCACAGGCACCCCATCCCCATGCTGGGGCTCCCCTGCCCTCCTGCTCTCCCTGCTCAGAAACACAGCTTGGGCAGGGGTCTGAAACGAGAGAAAAAAGGCCAGAGAGCTGCAGGTGAGAGGGTTGTGTCAGGGGAGAGCCACGTGCCAGTGACAGGAGATTGCATTCCCAGAGCTGTGTGTGAGCCTGACCCAGCCAGGCTGGGTTTGCCCAGTCTGCAGCAGGTGTGTGCCAGGGTTAAATCAATGCCAAATCTTCCCTGGCTGAACGTGGCTTGCACCAGCACCAGGTCATCATTGCTATCTCCAGATAAAATACGCTGCAATAACAGATATTGCCTCTTCATTTAAAAGTGACATGAAAAAATCATCTTCCTCCCTGGCACTGCTCGAGCCTGGAAAAGCCTGAAGGAGAGCAGAGCCTTGGTACCTTTGTACACCCTTCTGTTAACCCAAGTTCCAGGAAAGCATCACCAGACTCACAGGGCTTTTTGCTGAGGAGGAGCCTCAGGGGACCTCTGGGACCTGGGAATGGCTGGGACTGTGTGGTCTGACAAACACTGCACGTTATAAAATAATTCCAAGCAGGAGGTACAGCAATCCTGGGAAATGGGCAAGCTTTCCTGAAACCCTGGCTACTCTGGACAAGGTGGTTCCTGGTGTTTTCCTGCGAAGTCTGCCTTATCTCCAGTGAAGGAAGATTTCTCACTGGGGAGCTGCACGCTGTGCGTTCACCCCCAGCTCTGATTTATGTCTGCTGCTGCTGGAATGCATATTCATGACAGGTTTTGCATAGAGCAAAGCAAATTATTGTTGTGGAAATACATAGGGCAAGAATTCTTTCAGCCTGTTACCTCCTGGAGAGTCTCTGGTGATTGGAATGAAAAGCAGAGTGGTGGCTCTGGGTCTGCATCAGTCTGTGAGGAAAGGGGGGGCATTCCTTAGGGAGCAGTGCCTTGGAAAGGGAGGATTCACAAATGCTGAGGGACCCTGTCATTCACACTTGGGTTTATCCCCAGATCACTCCTGGCTTCTGTGACATCCTTATATCCTTACCAGAGAATTCTGGAATGGTTGGGCTTGGAGGGACCTTCAGGCTCATCTCAGGGACATCTTCCACTGGTCCAGGCTGCTCCAAGTTCCATCCAGCCTGGCCTTGGGCACTGCCAGGGATCCAGGGGCAGCCACAGCTGCTCTGGGCACCCTGTGCCAGGGCCTCACCACTCTTACAGAAAAGGATTTTTTCCTGATAACCAATTTCAATCTGTGCTCTTGCAGCTCTTTCTTTATCAGATCCATTGTTTGAGCTGGATAAATGGCTCCACATGAGCTGCTGGCCCAGCCTGGCAGTGGCCACGTCCCCAAGGATGAGTTACTGGGCTGTGGGTACCTTGCCCTGTGTGCCCACAAATAGCCCTTGTCCTTCCCCAGCACTGCCAGGGTCAGGCAGAGCCCAGAGCCCAGGGAGAGCTCGTGCTGCTTGCTGATGGAATGTGAGCTTTCAGCATGCTGTGGAGATGAGATCTCCTGTTCAGTTAATACACTGTGAACTCCAAATAATTAATTGAAGGAAATAAAGAGCTCCAGGTGATGGATTATGTCCACAGCTGAGTGTGTCCTGAATGAAGGCATGTCAGGACTGCTCTTCTCCTGGAGAGAAAATTCCTTTGAAAAATCCCATGCCTGAGTCTGTCTGTGAAAATCCAACTTCCTTCTCTTTTCCACTTGAATTATAAAATGTTTCTGTTTGTTTTATACAAGCATTCAATTGGCTTTGATAAGGAACATGATGTTATTTACTGTGCTTTAGCCTTGTACTTTAATCTGTGTTTTAGCAGCAGAACAAATTAACTGCTTTCTCCATCTCCAGGCAGAGCTCTCTGGTTCCAGAGCCAGCTGGGCCTCCCAACAAAGGATGCTTTTAGTGACTGCATCTTCCTGAGCTCCCATCTTTAGTGGATTATTTTATTATTCTGCCTCGATTGGAGATCAAAAGTGGCTGTGTTTAAAGCTCTGTATTTACACTAAACCAGCATAAGCCCCCCGAGCTGCTGCAGCCTGGCTCTGCTCCATGGAAGGCACCCTGTGTTATTCCCAGCCCTGGGCTTTGCCAGAGTCAGAGGGATCTGACAGACGTGGAGTGAAGTGGCAAATGCTGCTCAGGCAGCCAGGGATTATTAATCCTGGGAATTAACAGATGGGGAAATCAGGAAGCTAGAGAACCTCCTGACAGAGGGTTGTCTTTTGTATGGTGGCAGCAGGATCAGGGCAGGAATTGTCCCCTGTGCTGGGCACTGGTGTGGTCACCTGGGGTCAGTCCTGGGCCCTCAGGACAGTGCAGACCCTGGGGGGCTGGAGCGTGTCCAGGGCACGTGGGAAGGGGCTGGAGCCCCAGGAGGGGCTGAGGGAGCTGGGAAAGGGGCTCAGCCTGGAGAAAAGGAGGCTCAGGGGGCCCTTGTGGCTCTGAACAACTCCTGCCAGGAGGGGACAGCCGGGGGGGTCGGGCTCTGCTCCCAGGGAACAGGGACAGGAGGAGAGGGAACGGCCTCAGGCTGGGCCAGGGGAGGCTCAGGGTGGATTTTGGGGAAATTCCTTCCTGGAAAGGGCTGTCCAGCCCTGGCACAGCTGGCCAGGGCAGGGGTAGAGTCCCCACCCTTGGAGGGGCTTAACAGCCCTGTGGATGTGGCACTTGGGGACATGGGTGAGTGGTGGCCTTGGCAGTGCTGAGAATGGTTGGACTCAATGATCTCCAAGGGGCTTTCCAACCTTAAAGAAGCTGGGATTCTGCATCCTATTCTCCACACAAAGCTCATTTAAGTCTGGTGCTGCAGAGTCTGGAAAATCAGGGAAACCAAACCATGACAGCCTCATCACTGGTGGCCAAATCCTCTGTGGCCCTGAATGTGTTATCCCAGCAATTGGGGGTGAAAGTGGTGGAGAACTTCCAGCACAGGCTGTTACAGCTTTGGATGAAGTTTTCTGACCAGATCCTCCTAGAAGGAATTCCAGGTCCTAGTTAACAGCCACTTTCTTCTGGCCAACATTATCACAAAAAACATTATTTCCATGCTGGGAAGCCTCTTATCCAAACTTTGCCCTGATTATATCTCGGTTCTTTGGGAAGGATTTAAAGGAAGATCATGTTATAAATTCACTTGTATTTCCTCCCCCTGCCACCTTCACAGTAAAAAACTGAAACCTCACATAAAATACCTGTTTTTTCTCAGTCCTTGGTTACAAATCACTGGATTTCATGTGCTTTCCCACTTGTCTTGTTCAAATATAGATTGTGCCATGCATAGAGATGCAGAATTATTTAAAGCTCAATTAAAAAAAGGGACTCTAAAGCTCTTCGTTTCTCCTGGTATTTGTTTCTTTGGGCTGAATTCAGGGGGAAACCACTGGCAGCAGAAGTCACATTCCCTGTCCAAATGGATCATTTGGACCTTACTTAAGCTTTCCAGAAGTCAGAATAAACATACTGCAAATTCTAATCCCCATTTCAGTTCCCATCCTGCATCTCAATTGTGACACTTGCCAGACAGAAAATTCCTGAAATAAAACCAGATGCTGCAGGAATGATGTGAAACAGTTTTACCAAGGAGAGAGGACTCTTGGAATATTATTTTTCTGACTATGAAATGGAAACCATGTTTAGAAAATGAAGGGCTTTTCCTGTGTAAGAAGAAGGAAGGTACAGGGAGGCAGAGCTTTTGTGGTACAGGTTCTGTGCATTCCCCTGAATTGGCTTCAAAATTCCTTAGAAAAAGAACCTGGAACTTTCTTCCTGTGGGAATGTTTTCACTGGTTTCACACAGCTGATGGAAAACTGTGCGGCTGATAAATTACTTGCTTCAAAAGAAAATGCAGGAGAGGATTTTAGGGCACCTTGAACTCTTGTTTGAATGCCTTGGGATGATTTCAATGATGCCACAGTTCAGGATACAGGGAATTCTTTGTGCTCCTTCCCTGCTTCCCATCACCAGTGCAGAAGGGGCTGGATCCACCTGCCCTTCCCTCCCAAAGAGTTTCCAGCAGCTCCAAGTGTAATGAAATTTCCTTTTTCCATGTAACAGCCCCAAATACCCTCATGGCTATGGAATATCTGGATCCAGCTGGATGAGGAGTTACCATTATAGACTGAAGCTGTCACCCAGTTTCTGTGCTCTCATTTCCTCTGCAAAAGCCACAAATGCAAAGCTGGGAGAGCCTTTCCCACACTTTTCCTTCAGCTTCAGTGTATTCAGCTTCTCAATCAGCCACCCTGGACAACTCCCACTGTCCCCAAATTCCACACAAACCCAGGGCCCGGGAAAATGCTTCCTTGTGAAAATACCCCTGCAGAAATGGCTTTCCTGGAGTTTCCTGTATACATCCAAGTCTCAGCCTGGCACTGTGCTAATTGCTATGAGCAGAATTAATTAAAATATAATGCATGGCCTGGGAAATGAAACTCAATTTCACCTCGGCTCTGGAGCTGAGTTATTCCGACATGAACGTGGTAATAAGTGTTGGGAATGCAGGTGAATATCCTGCAAATTAAAGGGGGAATGAAGTGTTTTCTAATTTTATCTGGAAAAACATGTGAAGGATGGCAGGGGGGCAGCTGGTGCAGGATTAATCACTTCCCAACCCCTGTGGCTGGGCTTTGGGGACACTTGAATGGCTGCCTGCTTGAACAGGGAAAAGAAAGGGAATTTTGGGCAGCCTGCCCAGCACACACAAAAGGTGTCATTAACTGCCTGCTACTGCCCAGTTTTTCCAAGTTAGTTTTCCTTAAAGGCTTTTATTGAAGCAATTATTTTCTATTTTTCCTCATGTAAAAAAATCCACTGAAAGAACCGAAATGTTTGTGCTGTGCAATTGCTGCTCATGATCTTTATGGAGTTTAAACCAGTTCAGAAAATTATTGACTTGTGACTCTGAGCTGTCTACAAGAATTTATTCCTTCCCAAGTAGTAGCCAGGGAGAAATCTTCTGGCTCTTTCTATTCCAATTTTTTCCATCATTTTGTTGTTATGGATCTGAACTCCTGTTGACTCCCAGGCTTGTTTTTGCCAGAAAAACAGGCACAGCCTATTGGACCACTGAGCTTGTGGAGAGTGGTGAGGAACAAAGGAAAGATGTGGCCTAAACTGGGGACTCTTGGATGGCTGGAAGCTGCTACAGAGGAGAAGATGCAGCCAGCTCTGGTTTTGTGGCTGGTGTAAATCCTTGGATTTGGCAGGGAATAAAAATCTTCCAGCCCACCACAGCCCTGGTGAGGTACAAACCATAAGCAAGGCCATGGGTGGCTCTGGTCACTGGGGCTCGTGGGGACCCTGCAGGAGGGTCTGGAGATGTGGGACCCCCAACCTGACCTTCTGTACCCCACTGAGCTCCCATCATTCAGTGCTGGCTCTGGGGAGCAGCTGAGGGAGCTGGGAAAGGGGCTCAGCCTGGAGAAAAGGAGGCTCAGGGGGGACCTTGTGGCTCTGCACAGCTCCTGCCAGGAGGGGACAGCCGGGGGGGTCGGGCTCTGCTCCCAGGGAACAGGGACAGGAGGAGAGGGAACGGCCTCAGGCTGGGCCAGGGGAGGCTCAGGGTGGACATCAGGAGAAATTTCCCATGGAAAGGGTGGTCAGGCCTTGGCAGAGGCTGCCCAGGGAGGTTTGGAGTCCCCATCCCTGGCAGTGCCCGAGGAGGGGCTGGAGGTGGCACTCAGTGCTTTGGGCTGGGGACAAGGTGGGGATGGGGCACAGCTTGGACTCGATGGGCTGGAAAGGGCCTTTCCAACCTTAGTGATCCTGGGATTCTGGGATCATGTCTGAAGTGGCAGGAGGGTGCTGGAGTGCTGCAGGTGTGACTAAGGAAGGGGTTTAGATGACCCAGCTCAGGTTTTGGCGATTCAATTCCCAGTTGTCCAATGTCTCTAAAGCCACATATGGCTGTGAGCTCTCCTTGCAGGTGGGGCTGCAGGGCTGGGGTTGGGTTTGCTGCTTCAGTAGTTTGTGATCACAGATTCCCAAAATCGTTTGCCTTGGAAGGGACCTTAAAACCCATCTCATCCCACCCCCTGCCATGGCAGGGACACCTTCCACTGTCTCAGGTTGCTCCACGCCCTCTCCAGCCTGGCCTTGGACACTCCAGGGATTTGAGCCACATTCCTGGTGGGATTGCTGACTGTGCCTGAGTTTGCTCTTCCCATGACCCATTAGTGCAGGAGTGCTGCTCCAGCTCTGGCTGTGCTGCTGCTCCTCTGCTTTCCTGGCCTGGCTTTTGTTCAGAGGAACAAAAAGTGCTTCATTCATCCTCTTCGTCTTCCCTCCCTCCTGCACAGCAGATCAGAGCAGGGCTGAGCCCACAGGGCTCACATTCTGTTCCTTAAAAAGAGTAAAGAAAAACTGGGTCAGGGCTTTGGCCTCACACTGCCCTTGTCTCCCTCCAGCCAACTTGTCCTAGGGGTTTGTCCTGTTGGATGAAGTCACATCTGAATCCAATATCCTTTATCTGCTCTGTTTTCAGGATGACAGGGAGGGGATGTGTTGCAGCATATTTTATTTTATTTTATCTTATCATTTTTGCTAAATGTAGCTCTTCTACAAGCTCTGAGGACTTGCCCAGGCTTTTGTCACCTTCAGCATTCAGTTGCCTTCTAAGGGTGTCCTCAACACCTTGTGGTGTCTTCCTTGCCCAAGAAAAATCCTGGGGTGGCTGTTGAAAAAGGAAAGCTGGGTGATACCACAGCTGTTTCATCACATGGCTGTGGCTGAACTTCTACACCTGGTGCAGCTCTTTCAAGGAAAACTTGCCCAGCAAAGTGGACAAGAGACAAAGCTGAATTAGTCCTTGGTGTGCTGAGGGCATGGGAGGAGCCTGGAGGAATCCTTGTACAAATCCATACATCCTGCATACATCCTGCATCATAAATATGGCATATCTGAGATGTGGGGCCTGCCAAGGACTTGGCAGTGACCCTGCCCCAGTGCTGAGGGAGAGCTGCTGTCCAAGCTGGGATTTTCTGGGAACAGCCATTTCAAGATCTCTATTTCCGGGCAGTTCCATAAATTTGAATGAAATTCCATGTGGCAGTGGATTTTATGTGTTTAAAGTATCAGCTTGGAATGCTGTGGATGCTTCAGAGTTTAGTTCTAAACTGAATTGTGTTTGTTGCCTGCAGCAGGGGAGGGATTGGGATTCTGCCCCTGTGCTCAGGTGAGACCCCCACCTGCAGAGCTGGCCCAGCCCTGCACAGCTGGAGCTGCTGGGGGAGTCCAGAGGAGGCTCCAGGATGAGCAGAGGGATGGAGCAGCTCTGCTGGGAGGAAAGGCTGGGAGAGCTGGGAATGCTCACCTGGAGAAGGATGTGGGTGTGTCCAAGGCCAGGTTGGGCAGGGCTTTGAGCACTCTGGGACAGTGGAAGGTGTCTCTGCCCCTGGCAGGGGTGGTGATGGATGGGCTTTAAGGTCCCTTCCACCTCAAATCACTCTGGGATTCCATGAATTCCAACAATTTAAAGTGGGAATTTGTCAGTGGGAGTAGAAACTGTGGATTGTTGGAGCCCAGCCAAGGGAAGGAGTTCACGTCCAGCTCTCCAGGGCGCTCAGTATCAGCGAGACTGAGAAAAGGAAGGAGGGTCTCACCAGACTTTACCACTGCTTGGAAGCACCAAATAAGATCAGTTTTGTGATCTGGGTGAAATGTTTAACTCAACATCTCACATTATAAATGTGACTATAACCAACATTTCACATTATAAGAAAGCCACTGCAATAAAAGGACATTCTGATGAGCAGCCTTGGCTCTGGTGATGTCTCGTAAGTGAAGCAGCAAGACCAGTAAATAAGCCCTGTCTCTGCTTTACCTTTTCTCTTAATATCACAGTTGATGAGTTTTAAGTGCAGGCAGCTCAAACAGGAGAGGACAGGACGGGGTTTGTCCCAGCAGTGGCTGGGACAGAGGGCCACAGTCCTCTCAGTGAAATCAGGAATGCATTTCCCAGGTCTGTACTGAAGTCAGAATGACTGGAGAAGAGGACAACATGACAAGCAGGACAGTAAAGAAGATTTAAATGGCTGAAGAGCAGGGGTATAAAAAGCAAGGGAACCAATTCCAGGCATCCCACATCACAATGAAGGGGTTTGTCCTCAAGGTTGTTGAGATAATCCTGTTTCTCCTCAGGGCCTCTGTAACCACCCATCACTCTGCTTCCCACAGCCTTTCTGTTGCTCTCTCCTGTCACTTTGAAGCTTCCCCTGGTTTGAAAAGCAGCTCCAACATTTCCTACCCTTAGTTCCCTCCCAGTGGCTCTGACACGGGGAGATTGACAGTGGCCTTTATCTGAAAGCAGAGTATGAATTTTAGTCAATAGAGAATGAGGGCTGCTCTCAGATTTCATTTTGTTTTCTCAGCCTGGTTAATTGTGGGCAGGAATTGCTGTGCCTGTCTGGGCACAGAGCTACGAGGGGCTGCCTTTCAGAGCTTTAATTGAATTCCTGCATGCAGGGGACCGTTGGGATGCTGGGGATGCAGAGCCTGATGGTATCACACAGGAGGGCTTGAGCAGCCCTGCACCAGCAGGATTATACATCAGTGCTTATGTACTGGGTATAAATATTATTACAGATATTATTATATATATTAACTTCCTTGGAAAAAAGTCAGGGCTGCTTTATTTTTGGGAGAGAAATCGTGGCAGCATTAACGACTGATTTAAATGCCGTGAATTTCTTTGAGGATGAAGATTCCATGGACCAAGCCTTACACCAGCTGAAAATGCTGAAATTTGGGAGCCTGAAGTCAGAAATGCTGAAGCAGCATAATGTATTGTTTCCCTGGTTCCCTCGTGTTCACAGCTGTGATAAATTCAGGGGATGAATTGAACCCCAGCCTTTTCTACTGCCTGATGAGATTGAGGTTTAACATCCCAGCCAGGTCCAAGCTTGCATTCATTCCAGGGATTTCATGAATTTCACCATCTTTGCTGCAAAGCAGGGCTCAAAACTGCAAAATTACTTTTCTGCAAAGTGAATGTTGTCAGTTTGAGCTTCCTGATTGGGAAAAAAGATCCATTTCCACATCTTTTCTGAGCCTTTTGTAGGGAATTTGCCCATCTGGCCATGGTTCTGTTCAGTCTCCTGGGTGTGAGCAGGCAGAGTCTTCAGCAGCACAGACTGGGGCTATAAATAAGCAAAGGGCAAGAACATTTCCTTTTTTCTTCCTGAATTCCTCCCATCCTTCCTTACTCTCTGCAGCAAATGTAATATTTCACCTATTTCCTGGGCACTGGAAAGGTCAGTCCTTTGCAGAAACCAGCACTGGAGTTGTGGCCTGGCTATTCCAGGTTCCTTCTGGAATTCTGAACAGTTATTTTATACTTTGATTCCCCATCTTTAAAATGGGAATAATGAGTCCTTTTCTGTGCCTTTTTATGCAGCAGAGAATATATTTGGCCACAAGGGTCTGTAAATCCATTTCCCAGTGAATTGTCTCTAATTCCAAGAATAAAAATCACGTGTTACCCTGAATGGATGGTGATGGAATCTCAGAATATCCTGATTTGCTGAGTTTAGGAGATAAAGGAACAGCTTACAATTCATGAGGACCTTGGGTGTATTTTCTTTGTCTGAGCTTTGAGCTTTGTTGAAAATGAGGGTTTTTTGAAGGATTCAGTAGCCAGTGCTGCACCAAAAGCCATCACAGCCCTGGCTGTACAGTGGTGGGAGCAGCTTCTGGGGATATTCTTGCCTGTTTGCCATTTACTGTTAAATATTCATGCTGTTATCAAACTGATATTAAAGGAAATCACAGAATCATTACGGTTCAAAAAGACCTCCAATGTTTAAGTCCAACCTCAACCACTGAACCATATCACAAAGTCCTGCACTTTTGAACAAGAAAAGTTTTAAATATGACAAAAGAGACTTGAGCTGCTGTTAAAGTAGCTGGGAAGCCTTGGCAGGGCAAGAAACAAGGTAAAAAGTCAAGCCCCTGAAGAGCAAACCCTGGAGATCTTGACTGGCATGACTTTGCAGGATGCTGGCTTGGCAGGAGCCTGTGCTGAGCCAGGCCCATTAACTCTGCAATAACTCATCCCTGCCTAATTAGGCAGCTCAGTTTGTAAAAGAGCCATCAGGGAACTGCAGGGTCTTTGTTTGGAGAGCACAATGCAGTGTTTGGGTTGGGGCAGCCAACAGCGGTGATCCCATCATGATCCTATCGTGATCCCACTGTGCACTCCGAGCCAGAGCAGATCCAGGAATGTGCCTGGAGCCAGCTGGGTGGGCACAGGGTACCTGGCACCCCCTTCCTGAGGAAATACCACTTTGAACTGAAGCACCTTGGACAGGGAGAGGAAATGCTTCTCTTCAAGGTGCCACGCTGCCTTCTGGCCTGGACTTGCACCCGAATTCCTGATGTCCATCATCCACCTTTCCATCCCTCCTGGAGGGTGTCCCTACCCGTGGCAGGGGCTGGATTAAGGTCCCTTCCATCCCAAACCACTCCAAGATTGTCTGATTCCATGTATCTGCTGCCAGCCTGGTGAATGTGGCTGTTCCTGGTGGGAACAGCTCCTCTCTTAAACAGCTTTAATAATCCTGAAATTCTGTCACTAAGTTGGGCTCAGGTTGCCTGGCTTCAGGTGGATCTCGAGGGGGCCAAGATGTCACAATTCCCTGTTTTTTTTCATATAAAAACTGTCAAAAGGGATGGAATTGGTCAGAAGTGGTCTCAGTCTGACTGACTTTCCTCATCTGAAAGGCAGAAGAAGCTCTTGGAGGTTGTGGAATTGCCAACAGTGCACAAGAGTTGGGCTGGTTTATCAAACACCCTTCTGATTGCTTTGGTCTGTTCATCTGGGGGTGTTTGGGGGCAGTGGCAGGGAAAGAGAGCCCCATGTGGGAGCAGCCAGGAGGAGGGGAAAGCTGGAAGGAGAAAGGTGGGGTCAGAGCAGAGTGACACTGGGACAGGGAAACACAGCAGCTGGTGCAAACAGGAGAGGCTCTTGGTGACCAACAAATCTAATTAAAACAGACTTTTTCTGGCTCCAAGGGCTACCAGCAAAGATTTTAACACTGTCCTGACCCCTGCTGAGAGCCCATAGCCCTGCTGGAGTGTTTCTTGCTCTCCTGACTGCTCAGTGGGAGCAGCAGTGCTGTGTCTGCTGTGTTGTCTCTCACATGGGTCCGTGGGCGTCCTGTGCAGATCACAGCCTGTTTACTTACCTTTCACAGAAACTTAGGATGAAGTGTGCCCACAAAAGGAATTAAAAACTTAGCAAGCAGGAAGGCAAAATGGTCCTTTCCAGGGAAGACATTAGGAATGACTGGCAGTCCTCAGTGTGTACCTGCGCTGCATCTGGAAAATATTTTGACAGTTCAAGCTGAAAGCAGACTTTGGAGTTTGGGGTTTTTTTTTTAAAGAACCATGGTGTGGAACACAGCTTTGATGCCTTAATGGAACCTAGAGAGCTCAATAATATGTTTTGGGTTTGGATAAAAGAGAGATAAAATTGCTTCCAGCACTTTTTTGCTCAAGAAAAACAAAGCCCAAATCATCTCTCTGTGATGTCTCATCTGTAGTAGTTTAGCAGTGTGATATCTAAGTGCAGCTTTGGTAGAGCTTGCTGGGACTTCTTAGCTCAGGAGGGAGATCCAAAAGGACTGGAACATGCTCTGAGTTACTTTATATTGACCTTTCATTGAAATAAAGAACAGAAACTAAGTGAGGTCCAGGTGAGTGGGTCAGTTTTCCAGGATCATCTGCCTATGGCTCATTGGAACATGCAGGAAGTCAAGGAGAGGTGGCAGGAGTCTGTGTGGGTGAAGAAGGAGCTCCTGACATAATTAAAAAAAAAAATTCCAAAGGTGAAAGCAGACTTAGATCCCTCAGGGAAAATCCAGACACGATCCAAGTGTGTGAGGGTGGGATTGGGAAAGCCACAGCTCACCTGGACCTGAACCTGGTGGAAGACCTGGAGGGCAACAGCAAAACCTGCTGTGTGTCAGCCTGAGGTGGAGGAAGACCAGGGGAAGCATGGGGCTGCTGCTGGGTGGGGCAGGGCAGCTGGAGAAGGGTCAGGTCCCCAACACCACCTTCATCTGGGCAGGGCTGGACATGGCCAAAGGAGCATTTACATGGAGCTGAGATTTAACCTCCAAACACCCTCTGCTGCAGCTGCTAATTCCATATTCCCACAGGACTCCCAGGAAGAGGCCCCAGGAACTCAGGCTGTGCAGGGCACCTTCGTAATCCCAGCTCCAGGAGTTCCTCTGGTCCCTCTCATCTCTCCTGTGCTGCTTCTCACCGATAGCTCTGTACATTTTGGCCTCTTTCTTCAGCCTGGCAAGCATTTCCCCCATCTCTTTATCTGCTTTTTACCTATACATCCTTATCCTTCTTGTGGAGACAGCCTCATCTGCAGGGACTGTGCTGCAGAAGGGGGAGCAGTTCTAGGGGGGTTTAAGTTATTTGAAGGGGATGGAAGCAGCCAGCTCCAGTTAATCTGTTGTTGCTCCTTGTTAATTGTCACTGGAGGGAAAAGGGGTTTTATGTTTCCAGTGATAGAGAGCTGATAACTTTTTTATTTTACAATCTCACTCGTTCCAGTCTCATGACTCACATTGGAAAGGAAAAAATACTCATCTAAAAGATCATGAGATAGCAGCTGAACAGCTGCTTTCTTTGGGCCAGGCTTCTCCCCCTCATTCCCAGGAGAGGAAGAAGCCAAAGACACCCATGGTCCTGCCAGCCTGAGCACAGGGTAGGGGGCAGACACCCCTCGAGATGGCTCTTTTCTGGCTCTTTCCCTCTGGTGTGGATGGAGCTGTGTCAGCAGTATCCCAGAATGGTTTGGGTTGGAAGGGACCTTAAAAACCACCTTGTTTGGGCAGGGACACCTTCCACTGTCCCAGGCTGCTCCAAGCCCTGTCCAGCCTGGCCTTGGGCACTGCCAGGGATCCAGGGGCAGCCACAGCTGCTCTGGGCACCCTGTGCCAGGGCCTGCCCACCCTCAGGGAAGGATCTCTCCCCAATATCTGATCCACTCCTCTGTCAGTTCAGTCGGTGCTCTGGGGAGGTTTGGGAAGTGTTGTACTCATACAGACCTTTTCTGCTCCTTTTTAGCTCCCCTTTTCCCTCAGCTTTGGAAGTGGACATGCTGCACCCAGGTCTTTTCTCCTCCTTTTTGGCTGCTGGTAAAAATTCTTGTTGGAAGGAATTTCTTCCTCCTCTTGTATCCCTTTGCACTTAGTTATTTTTATGAAGGAGGAATAATGATTTGCAGATGGCAGAGCAGAGCCCTGTAAGAATATGCCTTTTCTTGGAATGTGTCTTTTTACCATGGGTTGAAGCCAACAGATTTAAGAGTCAGAGTGAAATCACATGAGACTGATCAGAGACTGCCAGATTTGATCTGCCCAGCTCCGGATCTTTGATTCCTCCTTCACTTTGGTGGCTCTTGTGATGGAGAGTGTCAGGCAGTGCCCAGTGGTCCCTGGACCTGCCCTTCTTAGGGATGTCAGTGGGTGCTGCCTGAGGGAACCCCCCAGTCATGTGAGTCATGGATTCACTGCTCAACCTCTGAAATTTAGGGCTCATTATTCTGTTTTTTAAATCCTCTCAGCATCCCAGTTCTCACCAGTCTTTGCACTCCTCCAGTGAGTCACCGTTTGAGTTTTCAAAGATGTTTTCTTCCCATTTTTCCCTGCAGGTTTCCTGCTTTTTATAGATTTGATTGATGTTATGGGGTAGATGAGCTCAGAAACCTGCAATTGTTTGACCAGCAGTGGCTGTGACAGTGTGGTTGCGACAGTGTGACTGTCACTGTGCCACTGTGACTGTGTCTGTGCAGTTTGGGGTTTTTCCTGCAGGTACCAACATGGGTAGGACAGCCCTGGGCCTGCATTCACAGCTCAGTTCCCTGGGTTTAGGGCAGGTGGAGTTTCTGCCATGGCATCCATTGAAACCATTGTGTATAAATTAGCTGTTTTGTCTTAATTAACCTAATTAGTGCAGGAGGGAGCTGGGTGCTGCCAGGGGTGCAGCTCCAGCTGTGTCCATCCCTCTCCCTCCACAGCAGGGAGACCATGGGGGACCAGGGGCCTTTCTGTGCACAGCCAAGACAAACCAGACAAGCCTGGCTTAAAACCTGTTCCAAGAAATCCCTGCTTTTGGAGAGGTTTGACTCACCTGCTTCCCAGGATGGTCCTGCACAGGACAGGCCTCACATCCTCACTCCCTCTGTGGATGTGTCCGGCTGGCAAAGACAAAAGCTTTTAATTTTTTTTTTTTTTTTAGGTTAATCTCTTTATTCTGCTTAATAAGGACTTAACTACATCTTGAGCTTCTTGCTGGTGACCAAATATTTTAGTCCTTACTCAGTGTCTGGTGAGGTTTGTAGGAATTTTGTATTGATTTTGATAGGCATTGCCTTAGGCCTAAAAAATGCTGCTTCCCCCAGGCACTCCCAGGAGCGTCTCCAGCGATCCAGGAGTGAGGGGGTGCCAAGCCTAAGCTCTTCCTAAACAATCCCATGTGTGGATGAGCTCTGTAATATCCATCTCACCTCTCTGAAAATGTTTCTGTGTCTGGTCCCACAGCTGGGCTGTCTGTGGGGGTGGATACAAGTGGGATACAAGTGGAGGGACAGGTTTGGATTGGAAAGGACCTTAAAGCCCATCCAGTGCCACCCCTGCCATGGCAGGGACACCTTCCACTGTCCCAGGCTGCTCCAAGCCCTGTCCAGCCTGCCCACCCTCCCAGGGAACAATTCCTTCCAATATCCCATCCATCCCTGCCCTCTGGCTGTTAAAGTTTCTCTCCAAAGCAGGAAGGGAAGATGAGAAAAAGAATGGTTTTCAGCTTTCTTTTCTTTTTTTGAGGAGTGAAAACTCTGATGTTTGGTTTTCATTTAGAAAATGCAGAAAAGGGAAACACTACCAGCGTGAAAATGAAATAGAACAATGGCGTTTGGGCAAAGCAAAGCACTTCTGAGAAAAACAGCAACTACAGTTTTATTGTCCTGAGTAATTGTTGCTGCCTTTTGGAGGGAGTTGAACACCCCTTAATTGTGGATTGCAGATGATGTGGGCTGTGACCCCTGGCAATGCAGAAATGAATGCCTGTCTTTGAATCCCACATTTGTTTAACAGCTGCTATTAGTTCATTTTAAGGGATTTTACAGGTCTGGGACTAGGCCCAAGTCCCTCTGCCACCATCACACGCTGCCATTGGCAGCACCAAGGATTGCTGTGCTTTGTGCAGCACGTGTGGAACCCAGCAAAGTGTGGTTTTGAGGCAGGTGGAGTGGAATCCTGGCTCTGTTGTGGAGCTGGGGAGAAGCTAAATCAGCTGTGTGAGGCTGATTGCCACCATGGAGGGTTCATTGCAGGTGTGGTTGTGTGGGTCTGGTGAGCAGCCTCCACAGGTAAACCTGTGTGTGTCCTCCCAGTGCTCCCAGTAAATCACTGCAGTAGGCAGACTGGATAAGCTCCAGGAGAGCAGTGCCCGTGCCTGTGTTCTCCTCTGGTGCATTATCTGGGAGTGGTGAGGATGAAAAGGAATTTCCAGATGGTATTTTCATGGAAATGGAGTTCCTGGTGCCTGGTGGGTTGGCTGGGCTGAGCCTTGTCCAAGGGATTGCTGCTGGGACCTCTGTGCCAGCCCCATTCTCTCTCCCCAGGCTGGGCTTGGACTCCTGGCCAGCATAAAGGCCAGGACAAGGCTGGGGTTTGGGTAGATCACCCCCAAACACCCTCAGGGAATCCTGGAGGTGTAGTGGAGATGTAGCTAGTTAGTACAGTAGTTAGGGACAGGCGCTTCGGAAGATTTCGGTTGTACGTGTAGATAAGGCTGCATGCCTTCCCTCGGTTGCCAGGCAATCTCAAGGCCAGGTGATGCAAGCAGAAGGGAGGCACAGGACAATGCTAAAGGGTATAAAACCCCCCTCACCTTTTTAATAAACGCCATTTACCATCCACCACACTGGTGTCTGTGAGCTTATGGCCCGAGTGACCAGAGAGTGGTCACCGTGCTGTTCTTAAACCAAGTCGCCACGCCTCAGACCGAGGCAACATGGAGGCCTTTGGGTTTGAAGTGATCTTAAAGCTCACCCTTAAAGCTCACCATCCCACCCCTGCCATGGCAGAGACACCTTCCACTGTCCCAGGCTGCTCCCAGCCCCAGTGTCCAGCCTGGCCTTGGGCACTGCCAGGGATCCAGGGGCAGCCACAGCTGCTCTGGGCACCTGTGCCAGGGCCTGCCCACCCTCCCAGGGAACAATTCCTTCCCACTATCCCGCCTACCCCTGCCCCCAGGCAGTTCAAAGCACAAGGAGAAGTTTTTCCTGCCGGCTTTTTCTGGAGCACGTGGGATGTGGGTCCCTGGGAAGCTGAGTCACGGCTCTGTGCTGGAGACATCTGTCTCAGCAGTAATTAGAAGAGATGAACCCCATCAATGACAAGCTCTGTCCCAGCAGTTGGAGCTCAGATTCTCATTTCATGCTGCAGAAGGATGAGTAATTCTAAATAGCTGTGAAGACGTTTAAAAGCACCCAAACCATGACAGACAGCACAGAGCAAATGAGAACAAGGTGAGTTATTAAATGCCTGCTGAGCACACACAAAGCCCCATTATCACTGAACACTGATACCAGAGCTCTGTGTGTTGTACCTGTACTCTGCTCCTCCAGGCTGGGGCAGCTTTGGGGACACCACACCTGAGCCTTCCTTTGCCAGCAGCTCCGTGGACTCTGAGCTGGGCTGGAAACAGAAATTCAGCTACTCTGTCCCGGTGCTTTCAGCAAGAAGTCCTTCATTAAAAATGCAGGGGAGCCATTGGGTGGTGGAAGGAGTCTGTACCCTCAGACAGAAGGCTTGGAACAGCCCGAAATTCCAGGGAGGAGCAGGAGAATTCCAGCCTGTCCCTGTCAGAGCTGTCTGTGGCAGTGAGGAAGATGTGAGTTGCAGGCAGGATTTATCCCTGCTCCAGCAGGACGTGGATAACTGTGCTTGGCAGAGTTCCTTTCCAGGGGAGGTCAATGAGCAGCTTCCAGTGAAACCAGTGAAGAGCTGAGAGGGGTTTCCAGCTCTGGAGCCTTGGAGGAGCAGCTCCTTTTGCACCCAAATGCAGCTTTTTAATTAAAGAAAAAGTTTTGCCAGCTTTTTGTGCCGGGGGTGCCAGCCCTGGTGGGCGCTGCTGATGGCATTGGCACTGCTGAGTTCAGGGGCTGGGATCGTGCCCAGAGCTTTTGGAGTGCATGGAAGTGTTTCCATTTTCCTTTGGGGACTTGGCTCACACTTTCCAAGTGTAATTTGAAGTGAAGCCAGAACGTGGCCCAGGTCTCATTTGAAAGGGAATTTGGTTGAAGGCTTTTCATTGCTTTAAGTCCTGCAGTGACTTTAAGGCTGCCTGGTGATTCACGGGGAAAATAAAAGAAAATAAATTAAATAAAATAACCTTAACATGCTGGCATGACTTGCAAAATGTGAGCAGTGTTGTAGAAGTTCTTTTGCTATGTGACTTTGCAGGAGCAGAGGGATGCACCAAAATCCCCAAGGCTGCAGCAATGAGCACTTTCTCCAGCAGAAAAATTCAGGGATAAATCTGGGAGTAATCAAAGTGGGATCTTCTGATTTTCTGCTTTGTTTCCCTCTCTTTTGGTTTTATTCATTCACAGGAAATTTCTATATTTATTATTTTACACTCATGCCAAGCCCAGGGAATGCTGATGAATTAGGAACTAATAACAATTAGTGTTGAAATCTAAACAAATGAGCAAGGAATGAGTCATAATTTTGGTGTGACCTGAGGACACAGCACTGCTCATTGTGCCTTCTGCCTTGTCCACTTCCTACAGTCTGCTTTCCAAAACTTATCATTTCTATTTGGGATTGCAGACGCATTTCAGAAAAAACCCTGAAAAGTTTCCAAAACTGAAGTTCAGAAATGCAGAGTTGATGAGAATGTTTGGTTGCACTTAATATGAAATTTTGCTCTATTTCACTTTTATTATCAATTATTGAGAGTTTTGAACTTCATGCAAACCCAGAAATGCAGACACCCTCCATTCTGATGAGCTCTAAATGAGGCTCCATCCATTCTACTGAAATGCTCCATTTCCTTTTTGGCAGAATTTCACTGGAATCACCACATTCCAGATTTTTAAAGATAAGTGTTTAGATGCTTTTGACTCATCCCTGTTTTTCATACATGGGCAGACTGAATTCACAGCAAGTCCCTGTCCGGGAAAAGTGTGAGACCAGAGCAGGGATGTTCATGTCCTTTGTTTTCAGGGTGCAGTGGGGTCTCACAGATAAAGTCATCGTGGAATCTTCTGAGTGGGAATGGATCCACAGGGATGATTGATCCTGTCCCTGCACAGACACCCCAACAATCCCAGCCTGTGCATCCCTGGGAGCTCCTGGAGCTCTGGCAGCCTCGGGGCCGTGCCCATTCCCTGGGCAGTGCCAGCACCCTCTGGGGAAGAACCTTTCTCAAAATCCAATCTAAACCTGCCCTGACTCAGCCCCAGCCCTTCCCTGTAAACCTGTGCCTGGGGACGTGTCCTGTGCTGCCACTCTGGGTTTTGGAGCCTCTGTTGTTTGAAAGGAATCAAATAGAAGGAGCTGCTTCAGCAGAGAAGTTATTAGAGTTGGGTGCCCTTGAATGGCAAGGCTCAGATTTGGAGGAAAAGGCTGAAATGAGACATTTTCCGTTTTATGACTTTGTCTGTGGAGAAAGTCCTTTTAATCTCAATTTAATGAAAGTCGGCTCAAGACGTGTGAGTGACTGGGAGCACTTGGGAGAGACAGGAGCAAAGCTTGAGGGGGGCTCAGAGCAAGATGAAATTCTCTCTGAGATGAGGCAGAGTTTGGAAGGGGATGGGTGACCACCATCCTCCTGTTTGGAAGGACCTGATGCTTCATTTTTCATTTCATTATTCATTGGGGAATTCCAAGCCACTTATACTGGAAGGGATTTACATGTACAAGATGACAATGTTGCAGAATGAATTAATCTGGTGACAGGAACATCAGGAGCTCCCACCTTTTCTAGGCTCTCAGACCAAAATAGCAGGGCACAGTCTGGCCCTGTTTGCTGCTGTGGGGATGTCCTTCAGCCTCCTGCCCTTGTCCTTTTTCCAGTGCCTTTTCCCACAGCCTTTCTCCTGGTGCAGAGGTGGAATAGGCTGGGGCTGTGCAGAGCACCCACCCACCCCCCCAGGACAGGAGACTCTCCTGGGCCTTGATCTTGTCCTTCATTGGTGCCTCACAAAAGCCCATCAGAGAGCCCCACCCAGCCTTGCCCATCCCCAGGGGGTACCAAGTGACTTCCAAAATATTAGTCCAGACAGGAGTGTCCTCTCCATGGGCTTCACATGGAGAAATCTCTAAACAGGTTTGCACCAGGAAGTTGGCCAGGTGGGTGGGTGACACCACAAAGAGCTTTAGACCCGCTGCTTTCTGAGGACAGCCTATCTGCTGGCAAAGCCACTGTGTCCCCAAGGGGTGGGACAGTCAGTCCAGGCTCTTGTCCCTGGGAAGGCTGTCCCATGTCCTCTTGCTGGAGATGCCAGGAGCCCTGGAGGAGCAGCAGTGCCCTGCTGGCTTTGTGTCCTGCTCCAGAACCCAGCACTTGTTGCCTCTGGGTGTGGGTGTCACCAAGGTCCTGCAGATGGGCTGGGGACTCCGTGTGTGAATGTCTCCAGTGGAGAGGCAGAGCCTGCCCAGACTGCCCAGGAGCTCCCAAGGGCTGTGCCAGGGCTGAGGTGCCAAGGATGGGGTACCAGGGCTGGGGTACCAAGGATGGGGTGCCAAGGATGGGGTACCAAGGATGGGGTACCAGGGGTTCTGGAGCAGAGGTGCTGTGCAGGGATGCTGTACCAGGGCTGGGGTACATGGGGTGCTGTACAGCTCCACACACACCCTGTGGGCTCCTACTTGTCCATTTTCCCCCATTTGTTCTTCCTCTGGAATCTCTCCTTCTCCCTCCTCTTCCCAGGCAGTTCACTGCCCACCCCTCAGCCCCTCTCCAGGAGCTGCTGGGGCACAGAGGGTTGCTGATGTGGGAGAATCTCAGAATCCCAGACTGGTTTGGGTTGAGAGAGACCTGAAAACCACCTCATTCTACCCCCTGCCATGGGCAGAGAGACCCTCCACTATCCATGGGTGCTCCAAACCTCGTCCAGTCTGCCTTGAATTCCCTGGGTGAGGAATCTATGATAATAAATCCATGTTATTCCCTGGACTCTCTGCTCTCTGGCTCTAACTGAAGGAAGGGAGAGCAATTCTGCTTCTCAGTACCTGACTTCCTTCCCTGCCTGCTCCTCAGCCCTCCCCAGTCCTGGAGCTGTAGGAAGGGGAAGGGCTGGAGGAAATGGCTTTCCCCAGGACACTGAGTCCACAGCAGGATGTGTAATAAGCTGTAAGAATGATCTTCCTGGAAATGTCTGATTAGAGAATAATCATCTTCCTCTTCTTGGTGGGAGGGGTTGAGGCTCTTTTCCTGGGAATGGCAATGGATTCCTTCTGTTAGAATCAAATCTGGCAGTGTGTGAGCTCCTGTGAATGTACAGAGAGAAATAAATGGGAACAGTCATTGTTTTTATCAACAGGCTCTCTTGGGAAAAAGAATTCCACAGGAGCTCTTTTATGGCCCTGTAATAGCAATTTGGGTAAAATCTGATGGGCAGATGGGGCTGGATCACTTCCACTGCTCTTATCCCTAATTGGGAGATCAAGGACAAGAGGAGGCAAGGGAAAGATAAGGACTGGGCTACTGTTATTAAAATGTAATCTTGGAATTACCCAGTGCTGGGTGAGATTTAGTGTTGGTGGGGCCTTTCCAGGGAGTCATAGTATTGTTATTCTGCAGAGGGATGTTTATTTATTATTTATATTTATTTGTTAATTTATTTATATTTGTTTATTATTATTATTTGTTGAGGGATACATTAATTAGTGATTTTTTAAAAGGGTTGTGTTATGGAAATAGAAACAAATGGATGTTTCATGACCCTAAATAATGACTATGAAGTTGTGGACTTTGAACTGAAATTCTTAAAATGTATTTGGTATTTAGGGAGACTTTCATACAGAACAGAATGAGGCAAAGCCCAGCAGTATCCAAGGAGTAAATGGAATCCTGTCCAATAAGTGCAGGAAAGTTTTCCTGTCTAATTTTCCCACAATCTCTGTTCTGTATGTTTCACACAAAATAAGCAATATCAGGTCCTAAACTTGGTAAATAAATCAATGAGCTGAGGCCATGACCCCTGCAGAGCTGGTTTGGTTTGCTTTGATCCGAAGCCTCGGGATGCAGCTCGTGCAGAAATGACTGTTTGCACCAATATCCAGCACAGTTTAATTCACTCCAGGGATTTGACTGCTCAGGAAAACAGGGCTTTTATTGCCTGTCAGGATTCCTTAAGGTTTATCCCTCCACACTTGGCAGTGTGCCTGTGCTGCTCAGCTCTCCCAGTTCAGCTCCTCTGGTAGAACTTTACTGGGAGTCTTTGATCAGTAAAAGTAGAGGTTGAGCTTTAAAAGCCTCCAGCTTGTCACCAACCTTTGTTCTTCGAGACCCCAAGCACAGTTCAGGTCCTTGTGTGCTACTTGCTACGTGACCAGAAGGAATTTGTCTCCTGATCCATCTCAGCATCACACAGTGGATGATCCCATCTCCTCTATGCTCTAAGGAACATGGAAAGCATCCCAGACCAGGTATTCACTCTGGTACCTGTGGGCACTGACTGTCCATGAGTTACTTTACAGTGTTTGGGAAGAGGGTAATTTAAAAAAGTTATTAACTGGTGCCCAGTAATCTAACCTGGAGAAGTTTCTGAAGGTAACTTCTCAACTGGGATAAGTCGCAGGACGTGGAGAAGGAGATCAGAACATCTGGAAAACACTGCAATAGACATAGAAGTTAAAAATGTCCCTAAAAGAAAAATTCCTGCTATCCAGTACCTTGAGCAGGCCCCAGGTGGGGTGGGACTGCCAGTGCAGCAGCCCTGTGCTGTGACAGCTCTGTCCTCCTGAGTGTGCCTCAGTCAGGGGCTGGAAAAGGAGGGGACAAAGTTAAACAGCACAGAAAGAACTTGTCAGGCTGCTCAGGGGAAGAGCCAAGACAGGATTTCACACCTTCCCTCCCAGACCCAGCAGTGTCCTGACTGGGACCTCCACATCCGTGTCAGGCATCTCTTTACAGGAATTACAGGATAATTCAGGCTGGAAGGGAGGTCTGGGGTCCCCTCCCAGCTCAAAGCTGGCCAAGCCCCAGCACTGGATCAGCCACGCCAGGATCAGCTCAGTCAACCCTTCCCTGCCACATGTGGGGACACAGGAGCGGGGCTGGGGCCCAGCTGGAGGTGGCACAGGTGGCTGTGGCTGTGCAGGGGGGGTGGCTCTGCTGTCACCTCACATCTCCTCTTGGAGCTGGGACTGAAGGTGCTCTTGTCCCCAGGGGTTGGGTCATCCCAAACTGCAATTTCAGTGTGTTCTGCCTGCCTTGGCTGGGGTGGGGTTTGCTCTGGGAGGGCCCATGGGGCTGCTCTGCCAGAAAACCTGGGGTGTTTTCTTGAGGTCTGTGATTCTTGAATTGCAATAAATAATGCAAGCACATAAATTCACTGTAAATCAAGAAGGGGATGAATTGACCAAGATCCATTTGAATTTTCATGCCACCAACACAAGGTCCATTGAAGTGGGGGATGTAACACCTGCATGTGCCAGGGTATCCCCCACAGCCCTCCCCAGACCCTTTCTGGGGTCATCACAAAGCTTCTGCTGCTCTGCTTAGACAAGGGAGGCTGAAATCCTGGGGAAGACACTGGGAGTTCTGCTGCTGGGCTCAGGGAGGGCAGGAATTAACATCCAAACAAGGCTTAGAACCAGATTAGACTGTGTTAATACCATTAATAATAAAAATGGGACTCAGCTCTGGTTTTAATCAGTTCTGTACAGAACAGGAGGAAAAAAATCATTTTGAATCAGATATATTTTTGCTTCCAGCCTTCCCAAATCTGTCTCTTGGCTGTTCCCTGGCTGTGCTGGTGTAAAGGTTGCGTTTCTGGCTGCTGTGAGAAGTTCAGGGGCTCAGGAATCAGTGGTCACTCACCCAAAGTTTGTCTCCACCAAGGAAATGCTGTGGGGTTTGTTAAACCAACATCTCACAGTGAGCACAGGCCCTGGCCACTCGCTCTGGGAACATCTGGAGAGGAGAGTCCAGATGACCACCAAGGTCTTGGAGTGTTCCATGGACACATCAGCTGTCGTCACCCTGAATGCTGCCCCCAAATTTCCCATCAGAACTCCATCTCAGAGGCTGCTCTGTCCTGGTGGGAGATCTCTCAGGAGCTGGCCACACTTGTGGGAGCTGCTGGTGCCACCAGGATGGGAGGAGCAGCAGTTAGGAGGTCATTAACCCAAGAGAGCCTGTGCCCTGGACTTTTCCAGGGATTTACGGGAATTTTAACATCCTTTTTGGGAGCTCTGTGACAGTCACTTATCAGGGAGTTTGCTGATGGGACTTCCAGAGCCACAGAGATTACTCAAGCCTTAAACTTCCATACTCTAAACTTTCCTGCTTGCAAATTGTTCATTATTTCCAAGGACATGATGGCTCCACTGGAGAGGGGATTTGAACTCTGCCAGGGAAAACAAGCAGATGGTGGAGAGAGCGGCAAAATTGTGGCAGAGCTCCTGGTCTCCAACCATCTGGTCTGGAGCTTGGCTGGACGTCTCCATCCTGCAGCTGGGCAGTGGCAGGAACATCCTATGGATACGGATCTGTTCTGCAGAGATGGGCACATCCTGGTGCCCCTGTCTAATGAGGGATCCCAAATCCTGCTGGCCCTGCCTGGGTGTCACTGCAGGGACAGCTGGTGGCAGTGCAGTGTCCCTGGGCTTGGCAAGAAACAAAGGCAGGTTTGGGGCTGGCTCCCTCTGACTCTCCTGGACATTCTGGGTATTCCCTCCTGTCTGACCCACAGCCAGCTGAAGTGCAGCAATGGGATTCACAATGTCCAGCTCCAGGGCTCCTGTCACAGCAAGGACCTGGAGCTGCTGGAGGAGTCCAGAGGAGCCTCCAGGATGAGCAGAGGGATGGAGCAGCTCTGCTGGGAGGAAAGGCTGGGAGAGCTGGGAATGCTCAGCCTGGAGGAGAGAAGGCTCTGAGATAACCTTGTTGCAACCTTCCAGTGCCTGAAGGGGCTCCAGGAGAGCTGGAGAGGGACTTGGGACAAGGGATGGAGGGACAGGACACAGGGAATGGCTCCCCACTGCCAGAGGGCAGAGTTAGATGGGATATTGGGAAGGAATTGTTCCCTGGGAGGGTGGGCAGGCCCTGGCACAGGGTGCCCAGAGCAGCTGTGGCTGCCCCTGGATCCCTGGCAGTGGCCAAGGCCAGGTTGGACAGGGCTTGGAGCAGCCTGGGACAGTGGAAGGTGTCCCTGCCATGGCAGGGGAGTGGGACAAGCTTAGGAAACATTGTAAGTGTGGCTTTGAGCACAGACAAGGAGTTAAAATATCTCATGTGTGTCCCTGCTCAGTCACGTCATACAATCCCCACACCCAGACCCAGTCTCTGCCCCTCCCTCTGCACTTCCCTGCTCTAAACTCAGGAGCTGCTCTTTTGACAAATTCCTTGAGCAGTTCTTCAGAGGGATGGGCACAGTCACAGCTAATCAGACCCATGCAGGAACATCCATGGAGGAGCTTTGCTCCCTCCCAGCACCTCCCTATCAGGAATGGTGGAGTATCTGTAATTACAGATCACAGAGCAGTGGGGATGTGCTGGAGTCACAAAGGCTGGAAGCAGCTCCATGGAGCTGGGTGCTGTCAGCTCAGGAGCTGCTCCACCATTCAGCTGCCTCTCTCTGCATCAATAATTCTGTTCCAGAACCACATCTCATGGTTCCAATGCTCCCTGGCACCTTCCCCCCTCCTCCTGCCACTCCCCACATGGAATCCTGTTAGGCTGAAGAACTGGCTGTGGATCATTTCCTCCAAAGGCTTTTTGTGCATGAAAAATAGATCAAAATCCTGGGGAGCTATTTATGCTGGTTTATTTTTACAGCTCTGACAGAAATGGTAATAGGAAAATGAGATCAAGATGCTTTTGGTACATTACTGGCAATAAAATAATAAAAAAAGAGCAACCTCCAAGCAGATCAGGGTCAGATCCTGCAGGTAATTTCTGTGCTAGGAGTGCACAAAGCCCAGTGTGTTTAGCTCTTTCTGCAGGGCCTCCAGGTATTGTGGATGCTGTTTTTGAGGCACTTGTCTTTTATGAGTCTGAAATAATCTTTGCATTATGCTATTACAACATAATCAGGTCCTTGTCACGCTGCCAGGGCTGAGCAGATAACATCAGAGCACTGAGGAATTTCAGCTCTAAACTCATTAGGAAGACCCAGATTTGTTCCACAATAGTTGCAAACCTCTCTGGAGCTCTGTGCTCTGCAGGGATGTGCTCTCAGCCAGATGGGGGCTCAGGAGGCAGATTTGGGCTCAGGCTCCAGCAGAGCCTGGGAGCTCCTCAGCTGGGAGAGTGTCTCTCCAAGATGGGATTTAAAAGTACTCTGCTCCTTTTTTTTTTTTAAAGTTAACTTCTGGGAGCACTAGGATGACAAAGCTGCAGTGGCTGTGGGTGCTGTAGGTGCAGAAAGTCAGGTATCACTCCTGCTGCCCAGAGAAGTGAAATGCAGTTTTCCCAGGCCAAGGGGATGTGGACATTTGTGATTCCTGAGGATCCTCCCCTTGCTGTGCTTTGGGATCGCAGTCTTTGAAATGCAGCTTCCCACCAAGCTTCTGATGGCTCTTATCAGGTGATAAGGTCAGGTCAATCCCTTTTGCAGCCAACAGTGATGCACTGTTAGAGCAGGTTGGGTTGCATTTGTTGGAGAAGCACAGCACAGATTTTTCCTTGGAAAAGGCTGCAGTCTGAACAAACTCCATCGCAGTGTGTGGGAATGCTTCTCCTGGAGAATCCCAGTTCTGCATGCGTGGGAATCTTGCTTTATTCTGACCTCTCAATATGTCAGATGTCAAACTGTTTATGTTGCTTGAGGATGAAAAGTGGTCATTGCCTGTTTTTGCTGCAGGTTAGGGGTTGTGGAGTGCCTCTGATTCCACTCTCCTGTGGCAGTTTTAGTTGCCATTACAAAAGGAATTAATTTAGGAAAGGTTGGACATTGGGACACTGGACAACTTGGACATTTCTGTCGTTGGTTTGGCACAAGATAGACAGAAACCTGTCCAAAGTGTATCATCCATGAGGATAAAATAGGAGAAAAGAAGATCCAAAGAAGAAAAATAATAGTTTTTAATATGTGTTCTAACCCTTTCCTCCAACTCCCATTCTCTGCTGGAATGGATGTGGGCTGGGATGGACAGGTCCATTCGAAAATCCCATTTTAGGGAGATGGCCCATGGATACTGGGCCTGATCTGGCTGCTTCTGATCCTCCCAGAAGGGTTTTCTGTGACCTCAGGACAGAGGAAAGAAATCTACAGGTGCAGCAGTGAAATTCCTTTTCCTGTTCCAACTGCAGGATGTGGAGTCTCCTTGACTTCTCCCTGCAGGTCTCCAGGATAATTCCTCAGTTGTTCAGGATGGAGCTGTGCAGGATTTCCAGCAGGATGCTCGGGTGGGTCCATCCAGGGCTGCTGCCTCTGCCAGGGATGCACCAGAGGGTTTGGTCCTTATGCCTGGGAATGCTTCTGCATCCCCTGGCTCTGGATGTGGGGCTGGGTGTGACCTTGCTGTCAGAGGTGGCACAGTCACTGCTTTGGATCAGCCCCACACCCCCAGGCCTGATGTGATCTGTGAAGATCCAGATTTTCCTCTTCCTGCAGTGCTGTCCACCTGCAGAAATCAAGAGTTTCAGAGTTCCCAAAGGCAGCTGATTTCCCTTCCTCTGTTCCCCTCTGTGTGTGGTTTCTCAGCTCCCCTTCATGTGATTCCACTGCTGAAGTTCTGCTGGGATGGTGACAGGAGACAGTGGCACTCTCAGAGCCTGGAGGAGCACTCCAGTGCTGATTTAGGATCCAACACCCATCTCTGTATAAATATATCCATGAAAAATGTCAAATACCAGCCAGCCTGCTGGGTATGAGGGTTGTGGAATGGGAGTGTCACCCATAAAGGGCCACCAGCTGATGATGGGAGGTGTTTATCTCCCAAAACTGGGGTTGAACAGGCTGGCTGGAATCAGGTGTCCCACTGCTGCATTCCACAAGCCTTGTGCCAGGGAAACTAAGGGAGCACAGAGGTCTGGGGGAGCAACTTCTCCATCCCATTCTTGGCAGCACAGGCTTGGCTTGGGCTCCCCTGGTGTCCTGTGGAGACGTGGATGGGGCAGGCCCAGGTGGGAATAGGAAGGATGGGAATGCTGGAAATGTGGCTGTGCATGTTGTTTGTTCCCATAAAAGCAATAACTTGGAGAGATAAAGTCTCTCAGAACTTTACAGGAGAAATTCTTCTTTCTTTGCCTTTTCTGCTGTTTCTCGGTTTGATTATTGAGCCCTTTGTGCTGGTACATTCTGAACTATTTCAGCTGCCCCAGTAATTGTGTTTTCCCCTTAACTTTGGAAGTTACTTTTCAAAGGAAAGAGGGGAGCAAAGATAAGGCAAAGCTGTTAAATGGGAAATCTATGGCTAATTAAGGCAGGGGGTTTGTAATCATCTTAGAAATGAAGTTATCAGCTGAAAAGCCTGGAGTGGGTGGAACGAAAGTTAGGGAAGGGTTTTTTCCCCATTTCCTTCTGTCACAACACATTGAGAGAGTCAAAGTTTCCCTTGCAGACATGTCCTGACACCATTAGATGTTGTCTCTTTGCATTAACTGCAGAGCTTGAGATGGTTCAGGATAGGTTTCAGTCTGAACAGGTAAAATTCAGCCAAGCTCTGAGCAAATAAAGGCAGAGTTTGTGGGAGCCATCAGTGCTTGTCCTGGATGTCACAGTGTGCTCCAGCCAGGACACCATGGCCAGGACCCAGGGTGCTCACTGTCCCCACTGTTTTCTGAGCACCCTGTGCCAGGGTTTCCCACCTTCACAGCCAGCAATTCCCCATATCCCATCTATCCCTGCCCTCTATCATTTTTAAGCAATTCCCCATATCCCATCTATCCCTGCCCTCTATCATTTTTAAGCCATTCCCTGTGTCCAGTCTCTCCATCCCTTGTCCCCAGTCCATCTCCAGCTCTCCTGGAGCCTCTTCAGGCACTGGGAGGAGCTTTAAGGTCTCTGCAGAGCCTTCTCTTCTCCAGGTGAGCACCCCCAGCTGTGCCAGAGCACCAGAACTTTCCCTTTGCAGCTGAGGCTGGGCTGTGCTGGCACTGGGGCTGCTGCTGCTGGGAGCTCCCGTGCCCAGGGAGCCACCTGAGCATCCCCTGGGGCTCTGCTGCCCCACGGCATCACTGCTGAGCCCTGTCCCAGCCTGGCTGGCCCTGGGCAGGCTCTGAGGTCCCACCTGTCTCACAGACACTCTCACACACCCACAGCACATCTGTCTGTGCTTCCCAAGGGTGATTGGGAACCAAAGCTGGCTCATCCCATCACTGGAGCACAGCCTGTCACAAGGAGACCTTGTGACAACCGAAGTTTGCCTCCCACAGGGAAACAGGAGTTTGGAGAAGGCCTCTGAGTCCAACCATTCCCCAGCACTGCCAAGGCTACCACTAAGCCTGTCCCCAAGTGCCACATCCATGTGGTTTTTGAACATTTTCAAGGACACTGACTTCAGGGATGGTGATTCCACCACTGCTCTGGGCAGCCTGTTCCGATAACTGACAACCCCTTCAGGGAAGAAATTTTCCCAATATCCGCCCTAAGCCTCCCCTGGCACAAGCTGAAGCCCTTCCTTCTGTCCTGTCACTTGTCAGCTGGGAGAGGAGACCAACCCCCAGCTGTCTTGAAACTCCTTTCAGGTGGAAAACGAGAAGGTCCCCCTGAGCCTCCTTCTCTCCTGTGCCAAAGCTCCTGGACAGCAGATTTAGCAGTGTCAGCTGTGCTTGGACATTTCACTCCCCAAGACAAGTCACTGCTTTTCCATGCTGAATCCTTAGGACAGTCACATTTTCCTTGGAAAAGAATTACAAGTGTATTCCTCAGCAGCTTTCTGCAAAACACATCAAAGATGTCCGGGTGATGGATTTGTTTTCTGTTTGTTTCTCTGAGATTCCTTCACTAGAGTTTGGTGTTAACTGGTTATTTATAAATCCCAGCATTTCCCGTGGGTTTGATGCCTCCTGTGTGTGGATTGATGGAGATGTTATTGACTCACCCTCATTTTCTGAGGGGAGTGGGTCTATTTTTAGTTCTGTATCACTTCTTGGGTGAATGAGTGTCAATTTAATTGTTGTGTGGGAATGGGAATGTCAGAAAACAGGGAAAACTAGAGACTTGCTCATCATATTTAACCTGCTGAGTTACTGTACCCTGAGCCTCTGAGCATGGCTTTGTGTGAGAGGGACAGTTTCCAAGGGATGGAGGGACGGACACAGGGAATGGCTTCCACTGCCAGAGGGCAGGGATGGATGGGATATTGGGAAGGAATTGTTCCTTGGGAGGGGGGAAAACCCTGGCACAGGGTGCCCAGAGCAGCTGTGGCTGCCCCTGGATCCCTGGCAGTGTCCAAGGCCAGGCTGGACAGGGCTTGGAGCAGCCTGGGACAGTGGAAGGTGTCCCTGCCATGGCAGGGGTGGCACTGGATGGGCTTTAAGGTCCCTTCCAACCCCATTCTGGGATTCTGTGATTCCATGAAATATCCAACAGGATTCCTTTCAGGAAGGTGCTCTGTGTGCTAAAGGCTTTGCTGGGATCAGTGGCTGCTCAGCTGGGACACAAAAGGTTCCCAAGGATCCTTCTGCCCTCCGGGCTGGGTGCCCTGGGGTGAAGTCAGGGCTGGGACATCAGGGCAGGTGCCTGCCCTCGTGCTGGGAGCGTTGGGATCCACTGGGCTCTTCTGGCTGTGTCCTGTGGGCACCAGGAGAAGGAATTCTGTGCCCTTGAGCCATGGGAAGGGCTGAGGCCTCACTCTGAGTTTGTGGGGCAGGCACAGCTCCACAGCCATGGGGGATTCATTTGGTTTGCAGCTCCCTGTGCTCTTCACCTGCATTTTGGGTGCAGGAGGGGCAGAAATTCCTTGTGGGGCCATGTGGGAACAAGCAACTCCTTCCTGGGACAGCGATTCCAGTGTGACTTGGCCATTCCTGGGTTATGGCTCTCTTTGCTCCTGTTGTTCCCAGCAGAAATATTTATAAATACCTTATAAAACCAGGAGTTTTTAAAATTTATAATGGCAGTTCAGGCTCTGTTTAGGAAGTAGATGTATGGTCTTTCCTTGGATAATGCCTGAATTAAGTTTGTATTGATCTCTCTGGACCAGGCTGTGGATGTGCACCCAGAGGCAGTGCCCTTTGCTCAGTGCCCAGCTCTCTGCCTCACCCAGGTTATTCCAATGAGAGGGTTTCCTGGTGGTTTATACAGATATTCCTGAAATTTCAGGAAGCTGACATGAATTATTTAACTGAACCTCAGAAGGGTAACAGTGCAATGCTGTGACTTGGGGCAGGCTGCTGGAAAATCATGTTAATTATGATTTTAGTAGTTTCAAAATAATTGTTCTGATTTTAAATCGGGACAAAACCTAACAAATCCCCAAAAGTACAAAACCAGGAGATGCTGGGGATCCCTCTGGACTGGAAGATTTGTTCAGTGGAGTGGTTGAACCCAGCAGCATTGGGAGCACCTAAGGGCAGAGCTCATTCCTCTATTTCACCAAGAGGTGGAGAAATTAAAGAATTGACAAGGCAAGAAACACAGGCAGTTTCTGCCTTAGGAATAGTCCTTTAAAAATATATCTGTTTTTTCTTTGGGTTTGCCTAGTTCAGCTCTGATTTGCTTTGCCTGTGGCCTGTTGCAAACCTTGAGTGTACCTTGGCTGGGTGGGAGGAGGAGGGGAGGGACAGGGAGGGACCAGCAGGTCCCTGTCTGAGAGACCAGCTCTGAATCCCCTCTGGGGGCATGAAATTGTGTTTAAAGTGTTCTGAAAGGTCAGGTGACAGAGCTGGAGTACAGTGGGATTTTTCTGCATGTTTATGAAACAGCTGATACAGCAGGGCTCAGGTTTTTGATGGGGGCTCCTGTTGTGCAGCAATGCAGGTGGGAACAGCCTGAGGAGCAGGGGTATCCCGAGGGAAGGTGTCTCCTTGCTGTGCTACCCCTCTCTGCTGTCACCTGAGCATGTGCCCACACTGGAGGGGCCAAGGCCATCCCTGGGAGGTGACACCAGGCACTGCTCCAGGCTGGGAACTCCTGGTGCTGCTGGGAGAGGGAATCGAGCAGGGTCCATGAAAACTAGGGCCCACAGGTGGGAGGAAGGGTGGTGAGCCTGGAAGGGATCCCAAAAATGCTGGGTGTTACAATAATTGTGCAAAATGATAATGCAGAGCAGCCTGCTTAAGGCCTGCTTGAATGTGGGTTTGGAATGATGGCCCAGGGCCTGGAGTCCTGTCTGGAAGGTAAATAACTTCTTGCTGATGACAAACAGGCAGGGAAGAAGCCAGGTATGGCAAGTGTTCCTGCAAATCCTCTGTGTGTGAGATCAAAAGAGGATCTTACAAGATTTTATTAACTTGTAAACTGTGATTTAAGGGAATTTGAAGCAGCACGTGAAAGAACAATAATGAACAAATGTTTTCAAGTGGGAGAAATCTGTCCCTGCCATATGTTTCACTGACTCATCCCTTCTGCAGGAGGGGATCTTGGAATTGTTTGAACTATTCCAGTCACTAATGCTTTTTATTTGGGAGGAAATGCAGCCCTGGATCCTTCACCGGGTGGGGAAGAGACCTGATCCCTCAAAAGCTTTGGGCACAGATTCATCCAGGAGTGGTTTGGGTTGGAAGGGACATAAAGATCCTGCAGTTCCAACCCCACAAACGCTCCCTGTGTGTCTCAGTGTTGGGCAGAGGCCACACCTGGCCGTGGGGTTCTCCTGCCAGTTCGAGACGCGGTGCCGGGCTCGCCGGAATAATGCGGAATGCTCAGAGCTCCCTCCTTTCTCCTGCTGCCCGTGCTGAGGGAGCTGTGGCTGTGTTGCAGGTGTGGCTGTGTGGGGGCAGCATGGAGGTGCTGCCCTGCTCCAGGGTGGCCCACATCGAGCGCAAGAAGAAGCCCTACAACAACAACATCGGCTTCTACACCAAGCGCAACGCGCTGCGCGTGGCCGAGGTCTGGATGGACGACTACAAGTGGCACGTCTACATCGCCTGGAACCTGCCCCTGGAGGTACAGCATGGCCTCATGCTCCCTTTGTGCTTGGAACGTGAATTATGGAGCACTGAGCATCCCTAAGCACAGCCTTGACCCCCCAGCTCTCAGCCCCAGCAGAGCTCCCTCAGCTTTGAGGGACAGGCTCCAAAAGCTGCAGGCTTTGGAGGGATTCCTGCTGTTCCCACAGCCTTTGTGGTGTGGTTCTAAGAATGAACCTGGATTGTGGTGTTTGTCTCACCCTGAGTGTTTACCCAGCGTGAGGGGATGTCCTGACACTGCTCTGCAGGTGGAGTCTCTCTGCAGACTCATTTGCTGGAAGGTTGTTGGTGTCAGTCAGCATTGGTGGTGTCTCAGGTTCGTTCCTGTGTCACATCCAGCCCAGCTGGGTTCCCAGCTCATGGACACTGGTCCCTCCCAGAGCTCCCTAGGGACGTGCGGCCCAGGGGCTGGGGCTGTTTGTTTTCTTAGTGCTGGAAAGTTTAAAGGTAAAGGATTTGGAGGTTGGTGGTCACAGAAGGGAATTCCCTTCCTCTTAAACCTCCTTAAAGAGCTTTGGTGGTTCCTTTGATTTCTGCCCAGAAATGGTCAGGGTTTTTTATATCTGACACATTAATTTTGGTGTAAATCCTGCCACATCACAGCTTGGTGAATCTTTGGAGCACCACAAGGTGCCACCAGCTGGTCTAGGTGAGCATGTCCAGGGACACATCCTGCACTTCTGGGAAAGCTCCACAGGCTCCAGGAGGAATTTCTACAGGTTCAAGGCTGCTGCTGGGGCTCTGCCCTCCCTGCAGGTTGTGTCTGATCTTGGAAGCCAACAGCATCTCCTGGTTCCTGGCTCCAAACACTGCCTGGAGCAGCCCTGGCAGGATCAATGCCCCATTCCTGCCACTGGCACTGCCAGGGGAGGAGCAGGGAGGTGGGCATGGGGAGGCAGCAATGCTCCTGGGTCATAGGTGGGATGAGCAGGTGAATGAGCACCTGGGGCTGCCCAGTTTCACTGTGAGGTCAGACTGGTGCCCCAAGTGTCCAGCCCCCCCGGGTGCAGTTATTTCCAGCCACTCCTTGGCGCTAAAAATGAACACAAAATATTCCTGCTTGGCCAAAGCTCAAAGAGCTGCTGAGTCCTGGTGCTGCTGAGGGAGCATCCCCAGCTGGTGTCTGCTGCAGGCCTCTGGAAAACCAGGAAAACACAAAAATCTGGCCTGCTGCTGCAGCTTTCTGAGGAAAAGTTACATTTGGGGAGAGCTGCTGGCATTTGGACCCACAGCAGTCAGAGCTTTGTGGTGCATTAGGTCTTCCCAATAGGTCTGGGGTCCCCAAAATCCTTTTGAATTTTTTATACTGGTCTTTTCCCAATCAAATCAAGATTTAATTTGAGGGAAGCCTTGTTGGAGGGGGGAGGTTTATGGATATGCAGTGGATTATTTAGTGATGCCAAGGCAAAGCCCTGCCCTGACCATCCCAGGTGCTGCCTGACTGCTCTGAGCCCCACCTCACCCACTCACATCTCAGCCTGTCTCCACTGAATCTCTATTTTTACCTCTCAGCTACCAGTGGCACACTGAAACAGTGTCTCTTCCAAAGCAGAGTGAATAATTCATTAGGAGATCATTACAAGCGTTGTAATGGAAAATTGCTTTCCCAGTTGTGTTTAATGATCTCTGGGAAAGACAAGAGCAGGAGCTCAAGCACAGTGGAAGCCCAGGCACGGCAGGAAAGAGGGGCTGCTGTGTGCCTGCCTTTGGCTTCCCTCCTGCATTAGCTCCCCACATTCCATGGTGGAATAAAGGGGGAAGCTCTCCAGCCCTGCTCCCAGCTCCTGCTGGGTTATTCCTCAGGGACAGCTTTGTGTGCAGGAGCAGTGGGATTCTGTCGTGTCTCCAAGGGAGACCATTCCACCCTGGAATTGCCCAAATTGCCAAGGTTTTGCTGAGGTTCAGCCTCAACTTTTTCTCATGCATTTTTTATCCTTTATTCTCAGCTGTCTGCCTCTGCTATATTTGAATCTTAAACCTTTCTCTCTTTCCTTCATTCTTTTCCCATTTGTTTTACACCTTTTACCCCTCCCTTCCTCTGGCTGTGTCTCAGTGGGGTCAGGAAAGGGTTTGGTGCTCAGTGCCCAGCCAGGGTTTTCATCTTTTAAATCCATTTCCATCTTTTAAATCCTGATATCCACTTGCTGCTAAACTCTCCTGGAAGTCCTGTGCCTCAAAACCCAAACAGGAGGAGAAATCTTTCAAAAATACCTTGTTTAAAAACACATACCAGTCTTTGTCAGATGGATCCACACTCAGGATAATCAGGAGAAGAGTCTTCACTGTTTCACTGCACTTCCCAACCTTCCTCCAAACCTTTTCTTCTTCCTTTGGGTTCCTTGTTTGTAAATTATCCCTGAGGAGCAAAGCCTGTCCAGCACCACCCCATGGCCATTACAAGGGGGCCCTCAAAACCCAGCAGAGAAGTTGGTGTCCCCCTCTTGCCATGGCTCTGGAACCCACATCTTCCTTCTGATGATTTCAGGAATTCCTAGAATTCCTGGAATTACTCAACCACAGCAGTTCCCAGGCAGTTTGAAAAGGATTGCAAAGCTCAATGAAATACTTTCATTTTACCTTTTTTTGGAAATGTGATCATTAAGTGATGCCCTGTTGTTGTTTTTCAGAATCCAGGGATTGACATTGGAGATGTTTCTGAGAGGAAAGCCTTGAGGAAGAGCCTGAAGTGTAAAAATTTCCAGTGGTACCTGGACCATGTTTATCCAGAAATGAGGAGATACAACAACACCATTGCTTATGGAGAGGTAATTTAGTCCCTTAGCTCAGCCTGCTAATATTTACAGTCCCTGATGAGAAACAGCCTCAAAGGAGAGGAGGCTGAGTCAAAACTGACTTTTTCTGTGTAATTATCTAAATTTGCATAAATCTGCTCCCAGTTTCTTCTTAAAACCAGTTTGGGGATTTGTTGCTGATCTTGAAGACTGTATAAAGTAAAAGATGTTAATACATCATTAAATTAATTGACAGAAATGATCCATATTTCCCATTGACTCCATGGATTAAGCAGCTGTATTTTATTTTTAATACACAGGCATCTTCTAAAACCCTGTGACTTAAACTCAGCCTAATTCCTGACAAGGTCTCTGGAGGATTCAGTGCCTTGTCACAACAGCTTAAGGACAAGATAAAATAAGGGGACTTAATTCAATCTCTGCTGGCTTTGAAACCATTCTGGGAATATAGAAAGAGTCATTTATGGGAACTAATAACAAACACTCTGCTGCAATGGAATTGATGGAGTAGTGGCACTTGGAGTTGGCTCCTTGAAGCCTGGGCACCCCAGATGGGTTATTCATTTTAGGAAAGATTTGTTATCAAAGTTACTTAAGGCCTTCAAGCTAAAACCTCCCAAAAATTCTATTTTCATAGAAAATGGAATTTCAGAATGGTTTGGGTTGGAAAAAAGCCCAGCTGGAATAAGGGTGAGATGATTCCAAGGTGATCCTTGTTCGAGTTGGGCTTTTTTCCCTACCTTGTTGAGCAGTTTGAGATGTCACTGAAATCTGAGGTGTTCTGCATTGATTTCAGGCTTCTGGCAGCCTAAAGCTGGGTTTGTCCCCACCACCCATAACTAAACACAGAGCCAGCTGTGTCCAGGGATGCTGCTCCTTGGAATGGGGATTATTATACAAAGCCAGTCATCATTAGCCCTGGATTTAAAGAAAGTTTTAGTGCTCTGTAAGTTTTCTTTGCCTGATTATTCCTGGTGATTACAGGAATGAGAGGGTAGAGAGGGCTGAACATCAGTTTCCTGCTTATCTCTGATAAGAGAGGGCCATAACCCTGCCCCTTTTTCTGCCACAACTCTGCCCCTTTTGTCCCTTAACTCTGCCCTTTTTCTGCCTTGAGTCTGCCCCTTTTTATGCCATATCTTTGCCCTTTCTCTGCCACAACTCTGCCCCTTTTGTCCCTTAACTCTGTCCTTTTTCTGCCTTGAGTCTGCCCCTTTTTATGCCATATCTTTGCCCTTTTTCTGCCACAACTCTGCCCCTTTTGTCCCTTAACTCTGCCCTTTTTTCCCTCCCAGCTGCGGAACAACAAGGCCAAGGACGTGTGCCTGGACCAGGGCCCGCAGGAGAACCACACAGCAATACTGTACCCATGCCATGGCTGGGGCCCACAGGTGAGGCTGGCACTGCCACAGCCAGGTGCCACCACAGGGGACAGGCTGGGGCTCTGCAGCTTGGCTGTGGCCTTCACTCTCCAGTGGTAAAAACACCTTGGCTATCACAGGGAGTTTTCCCAGATGCTCCTCCAGTGTTTTCTGGATTCCCATAATCCTGCCAGAGCTGCAAGGAAAAGCCTTGAAAGAAATTGGAAATCTTTGTAAATTGAAAATATTGAAAAGTTGAAATATTTGCAATTTGAAACAAAAAAAAAAAAATTGAAATTTGTAGTTTAAAATAAAATCTTCCAGACAAAGTTAAATAACAATAATCATGGACACAGTCTGAGTATTTCTTTCCCAAGGCCAGCTTCAATGTGAGTTGGAGCACCCGAGGTAGTGGAAGGTTGGAATAAGATGATCTTCAACCCAACCCATTGTGGGATTACTTCTCTTCCACTTCTCTTCCACCCAGCAGAACAAACCCAGACTAATGGGGTAAAGAAAAGAGTTAGTGCTGCGGTAATGAGCCATTTCAGCTTGGCTGGAATTTGTTTTCCAGCACTCCTTTTGCCTCTCCAAAAGTTTTGGAGCATCTGGGGCCCAGCAGGCTCAAGGAGGTTCATTTTCAGCTAAAAAATGTACAGTTCAAGGAATGGGAAAGCATAAAAATCCTGTTCTCCCTCCACAGTCACCCTGGCCTAAGTGATCCCAGAGTTCATCTGAGCCTGAGCTGGGAACTTGAGGAGCTGGGAAGCAGCTGTGGGGTGGAAAAAATACAACTTTGGGTTACCCTTGCCTTAAACAAAGATCAGTCCCTGGGTCTGATGGAGTCCCTGTTAAACAGAACCTGCTCTTGCTCAAACACCCCATTTTTCTCTTAAACGACACCAGCTGCCTTTTGCACTTTGTGGCTGGAAATCTGAGCCTCTAAGTGCACTACTGTGTGAGAAACTGGATTGGGCTGACATTGGCTGCTGACCCTGGGCTTTAGGATGAATGGCTGAGAACACATTATTTATTTTTCCCTCAGTGTTATTTGGATTAGAATTAACAATGTTTTCTTTCCCTACCTGAAGTTCTGAAGTCAAATTTTGCTGGCTGCCTGGAGCTTGCCCATTTCATCCTTCTGGTCTTCCCTCTCCACATTGTCCCTTCCCCCTTCAGCTGAGAGCCAGTTCTTGGCTGTTCCTTTGTTTCATGATACATCCAATTAGTGAAACTCCTGGAAAATGCTGGTTTTAAGCAGCTATCAGTGAGTGCAGAAGCTTTGAAATGGCCTTTAGTGCAGAAGCTTTGAAATGGCCTTTGTGGCACCATGAAGGAAATTGGACTTTTCCTACAGCTGTTTAATTAATGGGCTGCAGGTTGTAATTTATGGCTGGGAATGGAATTAGAAGTAATGGAAACTCCGGTTTGTATATATATATATAGATGTTTAATTTTTATTTATTTGTATGTGTATGAAACCCCGCAAGGAGTTGTTGAGCTCCTTTGGAGTTGCTCACATCCCAAAGCCCACGTGGTGTCCTAAAATCCCCCCTTCTCTCTTTGATCCTGGGGCCCATCCCAGACATTTTGACATCCCAGACATTCGTTATTTCAGGATAAAGAACTGATTCCACTGCCAGCCTTGGCAGGAGTGAGGGGAAGGTGTGGCCTGCTGGCACTGTCACATCCTGGGGACAGCGGGGCCGTGGCTCCTCCTTCCTGCCCCGCCGGGGGTGGTGGGATCTCCTTGGAAGCCCCCCCTGTTCCTAAATGCAGTCCCAGCCCATCCCTCTGCCTGTGGATCCACAGCCCAGCTGGGAGAGAGGGAATGTTGGATCTGCCAGGAGGGATTTGTGCCATTGGGGCCCGGCCAGGTCGTGTCCCATGCGCAGTTTGTGCTCTCTGCTGTGACTGCCCGTGGGCCACAGCCTGCGTGCAGCTCAGGGTGAACGAGTTCAGGTGCCTCTGAATGCAGATGAGATCTTGCCTTTATTCACTCATCCCTCACTGAGTAAAATTTTGGGGATTTTCCCCTTATTTTCCCTTCAGCTTTCCGTTCTCCCCGCTTCCATTCACTTCCAGGTCAAATCATGATGAGATTCCATCATCATCCTTTTATCCTGTAATTATATTGAGGCTGCTGACGGATTTTTTTCCTGCTTGATGGCTTCATCTTTGAGGCAATCCCTCATGGAAGCACCTTGCTGTAATGATGTATTACACTAATAATGCAGCGATAGCTCATTGCAGTGACACAGCTATGGTGATATATTAAGGTGATAGAAAGCACTATAATGCTATAAAACTTAAGATAATGTTCACCCAGCAGAGCATTTCATTTAATTATAGGATAAAATATGTTTTGCCCATTTAAGCAGCAGAAGTTGAGGACAAAGCCATCAATACTGAGCTCATGGGGGACACGGCAGGAGCAGGGGTGATGAAACAGCACCCTTTAATCAGATTAAATTGTGGTAAAAGGCAAATCCTGAACATTTTACTGATGACTGCTAATTGATGTTCTGCTCAGAGCAGAAGGGAAGCTAAACAACCCGAAATTATTTTCCAATAGAGTCAATGAAGGTCATCAAGGCTTTTATTTCCCAGGTGCTGGGATGTCTAATTAACTTTCTGCCATCCCTGAGATGCAGCCAGCCAGAAATCACAATCACAGGAGATGGACTGGAGATGCAGCTTTGCCAGGGGGGATCAGCCCCAGCCCTGGGGCAGCTGAGGGAGCTGGGAAAGGGGCTCAGCCTGGAGAAAAGGAGGCTCAGGGGGCCCTTGTGGCTCTGCACAACTCCTGCCAGGAGGGGACAGCCGGGGGGGTCGGGCTCTGCTCCCAGGGAACAGGGACAGGAGGAGAGGGAACGGCCTCAGGCTGGGCCAGGGGAGGGGCAGGGTGGATTTTGGGGAAATTTCTTCATGGAAAGGGTGGTCAGGCATTGGAAGTGGAGTCCCCATCCCTGCAGGTGCCCAAGGAAGGGCTGGATGTGGCACTCGGTGCTCTGGGCTGGGGACAGGGTGGGCATCAGGCACAGGCTGGACTTGATGGCCTTGGAGGGATTTTCCAGCCCCAGTGATCCTGGGATTCCCCCCAGGGACAGCTGAAGGTGGGAATGTGGCCAGGTGCAGCTTCCTAGATGAAGTTTTATGGAAGGATGTTCCAGGGGCTGGGGGTGTCAGTCAGTGCCTCTGGCTGGGGATGTGGCTTTGGGCCACTCAGACTGATGAAGGGGTTAAAAACCTCATCAATTTGAGCCACTTTGAAATGCTTGTCTTGGGAATAGTTTTAAACCATTTTCCTTTGGTCCTTTGTCTTGGTCTTTCCTTTGTTTCTTGTTCTGTCCCAAGCTGGGCTGGGGCCCCTGGCTCACTCTGGAGAGGAGAAAAATAACAAAAGGCTTGGAATTAACCTCTCCTGTGAGGAGAGGCTGGGAGAAGAGCTGGGGGTGTTCACCTGGAGAGGAGAAGGCTCCAGGGAGAGCTCAGAGCCCCTTCCAGGGCCCAAAGGGGCTCCAG
>VWZP01003261.1:199341-215911 GCA_013396995.1 Dicaeum eximium | reverse complement strand
ACAGGCTGGGATTGTTGGGGTGTCTGTGCAGGGCCAGGGGCTGGACTGGATGATCCCTGTGGTCCCTTCCAACTCAAGATATTCTGTGATTCTGTGATTTTGTGATTCTGTCTTGCAGAGGGCTTTGGGGACAGAAGGGCACATCCTGCCCAGGGAGGATGAGATGGGGCAGCTCTGCCCCCCGAGAAGCTGTGGCTGCCCCTGGATCCCTGGCAGTGCCCAAGGCCAGGTTGGACAGGGCTTGGAGCAGCCTGGGACAGTGGAAGGTGTCCCTGCCATGGCAGGGGTGGGATGGGCTTTGATGTCCCTTTCAACCCAGACCGTTCTGTGGTTCTGGAACAAGGTTTGGGCTGCTCCTGACCCCTCCTGTGGGGAGCAAATGAACATCAGGGAGCTGTGAGGAGCTCAGGGCCTGCTCTGATACACAACATTTTCACTCCAGGTGTTAACTCCAGCAGCAGCTGGGAGCAGAGCCAGGCCCACCCCAAGGGAGCCAGGCACCCTGACTGGATCTGGGGTTATGAGCTGCAGTCCGGCCCTGTTACATTGTTTTAACTTGATTTCCAGTGTTTAATTATTACAGCCCAGATAACCCAAACTCCCAGTGGGATTTACTGCCTCTTCCCTGGCATCTGGGTCACAGATATGCTCAGTTAATTAACGTGCTGAATCCTCCTTATTTGTCTGCTGGATAATGGCCTGATTTATAATTTAAATAAGCAGCTGCGGAGATCTTTCCCTTGAACTATAAAAGGCAGGACACTGGCATTTCTTTGTCCTCACTCCACAATTTAAATATGTTTAGGGAAATATTTTGGTGGCATTCCTTGAAATGGAGGAGTCCTTTGTGTGCCCAGTGTCCCCAGGGGCATCATCCCTGAGCGCTGCTGCCATCCTGCATCCCCTGGGCAGCCCCTGGGAGCTCTGGGCAGTTGGATCCTGTGGGAATGGCTGGGGGTAGTTGCAATCCTGAGCCTTTCCCAAGGGCTGAGCCGTGGGGCAGATCCAGGCTACCATCCCTGTTCTGGCCGCTCTGGTTGGTGCTGGTTGGAGCCCTGGAGGCTGTGCCAGGCACCCAGAGGCACCAGCCCAGCCAAGGCTGGCTCACCCAGCATGCCAGGAGCTGGGCCAGCAGGACCAGCCAGGCCAGCTGGCTCCAGCCAGAATCCAGGGAAGACCATCCACTGCCCCATCTCACAGCGTTCCAGGACTCTGCAGGAGTCTGCTCCAGGAGGGGTTTAAGGCTTGGAATTATTCCTACCCCTTCCTGTGTCTCAATTCCTCGGCTGCATCTGAAAAAAACCAAACCCAAACAGGGACAAAATGTTGTTGGGATGATCAGGATCGGGGAGACCGTTTATTATGATTGCTTCTTGTGTGGGGTGATGAATCAGGACTCTTTGACTCCAGTATCAGAAGGCTTACATTATTTATTAAAATGACTCCATTGTTCAGAAGGCTTTTGGGCTATAGGAGCCCGTGTTCAGAGCTACATGCTTCCTTCTTCATGTTCAGAGCAAGACTCCTGGAATGCTTAGAATTCCAAGATAAGGATTATTCACCTCATTGGTTTAGAGACAGTTCTCATCTCCTCTGTGGGAGAGAGAAGCTATGTTTTTGAAAACACACACACACAGGTTTGTTTTTACAGAAATCTGCAGAGAAGTCAGCTTTCCCATGGAAGGAAAAAAGTCCAGCAAGTTTCCATATAAGAAACTTATGTCAGCCCCACAACAAAAGGCTGGAGAAAGTTGGGATGTATTCCTTGCAGCTCTGCTTTCTCTGTGCATCCGCACGGAATTTTTCCAGGGGCTCTGTGTTTGTGACGGTGTCCCTCTGTGTCCCTGTCCCCAGCTGGCTCGATACACCAAGGAGGGGTTCCTGCACCTGGGGGCCCTGGGCACCACCACGCTGCTGCCCGACACGCGCTGCCTGGTGGACACGGGCAAGAGCCGCTTCCCGCAGCTGCTGGACTGTGACAAGGTCAAGAGCAGCCTCCACAAGCGCTGGAACTTCATCCAGGTGTGTCTGGGCTGCCCCCGGGGGCTCCTCTGCCTCCCAAACCCTGGCTGGGCCACAGCTGTGGGATGGGGTGCACAAAGGGGAAATGGTGCCACGGGACAGCAAATTCCAGGTCCTGGGGCAGAGGGAGGAGGTTAAGAGGGATCAGGGCAGCATTTCAGGACAATTTCTAATCAAAGTTTTCCTTTCTGGTAGCAGAAGGGTGGATCTGGTTATGTCTGATCTGCCAATGACTTCCAGATTCCTTTGTTTCTTGTGGATCAAGAGTGAAATTCATTCACACACTTTTGTCCCAGAGCAGAGTGTAAATAATACAGCTTTTACAGGAGTGTCTCACTTCCCAGCAGCTCTGAGATTTAAAGGTTACAGGTGTCCCTCAGGTGCTGTCAGGGACAGTGGATGCTCATTCCATTTATTTGGGGAATTATTTTATTGTTTGAATTGCGTTGCCACCCCACTGAGTGCCCCTTCCAGCAGTGCCCAGGGCTGCTCTCCTGGTCCTGGTTTACTTCACAGGTAATTAATATCCTCATTTTTCCATCTTTTCCCATCTCCTCTAACTGCAGAACGGAGCCATCCTGAACAAGGGCACGGGCCGGTGCCTGGAGGTGGAGAACAGGGGCATGGCTGGCATTGACCTGATCCTTCGCAGCTGCACAGGGCAGAGGTGGACAATTAAAAACTTCATCAAGTAGAGGCTGAAAGAGTCAGGGGAGTCTGACTTGAGCCACGGCTGACGGGGACTGATCGGCCTGGACTCCTTTGGAAAGGATGGAATATCAACAGAGCTTTATTTGTGCTCCTAGGAGAGGACCTGGGGGAGATGGGCATTTGTGGCTTTATTTCTACTATATGTGAGTCTCCCCCAGCTGTGTGGAGCTGGCTCAGAACTGCTGTTCCCCCTGGCCAGCACTCCAAGAGGTGCCACATTCCCTGCTGGAGCGGCTGTCATGAGCTGGGGCAGTCTGGGAGCATTTACTGACAGGGAATTTCTGCTTTCCCACACAACTCCAAGCTCTCCCAAAAAGCTGGGGAGGTTTGCACCACAAACCTGGACAGACCTGCCTGGCAAGTGTGGAAACTGAGGAGCTTGGGAGAGGAAAAGGTTCCCAAGCCCCAAAGGAGCCGAGTTTGAAGGATGTGGTGTTTTGCTGGGTCCTTGTTCCCTTTTCTCTTTCCTGCCCCTGCATCCAGCAACCCCTTCCCTGAGTTTTGGAGAAGCAAAACATGCCCCAGCAGCTCCCTGGGATCTTTCCAACCCTTAATCACAGAAATTACCCAAAAAAAGGCAGTGGAATAAACCCCCTGACTTCCCTTGCCCCTCTCTCCATCATCCACACGCTGCTGGCCAAGCCAGCACCTCCCTCCATGGAGAGCCCCAAGGGGTTCCCCTTGGGAATGACCTGGGATGTCTGCCTGCCCTTCTGGCTGACAGCAGGAATGTTTTCTGAGGCTTGAGCACCCCTGTCCTGCCTGGTCAGGCCTGGCCAAGGTCCCCCCAGAGTCACTGCAGCCCTTCCTGAGCTGTGGAAGGGACAGGGAGGGAGGCCAAGGCACCAACAAATGGCAGCTTGGCTGAAATTCCTGGCCCTGAAGTCACTTCAGGCTTATTACTCTGGTGGAGGGATCTCACCTGATTTATTTTTAGCTCACAGTAATCCTTGCTACCAAATCTTGGCTGCCAAATCCAGCTGGGAGATCTCTGCTTGGGGCCCTGATGTGTGGCTGCCTGGAAAAGGGAAACACGATCCCGCAGAATTGCTGTACATGGGTGGACACAGGCTTTGCTCAGCAGGGAGGAGAAACCAGCCCATCTCCTGTCCTTCTCCCAGAATAATCCTCTTTGTGGCTGCCCTCTGGCTAGGGTGCAGTAAAATAGATTAATATATGAGATGGATGTGTAAATATGTTTCCCAAGCTGGGATGTGCACAGAATCCTTTGCTGCAGAGCACTCATGCCTGTCTTCCATTTGCATCAGGATGAAGCTCCCTGGATGTTTAACGAGCTGAATTTCCAATGCCATGCAGCAGGTTTATAACTGATGTTTTAGTAATTTATTGAACAGAAGCAAATCTATTTAATTGTTCCTTCTACAGCAACTAGCATCACCTAGGACTGATTGTTCATTTAGGCTTTACAAGGCTCCCTCAACCACTGGGGCTGTCTGACTTTTTCCCTGCCTTCCTTAATGAAGTAAAACCTCTTAGTTGTCCTGACCTGCAGAGTAGAGAGTCAATGTAGAATTTTGCTCTCTTTTTCGCTGTTGCATCATCTCTTGTGTAATAAATTTGAGCACTTCTAAACCTGATATGACCACAAGTCCGTGGATGCATGAGCCAGCTCCCTTGCCTTTGTTGCTGCCTTCTAAGAGAAGCAATTTCCTGGTGACTCCAGGAAACCCTGAGGGCTTTGAGACCCCACAGCTCTGGTCTAACTGGTAAAACATGCTTGAAGTGAGCAAATATTGGAGGAGAGAGACTGGGGGGTGGGGGTCAGGATAAGCAACCAGACAGCTCCTGGATGTTGTCTGTGCTGTAATTCATCCAGCTCGAGCCCTCCCCGTGCCCAGGGTGGCAGCAGATGGCTTTTGTCACATGTCAGAGTGGTGGGGTGAGGTGCCTGGATGTGATGTGTGGCTGCTCCCTGGCTCCATCCTGGCTGTGCTGAGCCCCTGGGCAGGAGGGCCTGGCTCTGTCCCAGTCTCTGGCTCTGTCCCAGTCCCTGCCTGTGAGTCCCTGGTGGCAGTGCCGTCCCCGTGCCAGGTGGCACAGGACACCCGGGGCACGAGGATCCTGCTGCTGCTGAGCTCTGGCATCCTTTGGAATGTTCGGGCTCAGAGCTCCTTCCCTTCGTGCTCCAGAAGGAAAAGCAGCCCCTGATGCAGCACAAGGAGGGGAAGGTAGAGATGAACCCTGGGCTCCAGGACCCTCAGCTGGGGCAGAGCCCCCGGGGAGGTGTTGGCCCCTTCTCCCTGCTCCAGCTGCAGCTTCCAAATGACTGGAAACAGTCGGGAGCAAAATCAGGCTGAAGAGTGGGAATTTCCTCTGCTGTTCTGTCCTGACACCGTCTGTGACTGCAGGGTGACCCCGGGGCCACACCCCCACCCTGGAGAAATTTGCCTGAGATCTGGGTCTCGTTGTTGCATCTCGCTTATCTCTAGTCATCTGTTAATTGCTTGAAGAAGTGATCTCCAAGTGATTCTTATTAAATATCTGGTTTGAGCCTTGCCTCTTGAGTGATTTTCAAAAGATTCTCTGCTGCTGAGATACAGAGGCAGTCATTCTTCTCTCTAACTCATTTAATAGAAAAGTGCTGCTGTTTTAATAAAACTTCCATTTTTAAAAGAAATGGAAATGAAGGAGAGATCAAGAGAGATGGTGGGGACAGATTAACTCCCATTCCATCCATCCCTGCTGCTGCCACTCACCAGGATAATAGTTACTCACCACAAGCTGGAAAGAGATGTAATGTGGTCAATAAAGCACCATTTGCATTCCTGAGCCCAGGCTGGGTGTCCCTAAATGTTCCTGGATGTCACCTGGAGCTCGGGGGACTCCTTGAACCCATTCCTTCCATCTATGTTCTCCTGAACACTGGGTTGGTGCTTTCCTGGGTGGGAGGGAAGGGTCTCTGGGGGGGCACCATGTAACCAGAGGGAGCAGCAGCTCCTCCCCTGGGCTGGGGCACAGCAGGTGAGGGCACCCAGGTGAGTGTCACCAGAGCAGGGGGCACATCCAGCCCCTGCTGGGCTGTGGAGCCACAGGGCTCTTGCAGGATGGCACAGGATGGAAACCTGAGCCCTTGTGGGGAGCATTTACCACCCTCAGGGCTTTCCCAGGGGCAAGGTCCATGTTGGAAAAAGGCTCAGTCTGCTTCAGAGCAGATGGAATAATGGAATCCCAAATGGGGTTGGGTTGGAAAGGACCTTAAATCCCATCCAGTGCCACCCCTGCCATGGCAGGGACACCTTCCACTGTCTCAGGCTGCTCCAAGCCCCGTCCAGCCTGGCCTTGGCCACTGCCAGGGATCCAGGGGCAGCCAGAGCTGCTCTGGGCACCCTGTGCCAGGGCCTGCCCACCCTCCCAGGGAACAATTCCTTCCCCATATCCTACCTATCCCTGCCCTCTGGCAGTGAGGAGCCTTTCCCCCTTGTCCTGTCCCTCCATCCCTTGTCCCAAGTCTCTCTCCATCTTTCCTGGAGCTCCTTCAGGCCCTGCAAGGTCACAATGAGATCACCCCAAAGCTTCTCCTCTCCAGGCTGAGCATTCCCAGCTCTCCCAGCCTTTCCTCCCAGCAGAGCTGCTCCATCCCTCTGCTCATCCTGGTGCCTCTGGACTCCTCCAGCAGCTCCAGCTCCTGCCTGTGCTGGGCCCAGGGCTGGGGCAGCTCTGCAGGTGGGGCTCTCACCTGAGCACAGGGGCAGAATCCCAATCCCTCCCCTGCTGCCCCCGCTGGGATCAGCCCAGGGCTGGGGGTTCAGGGCTGGGCCATGTCCAATGTCACCCAGAGCAACCCCAGGGCCTTCTCCCAGGGCTGCTCCAGCTGCTCATCCCAGCCTGGATGGACGCCACATGCTGCCCCAACTTGAACTTGGCCTTGTTAAACTTCCTGAGATTCCCAAGGGCCACTTCTGGAGCTGTCAAGGTCCCTCTGGATGGCCCCGTCCCCCAGGGGTGTCACTGCACCCTCAGCTTGGTGAGGGAAGCTGAGGGCACCTGCTGAGGGTGCCCTTGATCCCTTCATGTGTCATTGAAGATATTTAAATACCACTGGCCCCAGAAGTGACCCTGCGGACACCACTGGTCACTGATGTCCAGCAGGACTCTGAGCCATTGACCACAACCCTCTGGAGGCAACAGGGACTCTTCTTCTGCAGGAGTTTGGTGCTGCCCAGGGCAGAGAGCAGAATGTCCAGAAGGTTCTCTCTAAGCCCTCAAATGACACTAAACTCTCATTTCAGTGCTGAAAGTTGAACTCATGGACTCCCAATGGCAAAGCCTCAGCCCGGGCATGGAGAAATTTGGGCACTGATGCACTGCTAATGGCCACAGAGCTGAGCACTCCAGGGTGGAACAAGGCACTGGGAACTCTGCAGCTCCTCTTCACAGATGGGAAGCCATCCTTGCTTGGCTTGGGACTGGGAAAAGCATCTGTGGCCATTAGGAGTTTCAGCTGCATTTCCAAGGACACTGGGATGAAGGATTGAGGCCTCTCCCCTGGCACTGCCAAACTTAAATGATCCTTTAAACATCAGAAAGACTTTAGAGACAGAAATAAACCCTTCCAGCTGAGAAATGTGGGGGGCTGAGCTCATTTTACTGCAAGGCCTAGATCTTGTGGGGTGGCTGATCCTGAATGTTGAGGACAGGTGGTTCTTGGAATCATTGTTCCTATAAATCAAAAAATTCCCCAAATTAATGATGGCATTGAATCTTCCTGCAGGCAGGAGCCACATAGCCCCCTGGAGCCAGGGGACCTCCTCATCTCTCTCAGGAGTTCAGGGAAGTTGGCACTGCTGTGCCTTGGCCAGCAGCACAACCAAACAAAGAAACAGCAGAAATGAGGAGCTCCAGCAGTCTCCAGCCATCCAGGAAACCCTGTCAGGAGCAGGTGGGTCCAGTGTCACATCCCAGAGAATGAGTGTGACAAACTGCCCATCTCAGCTGCTCCTCACTCCACGAAGGGCTCAGGTGGGGATTTATGGCAGGGAAAAGGGTCAGTTCCCATTTCCTGCTGGTTTGGGTGACTCCTGCAAACCCCAGCTGGGAATTCGGCCCAGGTGCTTTGGATCCCACTTGGAGCTGAGCTTGGCTGTGCTCAGGGCAGTGAGAAAGGAACAACCTGGGGAGTGCCTCCAGGGGCTCCTGCACTGCCAAATATTCCTTTTGAAGCCACTCAGGGTTCACTCTCTGGAGCAGCCACCCTGCTCCTCTGTGTCAAGGGTTGACAGAAGGCAAAGAATCGGGAGAGAGATGGGATAATCCTGGGAGCTTTCCACAGGAGGAATTCTTGTTTCAGTCCCATCTGGTGGCTCGGAGGCGTGAGGTGTAAGAGCTCTCCAAATGTCCTTCCTGGCTGTTGTAATCCCAGGTTTTATTGTTATGGACAAGAACCCAGGCAGGAATTAATTTCTGATTGTGCTCCTGGAAGTCCAAGCCTGGGGGGAAATGACCCAGAGGGGCACAAGGGGCTGAGCTGAGCTGCACAGCTGCACCCAGCACCAAACCAGAGGCAGCAGCCGGGACTTTGAGAGTGAAAAAACCACCACAGGGATCCTTGCAGCCTCCCGAGCTCCCACGAGGAGCTGGGTTGTTTCCTGCAGGGTTCCCCACCATGGAAAGAGTGCCTGAAGCCTCATCCTTGGAAAACTGGCCCAGGAATGCAGCTCTGGGGGGCAAGCCAGAGCCCAGGGATCCTTGGCACTGCAGGAGCTTGCCGAGGCTGTGGAGATCTGAGCTGGGAGAGCTGTGGTGGGCATGGCCTTGGCTGGCTCTGGAGAACACCCAGCTGCTCCCAGCCACCCTCCATAGCATGGCAGGGGGAGAAAATCACAGGGAAAAGCTCCTGGGGTGGGAGAGGGTACTCACCAGGCACCATCATGGGCAGGATACTGATTTGGGGAACAGTAATTAGATTAATTACAATTACAAATGTAGTGGGTGGTGAGAGGCGAACTGAAACCCCAAGAGCCCTGTTGGCCAGGCCCACCTTCACTCAGTCATTCCCAGCTCTGTCATTCCAGGCAGTGCAGGTGGATGGGATGGGGGTTGCTCCATCACACTTTGCCTGTGGGTTCTCCCTCATGTTCCCCCTGTGCCACCCTGGGGTCCCTCTCATGGGATAAAGTCCTTCAGGAGCTGCTCCAGTGTGGATCCCCCATGGGCCACAGCTCCTGAAAGAGCTCCAGGGGGATTCTCCAGGGGCTGCAGTTTCCCCTGGAGGATCTCCCCCTGCTCCAGGAGGGCTCTCCAGGGGCTGCCAGGGGTCTCTGCTCCTCTCTGGATCTCCAGGGGCTGCAGGGGCCCAGCTGCTCCATGGAATCTTGGGGGGATCTCTGCCCCTGGAGCAGCTCCTGCCCTGGTCTTGTCCCTGCTGGGCTGGTTCTCACCCCTCTCCCTCCCTCCTCTGTCCCACCGCAGCTGCACAGCGATTTTCACTCTTCCTGGGAGGTGCCACAGCTCCAGCGCTGGCCTTGGTCCTGGCATGGCTGGTTTGGAGCCAGCTGGACCCCAAACTCACACTGGGACCCCGGAGGGAGGAGGGGAAGGACAGGACAGCTCAGGCTGGGGAGAGAGGGATGGATCACTGTGGAGAGGAGGGATCACTGGAAAGGAGGAATTGTTATGGAAAGGAGGGATCACTATGGAGAGGAGGGATCACTATGGAAAGGAGGGATCACTATGGAAAGGAGGGATCACTGTGGAAAGGAGGGATCACTATGGAAAGGAGGGATCACTATGGAGAGGAGGGATCACTATGGAAAGGAGGGATCACTATGGAAAGGAAGGATTGTTATGGAAAGGAGGGATCACTATGGAGAGGAGGGATCACTATGGAAAGGAGGGATCACTATGGAAAGGAGGGATCACTGTGGAAAGGAGGGATCACTATGGAAAGGAGGGATCACTATGGAGAGGAGGGATCACTATGGAAAGGAGGGATCACTATGGAAAGGAAGGATTGTTATGGAAAGGAGGGATCACTATGGAGAGGAGGGATCACTATGGAAAGGAGGGATTGTTATGGAAAGGAGGGATCACTATGGAAAGGAGGGATCACTATGGAAAGAGGGATCACTATGGAAAGGAGGGATCACTATGGAAAGGAGGGATCACTATGGAGAGGAGGGATCACTGTGGAGAGGAGGGATCACTATGGAAAGGAGGGCTCCTTCTGCCGTTTCCTGCAGCAGCTCGCAGCCTCTGAGGATGCTCCCCCTCCGCTCGGAGGGGTCTCTTGGGGCAGAGCTGTCTCCTCTCCAGCAGCCTGGGAGGGGAGGGGACAGCTCCAGCTGGGGCTCTGCTGTCCCCTGCTCCCTCTGCTCCCCTCCTGTGCCCTCCCCACGCCCGGGGCTGTGCTGGGAGTGCAGAGCCAGCACAGGAGCCTGGAGGCCCCAGGGTAACCCCCGTGCACAGCTTTGCTCCTTGACCCGTGTCAGCTCCCAGGGACCTTCAGTCCCTTCATGTTTCCACTTCGGTGCTATTTCTGTTCCACTTTCCCTTTGTCTTCTGTGCTGTCTTGTCTCAGTTTTGTGTCTTGGGCTGCCTCACATCCCCTCTTTGTTCTCTGCAGGAGTTTGGTCTGTCCCTGTCCCCTCTTGCTCCTTTATTCTCTGTGTTTTCCTTTGTTTGCTCCTTTTCCTTTGTTATAACTTTTGATTGCTTATTTCCACTTCAGATTTTTTTCACTCTCTCTCATTTTTTCCTGTTTCATCTCTGTTCTTCTTTTCTTCTTGCTTTGTTTTCCCCTTATGTCTTGTTCTCTTCCCTGATGGTTTTGTTCTTTGTGTGTGTTTGGATTCCTCACCTCCTGCTCCCCTCCCCGAGTTCTCATTTTGGGTGGGAAACCAGCCTGTGTTTCTTTCCTTAAATTTTAATCAAAGTGCCTAAAATCCACATCCAAATCCTTTTCCCCCCCCCCTCTTTTTATTGCTAAGATGGAGCCATCAGCACAGCTCGTTACAGCAACTGGTGCTGCAGTGCCTTGGCACAAGCTGGAAAGTGGGGATGCCATGGCCAAAGCCACGGATTTTCCTGATTCCAAGACCTTCCTGCCATGGGTAGGTGCAGATAATGGGTGGGTCCTGTTTTCAAGCAGCAAAAATCCCTGGTGCTTGGGGACAGGTCTCTCTGAGGTGGTGGGATGAGCCTGTGAGGGTCTGGATCACCCATGGAGATCCAGGAGGAAAAGGGATGAAGTGGGACAAAGTGGATCTCAGGAACCTGGATTTGCTACAGGCTGGGATTGTCTCTTTCTCTAATAAGGGAAATAAAATCACCTCCAATGGTCTTTATGCTGCCCTTGTTGACCTGAATGAGAGCAGAAGAAATGCCTGCCCAGGTGCCCTGGGGTGGTGGGACTGCCAGGGGAAAAACCAGGAGATGTGGGACAGGAAAAGGGGAAATGAAGGGATCAGGGCTGACTTGGTGAGATGAGAGCTCGGCTCATCCTGGGCTGCTCTCTCTGGGATGAGGCTGGCTTTGGCCAGAGGAAGGTGCCTGATCCAGCACAGGGAACTGGGAAGGGTCAGCCCTGCCATGGCCACCAGCAGCTGCTGGGACTGGGTTGGGAGCTGCTGGGCAGCTGCTCTGTCCCCAGGGTGCCCAAACACAGCCCCTTCCTGGGGGATTTTCATCCCATCTGGTCCTGAACTGCTTCCTCAGGCACCTCTGTCCTCCCTGGCAGAAATGGGGTTTTTGTGTGCAGGCTGGATTTTCCTGCTGGAATGGCAAACCTGAGCCTTTCTCCCTTCCCCAGCCCCGACAGGGAGGCTGGGTGGATTCTTTCCTTCTGTTCTTATTTCCTGTGTTGTGTTTCTTCTGATCCAGAAAAGATCAAGCCACAGTTCTGTGTTTCCCATCCCCAAACCAGCAGAACCCTCTGGCCATCATGGAATCCCAGAGTGGTTTGGGGTGGCAGCGACCTTAAAGCCCATCCAGTGCCACCCCATGCCACGGGCAGGGACACCTTCCACTGTCCCAGGCTGCTCCAGCCTGGCCTGGGACACTGCCAGGCTTCCAGGGGCAGTCACAGCTTCTCTGGGAAATTCTATTCCAGCATCTCACCACCCTCACAGGGAGGAATTTCATCCCAATATGTGTGAAATAAATCCACGACCCCTGGAGCCAGGAACCCTTCACGTTTGGTGCAGAGGCTTCACCCACCCCAAATCCTCGCTGGGAAGGGACAGAAGGGTCCATCCAGCTGCTGAGTGTGTGACCCAGTGGCCTGACAAGAGCTCGGCCCCACTATAAATTACAAATGCCATTAATTATTGGCAATCCGGGAGCGAGGCTGCACTCTCCCGTTCACTTCCCGCTCGGATAATTTCCTTGACCTCCTGTGTTTAAGTGGAGCAGCTCCTGCCGAGCTGCTTTGTTGCAGTTGATAGCGAGATAATTACAATGCCATCAGTGGTTAAACTGTTTCAATAGCGCCGGGCCCTCTCCTCAGGCCTTTGATGGATATCTAACAGCTCGGAGAGATCGCAGATTAATCAGCTGTTGTCTCCTGGCTGCTGGGAGCAGAGGGAGCGCTGACAACAGCGGCCCAGGCAAAACATGATTTTCCCGAGATGCACATCCCAAAAACATGATGTGAGGAGCGTGCTGGGGGCAGGACGTGGAGCTGGCTGCCAGGGAGCACTCTGCAGCCGGGAATGCAGCCTGAAATCTTCTCCCAGCCTGAAATCTTCTCCCAGCCTGAAATCTTCTCCCAGCCTGAAATCTTCTCCCAGCCTGAAATCTTCTCCCAGCCNCAACTGGTGCTGCAGTGCCTTGGCACAAGCTGGAAAGTGGGGATGCCATGGCCAAAGCCACGGATTTTCCTGATTCCAAGACCTTCCTGCCATGGGTAGGTGCAGATAATGGGTGGGTCCTGTTTTCAAGCAGCAAAAATCCCTGGTGCTTGGGGACAGGTCTCTCTGAGGTGGTGGGATGAGCCTGTGAGGGTCTGGATCACCCATGGAGATCCAGGAGGAAAAGGGATGAAGTGGGACAAAGTGGATCTCAGGAACCTGGATTTGCTACAGGCTGGGATTGTCTCTTTCTCTAATAAGGGAAATAAAATCACCTCCAATGGTCTTTATGCTGCCCTTGTTGACCTGAATGAGAGCAGAAGAAATGCCTGCCCAGGTGCCCTGGGGTGGTGGGACTGCCAGGGGAAAAACCAGGAGATGTGGGACAGGAAAAGGGGAAATGAAGGGATCAGGGCTGACTTGGTGAGATGAGAGCTCGGCTCATCCTGGGCTGCTCTCTCTGGGATGAGGCTGGCTTTGGCCAGAGGAAGGTGCCTGATCCAGCACAGGGAACTGGGAAGGGTCAGCCCTGCCATGGCCACCAGCAGCTGCTGGGACTGGGTTGGGAGCTGCTGGGCAGCTGCTCTGTCCCCAGGGTGCCCAAACACAGCCCCTTCCTGGGGGATTTTCATCCCATCTGGTCCTGAACTGCTTCCTCAGGCACCTCTGTCCTCCCTGGCAGAAATGGGGTTTTTGTGTGCAGGCTGGATTTTCCTGCTGGAATGGCAAACCTGAGCCTTTCTCCCTTCCCCAGCCCCGACAGGGAGGCTGGGTGGATTCTTTCCTTCTGTTCTTATTTCCTGTGTTGTGTTTCTTCTGATCCAGAAAAGATCAAGCCACAGTTCTGTGTTTCCCATCCCCAAACCAGCAGAACCCTCTGGCCATCATGGAATCCCAGAGTGGTTTGGGGTGGCAGCGACCTTAAAGCCCATCCAGTGCCACCCCATGCCACGGGCAGGGACACCTTCCACTGTCCCAGGCTGCTCCAGCCTGGCCTGGGACACTGCCAGGCTTCCAGGGGCAGTCACAGCTTCTCTGGGAAATTCTATTCCAGCATCTCACCACCCTCACAGGGAGGAATTTCATCCCAATATGTGTGAAATAAATCCACGACCCCTGGAGCCAGGAACCCTTCACGTTTGGTGCAGAGGCTTCACCCACCCCAAATCCTCGCTGGGAAGGGACAGAAGGGTCCATCCAGCTGCTGAGTGTGTGACCCAGTGGCCTGACAAGAGCTCGGCCCCACTATAAATTACAAATGCCATTAATTATTGGCAATCCGGGAGCGAGGCTGCACTCTCCCGTTCACTTCCCGCTCGGATAATTTCCTTGACCTCCTGTGTTTAAGAGGAGCAGCTCCTGCCGAGCTGCTTTGTTGCAGTTGATAGCGAGATAATTACAATGCCATCAGTGGTTAAACTGTTTCAATAGCGCCGGGCCCTCTCCTCAGGCCTTTGATGGATATCTAACAGCTCGGAGAGATCGCAGATTAATCAGCTGTTGTCTCCTGGCTGCTGGGAGCAGAGGGAGCGCTGACAACAGCGGCCCAGGCAAAACATGATTTTCCCGAGATGCACATCCCAAAAACATGATGTGAGGAGCGTGCTGGGGGCAGGACGTGGAGCTGGCTGCCAGGGAGCACTCTGCAGCCGGGAATGCAGCCTGAAATCTTCTCCCAGCCTGAAATCTTCTCCCAGCCTGAAATCTTCTCCCAGCCTGAAATCTTCTCCCAGCCTGAAATCTTCTCCCAGCCCTCACCGAGCCCCGTTAGCACCAATTTCCTTTTTCAGGGGTGCAATGGTGGCAGGCAGAGAAGGGGGATTCACTTCTCAGTCTGTCAGGAATTACGAACAGTTGGAGTTGCAGGGCGAGGAGGGAAAAATTCTGCTTAAAATGTTCCTTTATATTTGATGGCCTATGGAATGAGGGGCCCAGCATGCTCCAAACCTCCCCGGGAAGAGGCGGGAGGTAAAACATATTTATTGCCTGAGCCTTTAAACCTTTATCCTAGGGTGACTTTATGATGCCCAAGGGTGACTTTATATCCCCAACTGTCTGCTCTGTTCAGGCTGGACATTACACTCTGTGCCTTGAAGGCTGGCTCAGAGGGCAAAGGCAGCAGAAGCAGCAGCAGGAGTTTGTTATCAGAGCCTGCTCTCACTGCCCTCATCCTGCCGGGCTGTGCTGTCTGGGACAGACGGAGCAGAACTTTGCTTTTTAGTTAGTGTAGCTAGCTGAGGCAGAGAAGTTTTCCCTGGGCTGTTTTTCTGTCCCTTTTCTTGGGACTGTTTGAACCTGCTCTGCCCTGGGACCTGGGGAAGCTCCGAGCCTGCACTTTGTGTCCCACCAGGGCCCACTCTGGGCAGCCTTTCCAAGGGACTGAGGGATTGATAACAGCCCCACCCACAGGAGAGACTTTCTGAATTTGTCATCTCTTCAGAGAGGAGTTGTGTCATCAGGTATTGTTCATTTTTTGTGCTGGGGAGTGCTTTGTCTGTGAAATAAACAGGTTCTTTTCCACTTCTCTATGAGGAAATTTTTCCCAAACTGGTTGGGGGAGGGGCTGCATGGGTTTGCTTTCTGGTGGGGGGCCCCCTTTTAGAAGTTTTCTCCCAAATTTTCCCTAAGCCAGGACAACCTTAAAATCTTGGGATCAACCAGCTGCTTTTCATGTTTTAAGAAAGAGTTTCCCCCACCCCACAAGTTTGTGTGAGAAATTAAGGAAAGTAATCCACTCCCCCGTTTCTCTGTGATTTTGCTATTGAACTGCACCAGGACACGTCCAGTCAAAAACGTCCCTTGAGGGGACCCAGCCAAGCCCAGGGCTGTGGAGCCAAAACTCCTCCTGCTCCCATCCCGTGCAAGAGGGATGAAGTTTTCCTGGAATCACAGAATATCCTGGAGGGGACCCCCAGGGATCACCCAGTGCAGCCCCTGGCCCTGCACAGACACCCCAACAATCCCAGGCTGTGCATCCCTGGGAGCTCCTGGAGCTCTGGCAGCCTCGGGGCCGTGCCCATTCCCTGGGGAACCTGTTCCTTGGGGAAGTGGGATTAGTTAACTGTAACTGCATCCTAGAATGTCTCACTCAATGCCTGGACTCGTGTGAGACTCTGAACAGCACGGAAAAGAGGGTTTTATTTCCATGGTTGTGATGTGGTGGCAGCACCCGTGGTTCTGTTGGGTTTGGTTTAATTATTGTTATTTGTGTGTAAACACACCGAGAGCTTGTTGGAACCACTGGGCTGGAAAACTGCCTGGGAGGCTCCTGCTCCTCTCTGCAGTGTTTAAAATGGTTCATGACTGTTATTTCCAGCTTCCCTGCCTGTCTCAGCTCCAGGTGTTTATCAGGACAGACCCTGCGTGCCCTGAGCCGGGCGGATGCTCCTGGGCTGGGAGAGATGGAGCTGCAGCACCTGAGGGGAGGGATGGGGGCTGGGAAGGGTGTTTGGGAATGGTCCTGGAGCAGGGCAGAGCTGGTCCTGCTCCAAGGAGATGCCTGTGTGCAATGTGTTCACCTCTGCCCCTTCCCATCCTGGAGCCCCTGGAGAGCCAGGGAGGAGGGTGGGTGCTTTATTCCTTACTGGATTTGGGGTTTTCCCCTTGCCCTGGATCCCCTTGAGCCATACAGATCTCTGAAAACCTGCTGTGCTTCATATTCCCACTACAGTCCTCACCTCTGCCGCACTCTCACCCGGGAGGTGCCATAGGGCACTGTTGTCACCACAAAGCCACTCCCTGTCCCCTCTGCAGCAAGGCTCCTGAGTGTCCCCATCCCTGCCCACTGTCCTGTGTGCCCCAGAGCTGCTGCCCCTCCCAGGTGGCTCCGGGCAGGTGCTGGTGGCCCTTGGCCAGGGACTCTGGTGGCAGCCAAGGGGGGCCCTGTGCCCCAGGACAGCACTCAGAGCCCTCCCACCGCTGTTAGAGGGAAACACCGAGGTGCTGGCAGGTGGAAAATAAATCAGTTTAAAATAATGAAACCTCCCCCAAACCGGTCAGAAACCCCAAGTGCAGGAGTGGCCTGGCCAGGG
>VWZP01003261.1:74161-199084 GCA_013396995.1 Dicaeum eximium | reverse complement strand
AAGGCAAGGGAAGGGAAGGGAAGGGAAGGGAAGGGAAGGGAAGGGAAGGGAAGGGAAGGGAAGGCTGTTCCCCCAGCGCCACCTTGTGCCTGAAAACCAAACAGCCTGGCAGGTCTGCAGGGCTGTCACAGGGGGATGGCAAAGTCCAAGACATCCTTATGGGGCTGGCAAATCCCAAGTGGGGCCAAAAATGGCTTTTGGGTGAGGCTGTGAAAGGCTCCCCTCAGAGCAGCCCCTGCTGAGAGCGTGGCTTTAGGTGAAGCATGACCCGGGCAGGCTGAGCCCGGCCTTCCCTAAAGGTTTAAAACTGCTTTATATCCACCCAGCTGGAGAGGGGCACAGAGGTCGTGCCCAGGCACCCTCAGGGTGCAGCTCCTGCAGCTTGTGCCAGGGCCTTCCCTGCCTCACAGGGAACAATTCCTTCCCAATAACTAATTTAAATCCCCCCTTTTTAGTTTAAATCTGTTCCCCTCTGTCCTGTGAGTATCTGCCCATGTAAAAAGTCCCTTTCCCTCTTTTTTGTGAACCCCCTTTAGGCACTGGAAGTGGCTCCAAGGTCTCTCTGGAGCCTTCCTCTCTCCAGGTGAGCACCCCCAGCTCTCCCAGCCTGGCTCCAGAGCAGACTTGGAGCATCCTCATGGCTTCCTCAGGACTTGCTCCAACAGCTCCATGTCCTGTCTGTCAAAGTCTGGAATAACAGGGAAGGAGGAAAGCCTGACCTCTTGAGAACACAGTTGTAGGACGCAGGGGGCAGGAGAGGGCCAAGAGCCAGGGCTGGAAGTGTCTGGAGAAAACAGGAATCTGGGGCAGCCAGAGGTGACCCAGTGCTCTGCAAGCAGCAAAAGCATCAGCACTGGGAATTCCTGGGTCTTGAGAGGCTTGGACTTTTCCAACATGGAAATCCTATGAACTTCCAGAACTCTGCCTGAACTACTTGGCAACTCTATTAGAGACATCTCTGCACACCACATGTGACAGGGAGGGCTTCAAAAAGGGGGAAAAGGAACCCAGGAGGAGGAACAAGAAGGAAGGAATTACAAATCTGCCCTTTGGAAAGAGCACCTGGGGCAAAAAGCCTGGAATTCCCAAACCAGACACCTGTGGTGCACCCAGAGGGATGATCCTGTCCTATGGCTCAGGGACAAACCCCAGGAAAGATGGATTTCCTCTGCAGCTCATACCAGATCCCTGCTCACAGCGTGGGCTGAAGGATGGGGTGTCCTGAGCAGGGCTCTGCCTTCTCCCAAGGACAGCCCAGATTCCCGGGAGCAGGGTGGTCCCAAAGCCTCGGGGAGAGGCACTGCAGGCAACCCATGATGTGTTAATTATCCAACCCCTGGGAATGAGAGAGAGGGAGATGGGAGTGGGGCTGGGGTGAGCTGGGGTTGGAGCTTCACTTGGAAAGCTTTGAACGGCAGGGAGGGGTTTTGGAGCTGCTTAAAGGACTTGCAGGGCTGCTGCAGAAGGGCTTTGCCTTCAGCAGCCCCTCCCAGTGCTGGGACCCCCTTGGGGCCAGGGTGGACAATTCCAGGGTCATGGGAAGTGGAATCCCCAACCTGAGCTGTCCTGGGCTCCTGGAGGTGCTGAGCAGGAGCATCCATATGGAAAAAAAACCCCTTTAAATCACATTGGAATTTTTTCCTAGTAAGAAAGTCCTTGTAGATGACAGAACCACGGAATAACCTGAGTGGGTTCAGTGATGATCCAGTCCAGCTCCTGGCCCTGCACAGACACCCCAACAGTCCCAGCCTGGCATCCCTGGGAGTGGTGTCCAAAGGCTCCTGGAGCTCTGGCAGCCTCGGGGCTGTGCCCATTCCCTTGGCAGTGCCCAGCACCCTCTGGGGAAAGAACCTTTCCCTGGGCAGCCCCTTCCAGAGCCTGAGCACCCTTTCCATGGAGAAATTCCTCCTGGTGTCCAGCCTGCCCTCCCGGTGCCTGTGGTGAGCACCTGCCCCATCTCAGGTCTCAGGGCTGATCTCACCCACAACACTCCAGCCTCAGGGAGCTGCAGGAGGAGTGCTGGAAAAGCCCCCAGGCACTGACAGCTCAGGTCTTCCTCACTGGAACTTTTCCCTACTGAAAAAGGCCTCAAATTAAACATCCAGTAGAGCCAGATTTATGGGACTGGAGTGTTGAAACACCAACAAGCAGCACAAAGAATTCCAGCTGTGCACAACCACAGGCTCTGCTCCTCCAGGGAGGCTCCTGCAAGGAAACACGGTCAGAATGCAATTCCCAGGGGTTTCATGGTGACTTCCAAGGGTGGCACAGCTGGCCTGGCACCCCTGCAGCTTCCAGGGTTGTGTATTTGTGCTGTAAAAACCAGAGTCATCCGCTGGATCCCCTGGAATCTGCAGGGACCTCACATGGCACAGGTGGGTGTTTGCAGCTTTCCAAGGGCAGAGGCAGCTGCTGCTGTCTGGGAATATCGTCTCTCCTGGTTTCTCATCCCAACGTTTCTTTAGAGAGGCCGTTCATCCAGCCGGGACCTCTTCTTTACTTCCCAAATAAACCTGTTTTTACTTCCCACCACGAGAGGTCCTCAGGAACTGAAGGAAAAAAAATCGACTTGGAAAATGCATCCAGGAGCAAGGCTGGAAGCAGCCGGTGCTGGAGCTGGGGAGGAAAGGTCTCGTCCTCTCACATATAAAACTGCCCACACATCCCTGGCTGCTTGGGTTTGGATCCCTGGGGTGAGATCCCCAACTTTCCCAGCAGGTGTGGGAAAGCTGAGGTGCTCCCAGCACTGTCTGGAACTCTTCAAGGGAAGAGCCAAACAAGGGGAAAACCAAATTTTCCAGGAACCACGTGCACCAACACAGCTGTGGTGAGGTTGTTCCTCCTCAGTGGTCAGGGTGTCTCCAGTGGCTGGGATCAAACGTCCAAATTTTAGCTTTTCCCCCTTTCCCAGCCAAGATGGGCTCCTTCTGTGCCCACAGTCCCCCTAGGAGGATAAACACATTCCTGTTAACACATTCCTGATAAATACATTCCTGCTAACACAGGATCCTGGAATGGTTTGGGCTGGAAGGACCTTAAAGCCCATCCAGTGCCACCCCTGCCATGGCAGGGACACCTTCCACTGTCCCAGGCTGCTCCAAGCCCTGTCCAGCCTGGCCTTGGGCACTGCCAGGGATCCAGGGGCAGCCACAGCTGCTCTGGGCACCCTGTGCCAGGGCCTGCCCCCCCTCCCAGGGAACAATTCCTTCCCAGTATCCCACCTACCTCTGTCCTCTGGCAGTGGGAAGCCATTCCCTGTGTCCTGTCCCTCCATCCCTTGTCCCCAGTCCCTCCCCAGCTCTCCTGGAGCCCCTTTAGGCCCTGAGGTCTCTCCAAAACCTTTTCATGTCTATCCTGAACACTCCCAAAGATATTGGCTTGTGAGTCTAAAGCAGAAACTCGGGATTTGTGCTGATCTTTGAGTCTGGGAACTCTTTAGAGAGGGTTTGTAGCAGTGAAAGTCATTCCAGACTTTTCTAATCAATACTTCAGCAGTTGAAAGAATTGCTTTAAAAGGCCTTGAAGGACAGAGCTTAGTTCATGTAAACACTGATATTGTCCTAACCTGATCCTCATTAATCCACTTGGACACCTCAGAGCTCGGGGTGGTGTGGTTTGTGCTGAGGAGTGGGGCAGCAGTGGCATTTTATCCTCACCATGGCATTGTGAGGTAGCCAGGAGTGCACTGCAGTATTTCCCCCCCACTTTTCCTTTCCTCTTTCCCTTCTCTGGGCTTTTCCTTGGCTTCATAGGTCCCTGGTGCCCAGGAGATGGGAATCACCTGCTCTCTTTGCTCTCTCTGTCTGGGAGAGCTGGGGCTGAGCTGGGTGGTCCAGCTGGGAATTCAGCCTGGGTCTCCTGGGCTGGAGAAGGTTCTGCACCCCTGGCACGGTGATTCCTTGGACATGGATGCCATCATTAGCAGGAAAACTCTGCCCTCATCTCCTGAGGGGCAGGAGGCCCTTTCAGTGAGGGGTTTTCACTTTCCCCACAGATCTCTGCCAATCCCTGCTGGATTCTGGGATCCAACAGAGCTGTGGGAAGCAGAGGTCAGCCACCAAAGGTCCTGTGTGCACAGAGGGGTGACAGCCTGAGGACAGGGAGGGGACAGAGAGAGAGCTGGATTTAGGTGGTGGTTGTTAAAGAAGAGCCCAGATCTGGGCTGGATTCCTGAAGGAAAACACACACTGTCTCCAGGGAGACCTTCCAGGGCTTCAAGGGGCTCCAGGAGAGCTGGAGAGGGACTTGGGACAAGGGATGGAGTGACAGGACACAGGGAATGGCTTCAAATTTACAGAGTGTGAGTTAGATGGGATATGGGAAGGAATTGTTCCCTGGGAGGGTGGGCAGGCCCTGGCACAGGGTGCCCAGAGCAGCTGTGGCTGCCCCTGGATCCCTGGAAGGGCCCAAGGCCAGGCTGGACAGGGCTGGGAGCAGCCTGGGACAGTGGAAGGTGTCCCTGCCATGGAAGGGTGGGATGGGATCATCCTTATGGTCCCTTCTACCCCGAACCATTCCTCAGTTCCATGACAGCCTCTTCTGAGGGAATCTGGCAGAGGATGAGGCCCTGCTGGGGCAGAGCCTGTTCCTATGGCCAGGGCCTGTCCAGCTCCATGGGATTCCTTCCAGCCCCTGGTCCTGCAGGGCTGAGGCAGCTCTTCCATGGAGGGCAGCACTGAATGACCCAGGAAAGCTGATATTATCCTGCATCCTGCATCAACAGCCTGGTATGGTTGCAGGGGCCCAGAAGGAAACCCAGGAATTGGCTATTTGGAGGACAAGGTGAGAATAAAGGGCACAAAAGGAATATTTTTGCCCAAAGGTGCCATCTCTTTGTGCTGCAATCAGAGAAGAGCACAGCTACAGCAGGAATTGTGTGCTCTGGGATGTTCCAGAGCCCCTGAGGGTGCCCCCATCCTTTTTTTTCAGTGATCCTGCTCACTTCAGACGTCCTGGGCCTCTTTTCTCACTGTGCCTTGGCCATTTTCCAAAGCAGCAAAGGATGCAGGCAGTGATCATTTCTGGGAGAGCAGCTCCAAGGGCAGTGATGAAAGCTGGGAGCTCTGTGCTGTTGCTGGTGTGATATCAGCCCACACAAAGGGCTCTTCTCCCTGCCCAGCCTGGAATTGGAATCAGTCAGCCATTGCATGTAAAGCCCTGGCTTTGACAGACCTGCTCAGAAAGGCTCACACTTTGCTCACAGATTATTGTCAGGAGTGCAGTGAACCTGCTCTGGAATCAGCTCTGACGGGCACAGCCAGAGCTCCACGGAGAGGAGCATCTCCTCTTACCACTAGATGTCATAAACTGGTTTTTTTCCTTATTTTCAGAACCTGCTTTCCGTGCTTTCAGCTGCTCCATCACTTGATAAAGGCAGTCACGTTGATAAACCCTGAATAAACTCCTCTTTTTTGGATTTTGGGCATTTTTTTCCCTCTAAGTCATGCTTAGCTTCACGCTTTTTTTACCACCTCGCGCACACGTGCCAGCACATTCTTGCTGCCATGCTGCAAATGCCACACTGTGGCATGTCTGCTGCAAGCTCAGAGCTCTTTTGGGCTTTGATTTGCATTTTTAACTTTCAGCTGCTCCAGCATCTTCCCTGAAAGCGATGGTGACATTTCTGTTCTGTTGCTGAGCAGAAAAATTGATGAGGTTTAACTTTTCTCAGTTAAGTCCAGCTCAGAGCTCGTGTGTCTGCTCTGTGCTGAGCCTGAGAAGGTCAAACTAAACACAGCCCAACCTTCCCAGAGGAGGCTGCATTTTGTCCAGAGGTGATGACTCCTAACAGGGGCACTGGGAAATGGCCCAAGCTACCCCTCTGCTCTGGAGCCAGGCTGGGAGAGCTGGAGGTGCTCACCTGGAGAGGAGAAGGCTCCAGAGAGGCCTTAGAGCCACATCCAGAGCCTAAAGGGACTCCAGGAGAGCTGGAGAGGGACTGGGGACAAGGGATGGAGAGATAGGACACAGGGAATGGCTCCCACTGCCAGAGGGCAGGGATGGATGGGATATGGGGAAGGAATTGTTCCCTGGGAGGGTGGGCAGGCCCTGGCACAGGGTGCCCAGAGCAGCTGTGGCTGCCCCTGGATCCCTGGAATGTCCAAGGCCAGGTTGGACAGGGCTTGGAGCAGGCTGGGACAGTGGAAGAGGGTGGCACTGGATGTGCCACCAGGCAGTGGTGGCACTGGATGGGCTTTAAGGCCCCTGCAACCCAAAGCATTCCATGATTCTCAGTGTCCCAGCTTTTTCGGAGCTGGAGGAGCTGTGCTGACCAAGTAAGACAAACCATCAATTCCCACACTTCACCCTGGTTTAATTTGAGGACAGGCACTGTAAAACCCCTGCTCTGAGCTGTGCAGCCCTGTCAGGCCAAATGGATAGACAAGACTCCACCTGGATTGTCTCTGGGAGATCTCCAGATCCCCAATGGAAAAGCACATATTTGCATGTGAGGTGCCCTTTGCTTTGGGAGGTGCTGGCCCTGCGCACCTGGGAGAGATCAGACATTCCTGAAGGCCCAATTACAGATCCAAGACAAATGCTGAGCTAAAAAAATAGAGGCTAGAAAACCTCCTCCTGCTCCTTCATCTGTGGTGCTTTCTCCAAACCGTTCTATTTCCCTAAGGAAAAAGAACTGGGGAATATAACAGGAGGAAAAGGCAAATGAAGTTGTGCTGCTTCTTCAGAGCAAACAGGCTGCAAGGATCTGAAATGCAATGTTTGTTCTTCCACAATATCCATCTTGCAGCCCAGAAGCTGGGAAGCTTTAGCAATGTCTGACAGCCTGAACAGGTTTCTCTTCACCCCACAGAGTTTCAGGGAGAGTCCGGGGATGTGGCCTCTCCAGGCTTTCTGGTGTTCCCAGATGCTGCTTCAGGTGGGAAGAGCACAAAGTGCTGGATCACACCGACATTGCCTCATAAAATCATGGAATCAGTAAGGCTAAGACCCTCTCAGTCAGACCTCAGACTCCCCCAAGTCCAGCTGTGAACCCAGCGCTGCCAAAGCCACCTCTAATCCATGTCCCCAAGGTGTGCCTGGCCTCATGTGGCAGAGGACATGGAAACCAGTTGTGCTCCCAGGGATCTGCATCCTGCAGCAGCTCCAGGGGCTGGGCTGTCCCTGCACTCTCCCCATTCCTGGGGCTGGTCTGGGGCAGGGCTCTGGGGACAGCCTGGCCCCAGATTGGGGTTTTTAGTTTTGAGTCATTTTGAGTCACATGGGATTTTAGTTTTGGAGTCATAACAACAAAGGAAATGTCATTTTAGGGAAACTGATGGAGATGGATGAATTGAGGAGCTGAAGGTTGCTCTGGATGTTGTTCCAATGTTTCTGTGGATGGATGTTGAAAGGAGGGAAGGAAATGTCTCCACTAAACCCCAGAGAGACCTTCAGGAGATGTGGGGCAGGGCTGTTGGTTTGACTTGGCTGCCAAGTCCATTAACAACCTCATTCTGGGAGCCAGCTGAAGGAGGCAGGACTGGTTCTCATGGATGGGATGCATTTCTTAGGGTTAATTTCCAAAGATAAACACAATTATCAGAACTGTTCATTACCCATGAATTATCTCCATGGAGTGTGGTTCCCCAGGATGGAAGATCTGCTCTGTCAGAAGTTTCAGAAATATCAAAATAAACCAAACAAGCCCACAAACTCAGAACAACAAGGGAAGCAAACCTGCCATAATTAGATCCCAAGGGATGCTTATTCCCAGCTCGATGGAGAAATTAAGTCAATACAATAGAATGGTTAAATATTGACTGAGCTGTAATATTTAATCAAGAAGGATTCATACTGCTCCTCTTTCAAAAGAGCTTGAGCTGCTTGTTTTATTGGCTTTTTAATCAATGCTTTAATTATATCGGTGCTCTAATTTCATAATAAGCTTACATTAATTAAGACAGCTCTTCTATATGCAAAGAGTAATAGGAAAACCAATCCAAATAAGAGGAATGTGATGTTCTTCTGCTCCAGAAGAGACAGAGACTGTGGTGTTTACACTCTTTTACTCTTGCAAAGGGAAATTATACCAGGAGTTGGGACTCAGAGTGACCAGGAATTCTTTATTTATGCTTAGGTCAGCTCTGATTCAGTGAAAGACTTGTGGAAATAAGAACTTGGTTCAACACGGTTTGTACCAGGTTGTGCATCAGGGGAAAAAAGTGTTTGGGTATAATGAAAGATAAATGGGGATCTCCCCCAAAATGGGCCTTGGAATCTTCTGGTGGATGTCAGCTCTACCAGAGGGATGAGGGTGAGGACTGAGCTGTTTGTTAAACAGGGAGGTTTCTCCTGGTTCTTGGGACACTCACAGGTTCACACAGGCTGGGAAGAATCATGAAGTTTTCCCAGCATTTTTTCCTTCAGATGGGGAGGAGTAGATGGGTGCAGTTTGGATGCTTCATCTGAGCTTCTTATCCTGGATCAGCAGAGTGTAGGCCACTGCCTGGATGGACAACTCATTAAACTGCTGATTAACACTGCTGATTAGCACTGCCCGTGTCTCACTGTCACAAACCAGTGACTGCTCCAGGGTAGCCATGGTTAGGATAAAAACCTGGAAGCAAAGATGTTTAGTGCTGTAGTTGGAATAAATCCAGGACTGTCTCAGCTCTTTGCCACCCCAGCTCAGTGGCACTGGGGACACCTCAGGGCCTGTGGTGGCCTGTGAGGTGCTCATGGCTGGACACTTCTCCTGCAGCCTAATTCCTGCTGCAATGCCAATGGAAAAGCGATCCCTCATCTGTTTTTCCAGAGGCAGCAGGCAGGCAGATTCCTCCTGCAGAGCAGTGGCTCGGGAAGGCAGCGGAGTGCTCCTGGTTTGGATCAGGACAGAGTGGGAGCAGCCAGCCCTGCTCCTGAGCCTACCACAGCATGCCAGGGAAGGAGTGATACCCTGGGATACAGAAAGCAGCACTGTCTCAGCCAGAGGCATTAAAACCTTGTGGTGAGATCATGTCTTGGACCAGGCCGTGTTTGGAATGCCAGAAGGATGCTGTTATCCCAGGATTTCTTTGCCATGCAACCAGACCTTTGCAAAGCTGGACCCTTTCGATACAAAGGATTTTCATTAATGAGGTCACTGTGGTTGGAAGGGCTCTTCTGTCCCCAGGGTCACAGTGATTTTAATAATGCATTATTTCACATTGAGACATGATGCAGACAGAAGAGGATTTGTGTATCCAGTGAGATAAGGTGTCCCAAAAGCATTAAAAAATGTCTGTGACTGTATAAATAAGTTAGTGGGAACTGGAAAGGGATGTGTTGAACTGGCAGCTTTTTGGAGCTGCCCTCATCTGATGTTGCCACATCTGGTGATTGTCATCTTCTATCAGCGTGAGGAGGCTGTGAGCTGTAAAGGAAAACTGTTTGCCTTGTGAGGATGGTTCACTGATTTTTATTAACACTGGGTTTTAGCTTTACCTGCTGCTGGAAGCTCAGCTCAGCCAGGAACATTCTCCAACAATTCCATCACAAATCTTCCCAGTCAAACTCAGTGAAAGGGATAAGAGTATAAACAGCACTGAGCTCCCTCTGCCAGGGTGTGAAGGATGTCTGCATCAGTTATGGTGAGGGCATTGGGATGTTAGCATCTCCTAAGCTAAGATTAAAAAGAATTAAATGTTAGTACTCCTTTGAAAAGGTAGCAGTGGTGGAATTGCAGCAATAACAAACACAGTGAAGGGATTTCTGCTAGCCCCTGGTGTGGGGTTCCTGCCCCAGCACTCAGCACTGGCACTGGCTGCAGGGACAGCAGGACCTGCTGGGGCCCTTTGGACACGTCCCCAGGATGGCACAGGGGCCAGAGCACAGCCAGCCAAGCAAAATCCATCATCTCCACCCTTCTGCCCGGACATGGCCCTCAGGGGCTCCCTTGAACCCTGCTCAAAAATGAGCTGAGGAGCAGGACCCGTGGATGCTGTGCTCGTGGAGATCCCCTCCTGTGAGACTGCCTTCAGAAACCACGTCCAAATTTCCATCCTGGTGGGGATCTTCTGCACCTCCTTCCTCGTCCTGCCCTCAGCACTCCCTGCTCCAGCCCCACGCCCCTGCCAGAGCTCTCCCTGCTGACATCCCGACAGCTCCTGTTCCAGAGGGGCAGCAGAGCCCCAGGAGCAGGACAGGGCCTCAGGAAGGGCTCAGCTCTGCCACAGCTGTGGCACAAGGAGGATTTGGGCTCCTCAGGACACACAGGGCTCGGCCAGTGCTCCACGTGTGCACGGCTCTGGGGAGGGACAAGTGACTGCAACTGTCCCAAGGCAGGGACATGGGGCAGGGGGCGAGCCTTGGATAAAGGAGCAGTGGAACCAGAGCCCAGCAGAGCATCAGCTCCAGTGCAAAATGTCCCCAACCCTGGGGCAGCCGAGCAGCCAGGAGCCTCTGCCCGATCCCTGACTCAGACACCCCCAGAGCCAGCGGTTACTCAACAGCAGCACTGAGTGGAAACTGCAGACAAAACTACAGACAAAACTATCCCCAGAGTCATAGACAAAACTACAGACCAAACTACAGACAAAACTATAGAGAAATCTGTAGACAAATATATCCACAGAACCATAGACAAAACTATCCACAGAACTACGCCCAGAACTACCCCAGAGTCCAGCTCCCAGAGGGCCGGGAGTCTCCCAGAAAGGGAGGGCAGGCAGTGTCCAGGGGAAATGGGAGCCTCTGTTCCAGGCTCCTGACACAGTTTGACCCTGGCAGGATGCCAGGCAGCCACGACATCCACTCACTCACCCTCCCCTGGTACAGCTGGACAGAGGAGAGAAAATTTACTGAATGGTTCATGAGTTGAGATAAGGACTAGGAGAAAACACTCTAAGGGCAAAGCAGGCTCAACTTCGAGGTACAAAGTGAATTTATTACTAACAGAATCAGAGCAGGATAATGAGAAGTAAAATAAGCTCTTCAAAAATACCTTTTCCCCCCCAGTCCCTCCCTTCTTCCCCTCACCAGTGCAGGGAGACAGAGTGGATTGAAGGCCTTTGGGAAGACTGGAAGGTGTGAGGGGCACAATGGCCATGTGGAGGAGGGTGGTTCAAAGCACCCCTGCACCATATTCCAGCAGTTTAGTAGCACTGTATTAGCCACAAATGGATACCCCAGGCACAGAGATGGTGTCCTCCTGGCTCCAAAATGGAGAAGAAGCTCTGGGTACTCCCTCATCCCTCCGAGCCAGCACCCCACAGAACCAGGAGATGGGTGCTCTGATGCCCCGGGCAGAGGGAAGGGAAGCCCCAAGCACAGGCCACAGAACCAGCTCTGGTTCTTTCTGCATGAGCAAAGGAGGACATGAGGGGGTGGGACAGCGAACCCACCTCTATGCTGAAGCTGTGTGAGTGACCTGAGAGGGAAGAGAGCTGTTAAGGAGGGGCTACCAAGAAGAATCTCAATGTAGTTGCCACTGAGAGACTAGAAGGCAATCAGGAACATCCCAGACATAAAAGTACTAAAATAATTTTCTTTCAACCCTGGCAAGGGAACTTCTGCTCTGGCATCGCAAAGGTCAGACAGTGACTGCTCTGACCAGGGGCAGAGAGAGACAGTCCCTGCTTCTGGCCAGGAGCAGGAAAGGGATGACCTGGCACACTGGGCTGCATGGGTTCAAGGGCCTGGCACAGCAGACCCACAGAAGTGTGAAGCTTTAGTAGACTCTGGAGCATTGTGCACACTGATGCCATCGAGGCACAGGAGTGTGGAGCCCATGTGGATCTCTGGAGGTGTCTGTATTCGAGGCTGAGGTGAGTCAAACGGGGGATAAGTGGGGAAAGCTCCCCAGTGTGACTGGCCCAGAGGCCCTTGTACCCTTGGCATCGACTGCCTCAGTAGAGGCCACTTCAAGGACCCAAAAGGGTATCAATGGGCTTTTGGTGTAGCTACAGTGACTACAGAGAAGATCAAACAGTTCTCCACTCTGCCTGGCCTCTCAGGAGATCCCTTCATTGTGGGATTGCTGCAGACTGGAGACCAGCAGTACCAGTTGCCACCAGGACAGTGCACCAGCACAGCTCCTCGTGTGAAGGTCTCTCTCAGCGCCTGTAGCGCAGCAACCTCTCGAGCTGGTACTGCAGATGCTGGAAGTTGCTCGTGGCCCTGGTGTGAGCAGCTGGATCCTCAGGCAGGTGCTGCAACAGGCTGGGAGGCTCAGCTGTTTGGACGTCCCAGGGCAGGCTGATCTGGGCAGGAACCTTGCGGTTGCCCACGATGAAGTGATCAAGGCGTTCCTGTCCAGGGCACGGCACAGGTGCCCCACGATGTGCTCCAGGCGCTGTGGGAAATGCCTCATTTCCCACATGGGACGGGGGCAGGGTGTTCAGCAGGTGGGGAACGCGCGTGTCCCCCAGGGCGTGGGCCAGGAGCTCCAGGCACCGCAGGGTCAAGTGCCTCAGCTTTGCCTTTTGCCTTTGCTGCTGCTCTTCTCAGAGGTGCTGTAGTACAGCAAGGCTGTTAAAGGACATGATGTTAACTGGAGGTTCCTTCCCATTCCTTGGTCACCTGAAATGGTTTTATCTTCTCCAGCTTCTCCATAAAGGAGTCTTTATTAATGGGCGTTGCCTCTGATTCATTTGAAAATGCTGCCATAATTGCAATTATGAACTGAACTCCAGCTTCATGCCTGACATATCCTGAATGGTTTAAGCAGTTTATCATGGCAGCACTGAAACTGCTTTCCCAAGAAACGCCAATACTCTGTAGCACCCCTCATGTATCACATCTTTCTCTGAGTCTATTACTGAGACCAGCACAAGCAAATCCGTGTCCTCAAAGTTTTCTCAGTTTTATCACTGTCTTGTCCCTCTCATTTCTTCCCTTCTGCCCTCTGAACTGATGCTTGGTTTTCCTCCGTATAAGGGACAATAATTTTAAAATACTTGCAAAGTTAATTTCTCCATGAGGGGGTGAACGCAATGATCACTCTCCATGTGAATAGGACAGGAGTTAATTGATTTTAAAAATCCTCTCTGAAATGGAGTATAAGAAATAATAAATATTCCAAGCAGAATGTTGTAGATCTTCAGGATTAAAGTATGGGTTATGCACTTTCAAATAGATTTAATTTTGGCAGGTCTGCGTTGACAGGTCTTAAACTGGAGCCTGTTCCTGGTACTTGGAGAATTCTTTCACCATAAGAAGCAATCCCCATTTTCAGTATTTTTCAGGCTTTTAGATTCTCTCCAGTTCAAAGTGAGAGAAGACACTAAAATTGGCACCAGCACAGTGGGAGCTCACACAATGTGGTAGGAAACAACATCCCCTCTCCCTCAGATCCCAGGGCTTTGGTCACTGGGTTCTTCACGCATCTTCCTGGATCCGTCTGTTCACAGCACTTCCAGGCTTCTGCTTGTGCTCAGAAAGGCTCCCTTAGAAATGGTGAGAAAAAATGCTGTGTCCTGGGGTCTGTGATAATGCTGTATCCTGGCATCCTGATAATGAAGTACCTTGTGGGGTGTGATTGCCATTCCTTACCACTGAATTCGGGAAACCAGTTGTCCCTCCTCAGAGTAAGGCTTGGTTTCAGCCCAAGGTCACCAGACCCATCCTGAGCTAGGCAGGAGAAACCCACAGGTTTTCCAGACACCTCCCACATGCAGGATGCTCCGAGCTGGTCCCATCCTTCCTGCACCAGGGAGGTCCCTGTGGCTCCCCAGGCACAGACGGTGGCAGGAACATGATGCCAGCCCAGGGGGCTCTGGATGATAATTCAGATTTAGAAATGAGGCTCTGTCCCCTCATACGGGGGGGGTGTGAAGATGAAGAAATCTCTTCTTAATGAGAGCTGGGGTGCTTGGAGAATTCATCACTCGTAGTCTGTCTGATAACTTCATGGCAAGGGCTTGTGGAGGCCTCAGGACACTGCCAGGAACCTGAGGAAGAATTTCTGTACCGAAAGGATGGTCAGACACTGGGACAGGCTGATCCCCTGATCTTCTCAGAGACATGGTCAAAGTCCCAAGCCGGTCAATGTTTAGGAAGAGTTTGGAAACTGCCCTTGAAAACCTGCTTTAACTTCAGGTCAGTCCTGAAGAGCTGGGCTGATCATAATCATTGCAGGTTATTTCAGCTGAAATAAACTGAACTATTCTCTTGTGTTCTGTTCTGTTCTGTTCTGTCCCAAGCTGGAAAAGTACCTGGGGAAGCTGAGTGCAGTGAAGATGAGCAGCAGGAACGGGAATGTGGCAAACAGGGAACTCTGTCCTCCCCACGAGCAACCTGGGGCTGATAAATTCCTTGTTCATTCTCTATCTGGAACTACCTCTCTGGAAGTTTAATTTCAACAATCTGCAGATGCCAAAGCTGCTGGTGCCAGCCTGGAAGCTCCACAGCTCCATGTGTGGGGCATGCCAGGCCAGGGATGAGTTCCCCAAAGGCCAGTGGGAAGGATGCTCTTGCTATTCCATTCACATTTCTCACTGAACATGCAGATGAGTTTAATTTCTATTTAATCAGCCTCTGCAAACAGCAATCACTTGAGAGTTTTCCTGCCTCACATGCAGTGATTACCCTTCTTACACCAGCACTGCTCGTACCAGGCTGGGGGCTCTCAGCCCCTCCAGGTGACATCTTTCTCTTCAAGGAGGTTCTGGTGCTTTGCTGTGAAACACTCTGTGAGCTGGAACTTGTTGGATCTGGAGGTGGCTCGGTGGCATCATATTCTCCTTGGGGCTGAGGTGCCTCTGGGATCTCTGCTCTGCCCCTGGAGCAGTGCCAGGAGTGCAGACATTGGTAGAGCCTTGTCCACATCACCCCTCACTACAGGGGGTGACCCCAACTGCAGAGAGACCCCAGTGCTGGGTGTTTGCAGCACCCCCAGTGCTGGATTTGCAGTGTTTGTTGCCTTGCCCTACAATCTGTGTGTGTGAAGTTCAGTGCTGCAGAGATCAGCTGCTGCTGTCCCAGCTGTGACAGGACACAGGGGATGGCTTCCCACTGCCAGAGGGCAGGGTCAGATGGGATGTTGGGAAGGAATTGTTACCTGGGAGGGGGCTGAGACCAAAGCTGTGGCTGCCCCTGGATCCCTGGCAGTGCCCAAGGCCAGGCTGGACAGGGCTTGGAGCAGCCTGGGACAGTGGAAAGTGTCCCTGCCATGGCAGGGGTGGCACTGGATGGGATTTAAGGTCCTTTCCAATGCAGACCACTCTAGGATTCTACAATATTTGATGTCTCAAAACCAACCATGTGGGGCCCACTCCTGCACCTGCTGGGGATTTGCCTGAAGGCTCCAGTGCAGAAAGACCTCCCTGGCAGGTCTGGCTCGATGACTTCAGCATGACAGAGGCTGAGAACTGATGGGCTGGAGGCAGAGACCTGAATTTTTTGTGAAACTCATGATATAGAGAAAGACGAGCTGGAGCTTTTGTGTAACTTAAGCTCCCAGAAAACTCCCAGAGTTTTGTCCCTTTGTGTTTAAAATTTTAGCTCAGACCTAGAGGCATTTTGCCTCCAACAAAGGGATGGTATTTTTCTTACCCCATGGGTGGGGGACACTGCTCCTTCAATAAAAAACTGCTCCTTCTGTGGCCCTGAGCAGTCTGAGGATGCTGAAAATTGCCTTTCCTAGACCACCAGCACCCTGTTACAGGTTGTGGGCCGTGTGCTGACACTTGCATTTAATTCCTGTCTGCAGTCACACTCCTGTGATCATCTCAGCTGTGTGTCATTGTGTGGGCAGTTATTTCTGACAGCTTATTCCAAAGCAGGTCATTCTGGGCAAGGGGAAATTTAGGCAGTAATTAGGGTTAAAAGAGATTTATTGCGGTGTGCCAGGCATGGCACTTGGCATCCTCCACCTGATACTGCCACTTCCAGTGGATTTATCATCTTCCCTTTTGGGCAGGTGATGGTGGAGCAGGGCCTTTCTGCCTAGGGATGGTATTAGAGTAAAATAAAACATCTGCCAACCATCCCTTACTGTTCTGTGCCCAAATTCCTGTATCCCTGGCAGTTCCTTAATTCTATCTCCTCTTTTCTTCCCTCTTCTCCCCTCCAAATTTCCCCACGCCTTAGCAGCTGGCTGAAAGCTGAAATGAAATCATCCCAGCTCCTACTGACAGCCTTGTTTCTGAGAGAAGACCAAGGATGGAAATTTCTGCTTCACAAAGCTGCAAAAAAGTAGAAGTCAGGGGACTGATGTGGAGCATTCAGCAAGCCTGGTGCTACAGCAGAGATCAACATCTGCTGTAATTACTTTCTTTAGAACGTCACAATTGTCTTGATAATTTTGGTAGGAAGAAGAACAAATGGAAAAAGATCCAGAAGATACTCTTGGTGAATTTTTTAATTAAAATGTTTTTGATTTGTTGAGGAACACTGAAAGAAGCAATTAAAACAAGATGATATTGGTCTATACTTACAAGGGAGAGCCTTGCCAGGATTAACTGGCTCGGCCCAAATAAATTACTGCCTCTGGATTTGCATTAGCAAATACTTCCTAGAGATGTTAATGAGGAAAGAGCGAGAATGGAGTAGGTGAGATCATAGCAACAAAGGCAGCCTGCAGGGTCACAGAGTCCCAGAAACATTTGGAGTGGAAGGGACTTTAAAACTCATCCCATTCCACCCCTGCCATGGCAGGGACACCTTCCACTATCCCAGGTTGCTCCAAGCCCCATCCAGCCTGGCCTTGGGCACTGCCAGGGATCCAGGGGCAGCCACAGCTGCTCTGGGCACCCTGTGCCAGGGCCTGCCCACTCTCCCAGGGAACAATTCCTTCCCAATATCCCATCCAGCCCTGCCCTCTGGCAGTGAGGAGCCTTTCCCCCTTGTCCTGTCCCTCCATTCCTTGTCCAAAGTCTCTCTCCATCTTTCTTGGAGCTCCTTCAGGCCCTGAAAGGTCACAATGAGATCACCCCAAAGCTTCTCCTCTCCAGGCTGAGCATTCCCAGCTCTCCCAGCCTTTCCTCCCAGCAGAGCTGCTCCATCCCTCTGCTCATCCTGGTGCCTCCTCTGGACTCCTGCAGCAGCTCCAGCTCCTGCCTGTGCTGGGCCCAGGGCTGGGGCAGCTCTGCAGGTGGGGTCTCACCTGAGCACAGGGGCAGAATCCCAATCCCTCCCCTTCTGTCCTTGCTGGGATCAGCCCAGGGCTGGGGGTGTGTGTGGGTCAGCCTGGAGCTGCCTGGGGAAAGTGTGGGGTCAAACTGCTGCAGGTTTGAGCTTGGGGAGCCCAGCCATGGCCAGAGGGGCCCTGCCTGAATTTCACTCAGGGTAAGGAAAGGTTTATTTATTTTCTTCAGGATTTGTATTTCAGTAATTAAATTCCAGGCTTTGGCCAGGCTCCATTTAAACAAAGCAAGGAGCCAGGGTGTGAAGGGCTGTGCTGTGTGATGACCTAATCCAAATCCCACAAAGTCTGGGAATGTTTCCACTGACTCCCTGGGAGCTGGATTAGACCTGCACCATCGCTCCAGCCTAGTGCCAGTGCCTGGTTCCGCAGCAGAGCAGCAGCCCCCAAAAACCCTGATGGGGCACAGCTTAAGGATGGAGCTTTTGGGATTTTGGGTGTTTTCACCTGCATTTCTCCATTAATGGAGAGTATTAAATTAACCATTCAAGTCTCCAGTAATGGAGAGTATTAAAATGACAAGGGAGATAAACAGGCTTTGGTGGAGCTGGGACAGTGGTTGTGCTTGGGGGATGGTTCTGGAGAGATCAAACAGTTTGCTCTCAGGCCAACTCTGGGGTGTTTTTTCTCTTTTAAAGCTGCTTTTCTCCTGCAGTCAGGGGTGGTTTCCTGGTGGTGTCGCACTGAGCTGTGCTCACCTCTCCAAGGGGTGGTGGGCAGAGGATCTGTATGAGCAGCAAATTTCAATTTCTGGACAGCTCTGGTGGCTGAAACTCAAGGTACAAGCCTGGCTTTTCACTGAGGGCACTGAACACACTGCATGAGAACAGCTTCAGTGTGGGATGCAGGTTCCTCCTTCCAGCCAGGAATTCCTCATTCTTCCTATGGTAAATACACAGGAATTCCTGGAGTACATTTGATCCATTCCTGTAATAAATCCAGGCTCATTCCTGAGCTATTCATTGGAACACTCTCCAATGGCAGGAGAGGTCAGTGAGAGTGTGCAGTGCCTTTTTTCATACTTTACAGATTTGGTAACATGGATTTCCTGTCCATGTTGCTGTCCAGTGGCAGTCCCTGCCCGGATTGCAGGGATTGCATGGAATTGCTCAGCCCCAACCTGTCACAGGATCCCAGAATGGTTTGGGCTGGAAAGGACCTTGGAGCCCATCTCATTCCATGGGCAGGGACACCTTCCCCTACCCCAGGCTGCTCCAAGCCCCCTCCAGCCTTGTTCTGCTACTGTGGCTTGGCCCCACCTGAGGAAAGCTGATTTGCCAACATCAACCATTCCCTTTTCAAACTGAATTTAGGCACCAGTGCCAGGAATTGTGGTGTCATTCATTAACCTCACTGTCACCTTCTCCAGCAGGATGTGTTGGGCTGGCTCCTGTGGAGGAAGGGCTCCAGAGAAACGAAGAGCTCTGGATTTTTTAAGGGACAAAGGGCTCTCCAGAACACCTGAGTGCAGTTAATCTTCACAGAGCACCTCTTGGGCCTTGGCAGTAGCAGAGTCAGAATTAAAGCTGTGCTCAACATCCTCCTCCCAGCAGTAACAGTGCCCCAAGCCCACCTGAGCTCAGGGATTAGCCTCTGGCTCTCTGGGAGGGACAAAAAAGGGCTTTTTAAGCAAGTGCTGACCTTTCTGTCCTTTCTGACCAGTTGTGGCTTTGCCTTCCTGAGGAGAAGTTCAACCCCTCCCTTTGGCCTCCTGTGCATCTGGAATTGCTGATCCCATTTCTCCAGCCAGGAGCTCCTTCTGTAGTAACAGGCTTTTAAATATGTAAATCTGTTTTCAAAGCAAAATAACTCCCCCAAATGTTCGTGTATCTCTCAGAAGGAATACAGGGTCTCTGTCCTAATATTTTATGCAAATCTTGCTTTTGCTCTTGTACTTGGGCATGAATAAATATCAGTGCTTCAAAAGAGGAAAAAAAAGCTTCATCAAAAGAAAAAAAACCTTTATTTCTATTGCATAAATAATGGTAAAATTAAAATATTTTTATACAGATTATATATTTACAGTAGAGTTTGGTTAGAGGGAACAGCTGATACATATGGCATTCAGTTTTCCTTTATACACTCCTTTATACACTCAGATAACTTGCAATAACATAGGATTTATTTCAGTTGCATGCCCAGTTAATTTATATTAATATTTACAGTATTTTGTACAAAGGTTTCTTGTTTGATTTTTTTTTACTATTATGCTGCTGACTTTGTGAATTTTTGTCTTTAATTAAAAAGCCATGTCTTTTGCTAACGAGCCAAAAAAACCCGGTGAGTTTACAAATGAACAGTAGATGGCTGGAAAACATGAGCTGGTGACAAAAGAGAGACACAGGGATTAGTGGAGAACTTCCTAGAGATGAATCAGGAGGCATTGATTCCTTAGATCCTGCTATGATTAAATGGCAACAGGTCCTGGGCTTATTCCACTTGAAGCCAATTAACTCTAATGATTTATTTCTGACTGACCCTAGGGCCCACGAGTAACCTGCTCTCCATTCCTCCCCCAGCCCAGACAAATCTGAGGAACAACAGCTGGAAGAGCTTTGGCTGCTCTGGAAGGGCTGCTCAGGAATGTGACCCCACCCTTGGGCTGCTGCAGTGGGAATAGGGGCAGGAATTCGGGGATTGATGTCACCTGCACCCTTTGGAATTGCCCCCAGGAGGGACAGAATGTGCCCAAGTGCTGGTGGCACCAGACAGGGGCTCCTGGAGCCACCTCAGAGCTTCCCAAGATTTCCTGGTTGGCTGATGAGACACAGGAGCAGCTGGGAAAGGAAAGCTGGAACATGGATCTCACCTAAAGCGGGGCAAATCCAGCTGCTGGGGTGGGATGCTGGCAAAGACGGGCCAGGAACAGCTGGGGAAATAATTGGGTGGAAAATGGCAACTTCATCTAGCAATGGTTTTCAAGGCTACAAAGTATTTTGGTCTGTCTTGACAGAAAATTAAAAAAAAACCCTGTGGTACTTTTATAATCAAATTGTCAAGTACTGAGTTCTAGATCCAGAGGATTTCTTTTTTCTCCTTTCTCCCTCTTCTGGGGCTGCAATTATTTCATAGTGAAGATGCCAAATTACAGCAGTTTTCCAGACTTTTGCCACTGGAAAAGTGTAAGTGGAGCATACTTCCAATTAAAATGGTGTTAGATTTTCTGCCCACCTTGCTCTTGGTGAAGCTTCTGCACTTCCTAGAGCTGCCTAAAATGTCCTTCTTGAACTGGACAAATACAGACCCTGCCCTGGTAACAGCCAACAACATAAAGATATGGAAATGTTGTGAAACTTTTATTTTTCTGCATTAAATTCCTGGGAAAGGAACAGGTTTTAAGTGATGCCAGGGAAATGTAATTGCACTGTCAGAGCACAGGAGGGTAAAATAATAGATTGAAACCCAGCAAGTTCTGTACATCTTCATCAGTGGAATGGAAGCATGATTCAGAGCCAAAAAAAAAGACACTTCATCAGATTCTCATTTTAGAAGAGTTGGTTTTTCTTCTTTCAAACTCTCATCCATAAAGCAGGAACTAAATCATGGATTACAGGGGTGGGTGAAATAAGGGACTTCATTCTTAGAGATTTTAATGTAATTCCTCCCACTACTTCTCCCCTCACTGATCCAGGGCTGACGAGGGTTGTGCTCCTGTCACCTCGGGGTGGTGACAGCCCTGGCAGCTCCCAGCATGTGCAGGGGGTGAGTTTTCCATAGGAAAAGCTGAGTCCCCGCCTTGTCCTGGGGCCCTCACGAGAATGGAGCCCTTTCCAGTCACCTGGAGCCTCACCCAATGCCAGGGGGGGCCCAGGAGATGTTTCACTCTTCTGCAACAGGCAGGAGGATGCAGTTGGTTTTTGGGACAAAATATTCCTATGCTTCAATGGAAGAAAGGACCAGTGGTACTTGGCTTGTCCAAACAGATTTCAGCCGTCCAGAGTGGCAGCCTTTGAATGTTTTCTGGCTTGGCTTGCTTTGCTTGCTTCCTAACCTAGTTCTGGATTTAAAACCCCTCTTTACTCGGCCCAGCTTAAAAAGAAGGGTATCCAAGCTGCTCGAATTAAAGCAACCAACACCCAGCCCTTCCAGTGCACGTGTCCAACAGGTGAAGCCTCTGGAAACCGGGATGGAATCTCTCAAATGAACTGGATTACACCCAGATATTCAGCTCTGGCTTACCGGGGAGCAGGGGCAGGAGCTGGGGGTCCTCCTCTCTCCCACCCTCTTGCTCCCCCTGCACCTGGGGTCTGTGATCGCTGTCCCAGGCGCTGACAGTGACTGGGGGACATGGGGGTGCCCATCAAGCAGGAAGGAGAATTATTTTGTGAACTCTCTCTAATTCCCTATCACCTCCCACACCATGAGGACCACAGTCCTAACATAGCCAAGCCTTCCTAATTGAAATCTTTCATTTATGTTGACATTGCTTTTGATCAGAAATTCCTCCTCAGTGGTGCACTCGTGGAGGGGCCAGGCTCCTGTGGCTGGCACCAGAGGTGACACACATCCCAGGTGTGGGCAGGATCTGGCTCTCCAGGGCCACCAGCACCACCATCATGGAATATCCTGAGTTGGAAGGGACCCACAAGGACCTCAAGTCCAGCTCCTGGCCGTGCACAGGACACAGCCACTGCACCTGTCCTGCCTGGACACTCCCCAGCTGTGGTTTCCTCATGGCTGCCCTGAAGGAATGGCTTTGGCTCTGACAGGTGAGCAGTGTTCCTTCAGCAGCTTTTGCTGGAATTCACTTCCAGCCCTACGGCCTCCAGATTATTTCAGCATTGGTGAGGCTGCTGTTCCTTCTGCTGGCTTCTCCAGGAGCATGGAATCAGGATCATTTCTAAAGCCAGTGGTTGAAGCCAAGGTCAGTGGCTTCATTGACCAGGTGATCAGTGATCGGGGGTGCAACCTTGGAGGAGCAGGAACCCAAATCCTTCCCACCAGAGCTCAATCCCCTATGGAGTGTCCTCAGAAAGCCCAGGACTAGCAGTGCTCAGGCTGAGTGGATTTCACTCCCTCCTGAATTAAATCAAAGCCTCTCTCAGGCTGAAATCATCACGTCCCTCTCGAAGCCTTCCCTGCATGTCAATCCCCTTAATTGCACACAGTTTTTGTGGCCAAGCCAACAGAGTTGCTCACGAATTCCTAATAATTTCCTAATCCGTGAAAAACCCCTGTCCCACTGCTGGGAGCTGTCTGCCCATCCCTGCGAGTCTGGGGTCGTGTGTGCTCTGCCACAGTGGTACCCATGTCACGAACAGCCAGGGTTGCCATGGCAATCTCCTGTTCCTCCAGAACTGCAGGGCTGAAAAGACACTTCAATCCTCCTGGAAATGGCAAGAGCAGAAGTTTAGAGCTTTTTCTGACAGCTCTGCTGCAGTCTGGGTATTTTTTAAAGTATGTTAATTAGCACTTAAATAGGATTTTTTTTCCTTAAAGTATGGGATGTGGGGTTTTTATTTTTATGTCTTTGATTCTTCTGCTTTCTCCCCCCTCAGTTTTTGCCATCAGGTTCCAATCAGAATTTTACTGCTCTATTTTTACCTCCTGTCTGTAAAAGCAGCAAAAAGCCCTATTTTTCCCCTCTTGTGTAGAAGGAAAAAAAAAAGAGATAAATGGATGTTACATAAATGGAGCCAGGGAGGGAGGTAGGAGACATTCAGTGCTGCTGGATGGGAAGGTTGTGGGGAAGGAAAGGAAAGGATGGAATAGCTTGGCCTGATCCATCCTGCACTGCCAGGAGTCACTGATTAAAGAAGGAATCTCTTCACAATGCCTGGAGATGGAGGAAGGCTGCTCTAGGAAGGGAAAGGAGACCTCTGGCAAGACATGACCCTGATTCATAATGGAAAAGTGAGGTTCCCTACAGAAAAATCACACCCCAAAGCCCCAGAAATCCTGTACCCAGTAAAATCAGTGGGGAGTTGTGCAATGAACTCTACTGACACCAGGCTATGGCTTTTACCAATATATTCATTGTAGGTTTGGTTTTACAAATGGAGCTGCAAGGGGAAGGGTTGGGCTGGAGAATGGCTGTATTTACAAGGGTTTATGGAACATGCAGGAGGGAATTCTGGAGCTTTCCAGAAATCAGATAATCATTGTCCATGAGGTGCTGCTGGGCCTGGAGTCTGCTGGGAGTTTGTGGCACATGGGTGAGGAAATGTGAGGGAGTGGGGTTTGGTGTTGTGGGTTTGGGGTTGTGGGTTTGGGCTCAGTGGAGGCACTGCTCCGCCCCTTGCTCTCCCCATCCCTCCCCTCCACCTCCATCTGCCCACTCCAGCACAATCCTAGGGACAAAATGAGTATTCCTCGGTGGCAAGGAACATTTAGAGTTTTTCCCACAGCTGCCACCTTTCCACAGATCCCTGAGACCTAAAAGTGGGGATGAGTTTCCTCAAAATGATCTCCAAGCTCATTATCTGCAATGCCCAGCACAGAAAACGTGTCTGGGCTCCCCAGCACTGAGAATCCCACACCAGAATATCCCACAGATATTCTGCTGCTGCCCTGTAGCAAATGGAAATCTCTGCATCTTCTGGGAGACAATCTTTTTTTATGGAATATTCTGCAGTTCACCTCTATTGGTCACAGCAGAACAGAAATGCAGGAGTTATGTGTTTGGGAAAGGCAGAAAAAAGCAACTCAGCTGCTGTGGAAAAGGTGTTGTCTTTGGGATGGAAGGGACACCAGGAAAATGACAGGAAAAGGTGGAGGTGGGAGACTGAGACACCTAAAAGTGACTTGAGTTTAAAGGGGTGATGGGAGACAGGACAACGAGCAGCAGATTTTTAAATTAGGTGTTAAAAATACAGGTAAATGTTGTCACTCAGACTGGTAGAAAAGCAAGAGCTGGAATGAGTGTTGGGCATGGATCCAGTGTAAGTCAATGGCTGCAGTGTGGGATGTGGGAGGCTGGGGCTGTGCAACCCCTGGGGGAGCTATCCAGTCCCTCCTGTGGCACAGGGAACAGTCACCTCCACTTCCAGGAGCAACATCTCAGGGCTCCTGCGTGTGCCTGGAGCTCTCCCAGCACAGCCACCCCACTCCGACACCCGAGTGCCTCCATGGAACTCCCGTGGTGCACTCCATGACCACCAGCTGGAAACCCCTCCAATGACAGCAGGAGATCGCCTCTGTCCTGGTGTGGCACCCAGGGGCACAGTTCATCCAAAGGGAAATGCACGGATTTGTTTCAAGTTTCAAAGGAAAAACACCCTCCCAAGTAATCCTGGCTCCTTGCACTCCCTGTGTGGTGTCCCTGCTCTGCATCATTCCATCTTCTCCTTGCTGCTCCTTAAAATGTATTCCAGGAAAAGCACCCAACGCTCCCCAGATCTGGAAGTCTGACACATTTCAAGCACACAGCGGTGGGCTCAGGTTTGGTTCCTTCTCCTGCTGCGCTCAGCTTTTCCTTTGGCCCCCTTTGGAGCCTGCCATGGGATGGGGGTGGTGGGATGGATCCTGGGAGGGAATGGAGAAGTTGGCTGGTCAAATCAACACTTTACCATGTAGGTGAAAATAAAACCTCTCCCAGAGGATGATGTCTGCCATGGAGGTTTCACCGCAGATCATAACCAGGCCACATGAAATGAAATAAATTAAAATTGTGCAGGCAAGGAAAGGGGAGGAAAGCTCAGAAAGAGCTTCCCTCAGGATTTTCACCTGGGAAAAAAATCTTGAAGACCAATAAAGAAGAAGGGTAAAAACTGCTGGAGAGGAAATGTTGAAGATGCAGAGAGGTCTGAGGAGAGGGAGGTTTAGCTGGCGCTGGTGGTGGCAGAGTCCCTTGGAAGACTTTGCACAAGTTCAGCAATGCCCAGGTGGGAAAACAAGGGGTGCTCCTCAAGCCCTGATTCACAGTCGGAAAAAAATGGCCAACAGACTCCTGCTACCCCACAGTCTTATGTCAAAGGTGGAGTTGATGAAGCAAAAAATAGACATTTTGTATGGTGCTGGCAAATTCTCCCCTTTTTTCCTCAGAAAATACTGTACAAGAATGCTCTAGCTCCCCTCTAATGCCGTAAACTCCATGGCATGGTCATAAGGGAAAAGGAAAGTGAAGCTGGAACACGTGGAAAAAAAGGAACAGGACTTGCTTGTGGCAATGCTACGATCAACTTCCTGGGAATGTGGGCCCGGCAGGAGCTCCGTGGGATAGTCAGTGGGCCCTGGGGTAAGGACAAGTCACGAGGCTGGGCCTCCTTCAAACCGCAGAGCACCAGATCCAAGTGTCCTCCGCGTTGCCATTGCTGTTTCAAAGCAATAATTCGGGACTCCTGGATGTGGGATTATTGCATTAGGAAACAAAACCTTTAAAGCATTAGAACAGCCCTTTGATGTCCCTGCCAAAAGGATGTGGTTGGTTCACAGGACACGCTGCTGGCTCAGGCTCCTGCTGCAGGCGCCGGCGGCGCCCGCGTGTCGGTGCCGTGGGATCGGGGCGGGAGCTCTCCCGGGGTGCGCATGCATGGCCGCCATCCCGCTGCCAGGACCATTCCGAGCCGTGCCGCCGCTACTCCATGCCGCTGCGCAGGATCTGGTTGGCCGCGATCAGCATCACGCTGATGATGAAGGCCATGGCGAAGGCGCAGATGAGGCTTTTGCGCACGCACGTCTGGCGGTTCTGCTTCTGCGCGTGCACTGCGGGGACGAGAGGGGAGGTCAGACAGGGCAGGGCTTGTGTTCCCGCCTGGAGCAGCTCAGGAACCTTCCTGTTCTTACTGTCACCTCTCCCTGCTGGGACATTCCCAACCAACCCACCCAACCTTCCGGGACTTCCAAACCAGCCCATCCCAGTCCTTCCTATCCCTTCAGGAACTCCTCTCCCTCATCATAGCTTTTAATCCCTTTAAATGCTCACGGGGATATTTGGGGTTAGCTGTGTATTTCTTTTAAGCTCTTTGTTAAATTGGAATTAGAGAATGGGTTGGGTTGGGTTGGGTTGGGTTGGGTTGGGTTGGGTTGGGTTGGGTTGGGTTGGGTTGGGTTGAGTTGGGTTGGAAGTGACCTCAAAGCTCATTTTTGTCCCATGGGCTGGGACACCTTCCACTGTCCCAGCCTGCTCCAAGCCCCCTCCAGCCTGGCCTTGGACATTTCCAGGGATCCAGGGGCAGCCACAGCTGCTCTGGGCAATCTGTGCCAGGGCCTCACCACCCTCCCAGGGAACAATTCCTTCCCACTCTCTGACCTAAACTTCTCTTTCAGTTTGAACCAAGTTGTTTCTAAAGTTCTTTAATAGCAATTATCAACCTTGTGTGAATCCCTCAGACTCATCCAGGTCAACTGGGAATGAGTGGAAAATCAAGAAGTGCTCCCTGATGACACTCAGACCCCCACGGTGACAATTCCCCAAAGTATCCATGGCACATGAGTCACCTTTCCAAACTGTTTTCAGTTTTCTGTGCTTAAACCAAATCAGATTTATTAAGAACCTTTCCAAGTGAATGCTTGCAGAATAATTGTCAAAAGAGATGAGAGCAGCAATTAAAAAGCAGATAGAGTTGGGACTTTTAGCACTTGTTTTATTTAATTTTACTTTTTGCTAAGCTCATAAATGAGAATTCGTGCTGTGACTTAATAAAGCCAGTTCATGACTTTGTCTTGGCCTCCCCACATTTGAATATCAGAACCACATGTGGTGTTGGGGCACTGGGGAGATTTGTTTGCAAAGGCCTTGAAGATTCCCCCAGGCAATTCCTAGTGTGGTGATGGCTGGAACAGCCCAATTATCACCCCAGCACCACCACCATGGTCACCACTAAAACCACGTCCTAAGTGCCACATCCACATTTTTGGGACACTTTCAGGGATTTCACCACTGTTGGACAACCCTTTCAGTGAAAACATTTTTCCTGTTTTCTAATCTAAATCTGCCCTGGCCCAGCCTGAGGCCGTTCCCTCTCCTCCTGTCCCTGTTCCCTGGGAGCAGAGCCCGACCCCCCCGGCTGTCCCCTCCTGGCAGGAGTTGTGCAGAGCCACAAGGGCCCCCTGAGCCTCCTTTTCTCCAGGCTGAGCCCCTTTCCCAGCTCCCTCAGCCCCTCCTGGGGCTCCAGCCCCTTCCCAGCTCCATTCCCTGCCCTGGACACGCTCCAGCCCCTCAGGGTCTGCACTGTCCTGAGGGGCCCAGGACCAGGACTGGAGGTGTGACCTCAGCAGTGCCAGCACAGGTGACAAGCCCTGCCCCGGTCCTGGTGCAGCCCAGATGCCATTGGCCTTTTTGGCCACCTGGGCAAGCCTGGGCTCGTGTCCAGCTAGTGGCACCAGCACTCCCAGGGCCTTTTCCAGCTGTCCAGCTCCTCTATCCCAGCCTGGAGTGTTCTGTGGGACATTCTGTTCCTGCTGTGCCCCATGGAGGAAATGCAGGACCAGGCACTTGGCCTTGTCGACCCTCATCCAATTGGCCTGTCCAGGTCAGTCAGGGAAAGCCAGGAAATCATCCCACACAGGATGGACAGCTCTGCCTGGCTGCTCTGGGCCTTGCTTTGCTCTTTGGGCTTGGTTTGCCCTGGGAAGGGATGTCCCTGTCACTTTTTCCTCATGGATGGTCTTGCGATGACAGAGACTTTCAGATGGTTGATAACAGCCCCAAAACAAACCTAAAATGCAGCCAAGGACAGGCTTCAGATGCCCATGTCTGGAAAGCTGGAAAGGAGAATATTTTTAGAATACATGGAAAAACCCCTTGTTGTGATCCAGTCTTGAACCTTATCGCACAGAGAGCCCTGGATGCTGTTTTCTCCCCCATCACCTCCTCTGGCTGGTGTTCAGCAGTGCCTGTGCCCTAATTCCAGCTCCCAGTGGCCCCAGCTCAGTGCCAGAGGCACAGAACCCTCCTTAGGGAGGGCTGGAGCCATCCTGCCCCAGGCAGGGAATGTGAGTGAAGCCTGGCTGTGTTCTGGGCAGGGAATGAAATCCCCCCTGCCAGCAGCTCTCTTAAATTCCTCACTCTCTGCTTGCACTGCTCTGCTCCTGGATTCCTTCTCTGGCTTTTATAAACCACACAGGATCAATGCTGTGGCTCCCTGGCTTTATGCACGGTGCCCTGGTGATTGAAAAGCTTGTTCCTGCCCAGCTGTAGTTATTTTTTTATGTATTTTTCTATTATTTCTGTACTTTGAAAGCACTCCCAGGCAGCAGAGAAATCACTGACACCAGCAGCATTGCTGTCAGGGTAGGGCTGGTGGCCTAAGGCTGGGCAAGGGTTTATTGGGATAACAAACTCATGTCTTCAGAGGAAAAGAGTAAAACATGCTCGGTGTTTTTGCAGAAATGTTCCTGAATTGAACAACTTCTTGAGGGCTCTGGTATATAACAGAGCCTGAAGGCAGCAGGATGCAGGGAAGTCCCATTTACTGCTCTTTACCCACTGAAGGGACACCAAACACCCAAATAACCTACAAATAACCCCAGGGGAAAGGGGAATGTCTCTGGAGGGGCTGAAGGCCCAGCCAGACCCTCCTGCTGTTGGTTGGGAATTACTCCAGGAATGAGAGGGGTATCAGCATTGCCCTGCTCCCTTGAAATCCACAGGGAGACAGAGGAGCTGGAATTCCTGATGTCCTGATTCCTGGAATTCTTCCCTACGTGCTGCCCTCTTGAAATTCCATTTAACCACCCCTGCTTACTGGGGAGGGTATGCCCTCAGTTCTTTCCTTTCTCTAAATCCATAATCCTTAATCATGGGATCTGCTTCTCCTGCTGGTTCCCATAGCTGGCATTGTCCCAGGGCTGGATGCCAACATTTGGGTGCCAGTGGGAGCTTTTGCCACCCATGGGACACACCAGGGGTTGGAGGTAGAGCTGGTTCATTGGATCTGGGCAGAGCCTGAGGCTCCTCTGCAGAAATCCTCAACCCTTCTTAGGGGGAAGAGCAACCCAGAGGTTTCCAACATCCATCAGACCTCACGAGGCAAGGGCAAATCAAGGCTGGGTCATTCTTCATCTTCCCAACACTCCCAGGACAAGCTGGTGAGGAGAACTCCCTCCCTGGCACAGACCACTGCCCTCAGAACTCCTCCAGCAGGAACTGGGGTTAATGGGGCCAGGCTGTTCCCAGGTCGCGATGCCCACGGTGGGTTTGGGATGTGCTCCCAGCACTGGGAGCCTTCTCTCCTGCAGGAAAACAGTTCCTCACAAGGACAGCAGCAGTGTATTTATAGTGGCTCTGTCCCAGCCCTGCCACAGGTGAGTGATGGTGGCTTGCTCTGGCTGCCTGGAGTTATTTTTGGCTTAACAGGTCAGTTTGTCTTTCCCAAGCTGAGCTGCGTGGGACAGGGGAGGCAGGGAGGAGCTGCAGGCTGCATCCCTTGGATTTGGGGGTCATGGCTGAGGGTGGGACCCCCCTGGCAGGAAGCACCAGCCCTGTAACCACTGACACTGCTGTGCCACCAGCTCTGTATCTGAGTGTTGGACCAAGGGAACTGCCAGGAAAAGGCTGTAAATCTTTGGGAGCACAGTGTTGCTGCAAATTGTCCTTTCCCTGTGTCCCATGAAATCACACAGCCTTCACCGTCCTGCCCTGACTACTGATAAAAACAGAGATAAAGCTGAAGACAGAACTGTGTCTCTGCCCTGGGCATGTTCTTCCCCTGGATGTGACATCCTGCAAATGACTTCAGTGTTCAGAGGGAGCTTAGGAAATCCTGGACTTGGCCCCGACTATAATATGAATATTATATTTGGGGTAAACTCTGTGGTGGGAGGTGCAAGGTCTGTCACACATTGATACTGAAGAATATTTCATGGACATAAAGACCTTATTATCACATAATGGCATAATTGTCTGACAGAAATTTCATGGCTTTGTACTGACAGTGATATTACCTGTGCAATACTCTTCAGCACCTGAGCCAGCTCACCCAGGTGTGGAGAAGTGGAAGGTCCAGCTGTGGAAAACGGGGATGTCCAGGTGTGGAGAAGAGGAATGTCCAGGGGTGGAGAAGGGAATGTCTCTGCCCACAGGATGAGAAGGGTTTGGGGCTGGTCTGAGATCCAGGAACACTCAGAGATGACACTGAGTGGAGATCCCCCCTTTCACCAGGGTACTCCTGAAAGTCTCTCCTGTGTCTGCTCCCTTAGGAGATCCCCAAACCTCAGTGAGAACCACTGGGGCTCATCTTGGCTTCATTCTTCCCCAGAGTTAAAGACCCTTCAATGGGGTGGATGATACATTAAATAGAGATGTGAGTTGAAAGAAATATTTGAATTGCTATTTGAGGAGTTGAACTAAGAAAGCAAGTTCTTTTAGGGTGCAATTAATCTCATCCCAAGGTAGCACCTAAATTAAACTCAAGGAATTCTACCCAAAAAGCATGTCCTTCAGTGCACTAATTAGAAGTGAGTGACCCTCAGGGAGACACCCCAGGACAGCTGACAGCTGTCCCTTAGTGCCACAATGCATGAAATGTCATTCCTGCTCTTGAGTCCTGTAGGCATCTGGTGTTTGAGAACTGGGAACTCTGAGGGCACTGGTGGGTCAGTCCTGGCCAGCCTGGAGAGCTACAGGGACACAACCTGTTCTTTCCTGGCAGAAATGCTCCTGTCAGAGCTGTCACAGACCAGAACTGTCCCCTTCCACTTGGACCTCGAGCAAAGCTTTGCCCTGCTGTTGATAGTTCAGCTGATCTTTATTTCCTGCTGGATTTGTGTGTTCTCAACATTTAAAAAAGGGTCTGTTTTGCTTCTAAGTTCTGCCTGGCACCAGCAATGCCAAAACATCCCACGAGAAAAGCTGTTCCTGCTGCACTTTTAGAAACTGGAGCTTCCAAAATGAGATGCTGAGCATTTGGGACCCAGGCATTTTCTGGGATGGTTCAGCCAATCTCCCAAAACTCTGCAGCAGTGACAGCTGGCTCCTGTCCCCAGGGATCAGCAGGTCAGTGGGCACCAACAGCTCCAGGCAAGGAAGAAACATCTCTTCCTCTGCACTGTTCTCCACGAGGAGCATAAAAATTATTGCTTGGCCTGATTCAGAGAGTGCTGCTACTGCCTCCCTCCTGCAGGTTTTTAAAAATTCAGCTCTAGCTGCTCCTCTAGCTTCTCTGCCTTGTTTAACAGAGGTGAGGTGAGCATGGAGCTGCTGCATCCCATTCATTAGCCAGGCCAAGGACTGGGCTATATTTTCATCCTCTGCTTTTTGTCTTTGCCTGGTGCCCTTTCAGAGCTGTTTGACCCCAGAGAATGTCAGAATTCCCCCAAAATGGTCTGCATAAAGTGGGATTGCTGGGGTGGGACATGCAGTGGCTCTACCAGAGCATAGCTCTGAGCTTCTCTGTTCCATTTCCCTGGGCTCTTCTGCACTTCAGATGATTTAATGGAATCACAGAACAGTTTGGGTGTGAAGGGAACTTAAAAACCATCTCATTCCATGGGCAGGGACACCTTCCACTGTCCCAGGCTGCTCCAAGCCTCATCCAACATGGCCTTGGACACTGCCAGGGATCCAGGGGCAGCCACAGACTGGACAACAAGGACCTGGTTGGTTGTTCTAAGCAGCAATACTGCAGAGCAGCACAAGTTCCTCTGGCCAAGGAAATGAAAATGCTTCTTCTGAGGTGGCTTAAAATGGGGAATGTCCTTGCCAGTGTCAGCTCTGTCCAAGTGCAAAATTTACTATGGATCCCAGTTCTGATCCCAATTCCTGATCCCCTGTGGCTCTGCTGAAGGAAGGAAATGTTTCCCCTTCTCTGGGTGCCTCCAAGCACTGCTCAGCCCTTGATTTTGCAGAGCTCCTCACGTGTTGAGAGGAGATGTTCTGGCTGAGGCAGGTCCTGGCAGCCCAGAGCAAAAGGTCCCCAGGGCAGCAGGGCATGGACACACACCTCTGCTCACTGCTGGTGTTACAGGGCAGGAGAGGGCTCACCCCAGCTGCTCCCTAGGAGCCTTTTTGGGATTTGAGCAGAAAACTGGAGAAGCCCAACACAGCTTGGTAGGGCCTGCCAGTGCCAAGAAAGTCTTTCCATGGTGGGGTGAAGGAAATAAAAGTGTTTCTGTAGGGAAATTCAGCCTGGCTTGGACACCTCAGCACTTCCCTCTGCCTGCATCCCACCAGAGAGAGGGGAAAGCCCCCAGTGCTTCATCCTTGTGGCTGGAAGAGGATCAGCTTTGCTGAGGGATAGAAGAAGTCTGAGGGCAGCTGTTGAGCTCTGTGTGTCCTTGCTCCTCACTCCATAATAACTCCCTGCCAACCCCGTGCACCCTTGTCCTGGATCAGAGCAAGTTTTACAGACACAGGAAGAGGATAATTGAACAGAAACCCAGGGACTTTCTCTCTCACCTTCAAACTCCGTTTGGCAGTTGCCAGAGTTCTCATTCAAGCTCTCCTCCTCATTGATGATGATGTTCTCGATGTCCTTCATGGTGAGGTGGTCGCGGAAGGCGTGGTACAGGATGTGCTTCAGCTCCTCCAGCGTTATCCTCTGCATGTCAAACTGTGGGAGACAGCCCAGTTACACCCAGGGGATGGGGCTCCGAGGAAAGCAGGCGTGAGGGCAATGCCACAATGCCCAGCTTGTGTTTCATCAGCCTCATTTCAAGAGCTCAGTGTACGTTTTCGCTCTTTGGGGTTGGTTTCACTCTAACAGTGAATGCTGTAAATGGGTGTTGCCCCTGCCAGCTCCCTTGGCACTGGTGGAACAGCAGAGAAACCCACCCCTGTGCCAGGGATGGCCTTCCCAGCTGGAGAGGCAGCAATCCAGTCCATCCCAACAAAGAGAAACCCCTCAGGGATCCTCTGGTAGCTCTCACACCTCCCATGACCACAACCCTGTTTCTGCCCCCTTTTTTATGTTTCTAACCCCACAGCTGTGCCTGGGTGGGAGGAACAAGCAGAGGACACTTCCCTCTGAGCTGATTTCTGTTGTAGATCCAGTAGGAAGTGCTGTTCCTACACTAAGGAAGTGTTAAACCCACAATTCCTGCTGAATGTGAACGTTTTGCCCCAGAAGGACATTGGACACATGCAGTTTGTGGTGTTAATTAATCCCTGCTAATGGTGCAGCGAGAGGAGACACACCCTGGCTGCTGTGCAGTGCCAGGGGTGCAGAGGAGTCTCTCTGAATTTGGGAAAGAAGGATGGAAATGTTCCAAGTCATGATGAGTTTTTCTGAGTGCTACATAAGCTCCTCCTCTGTCCAGCTCCTTGAACTGAGGCCTTACAGCCCCAGAAGGGTTCCTGCACAGCAATCGGAGCCCTCCAGGGCTCCTCCACCCCTTCTGAGCCCTCAGCCACCATCAGGACACCCAGAAAGGCCAAACCCCTCTGGCTCAATGCCCCAGTGGAGGGAGGGCAATGCCAACTCACTACTTCTGCTCTGGGAGAGTGGAGATGCAGCAGGAAATTCCCATTCCTTCCCCAGCCTGGGGACAACAGGACAAGCCAGGCAGGACAGGACAAGGGGAATGGCTCCCCACTGTCAGAGGTTTGATGGGATATTGGAAGGAATTGTTCCCTGGGAGGGTGGGCAGGCCCTGGCACAGGGTGCCCAGAGCAGCTGTGGCTGCCCCTGGATCCCTGGAAGGGCTCAGGTTGGACAGGGCTTGGAGCAGCCTGGGACAGTGGAAGGTGTCCCTGCCATGGCAGGGGTGGCACTGGATGAGCTTTGAGGTCCCTCCCACCCCAAGCCTTTCTGTGATTCTGATTCCCTGAAGGCAGAAAAACCAAACCCACAAACTGCAGCAAAGCCCAGATTTGTATTGCCCTCGAGAATTGTCCCCGAGCCAGGAACTGGAAGATAATTCCAGCAGAGGTTGAATATCAGCCCTGATGAGGTGGAGTGGGGTCTCCACATGCTGAGGGGATGCTCCTGCAGGCAGGAAGTGACAATGGGGATGGAATTACGGGTTTGCCATTGCTGGGGCTCAGTTTCAGGTTGGAGTTTCCCAGGATGAGGACTCCAGAGGAATACAGGATGGGGTGTTGGGTGAGAAATCCTCAGATTTACCCCCATGCAATCAGCACTGCAGGAAGCCACCTGGGAGGGCTGGGAACCCTGGGCAGCTTCACTGCCCCCTGCAAACCTCCAGCAACACCCCCAGCACTGCTGCAAGGCAACCAGAGGAATTATCCCAAATTTCCACACCTTCAGTTGCCAGGAGAAACGCTTTTTGTCATGGAACATGATGTGACGAGCACAGCTGCTCCCTTTTCAACATTAAAGACAGCAGAGCAGGGCTGGTGAGATTTGTTCATGCACAACAAAGCAGGATGGAAATTGGTGATTAAATCCCAGGGGGATTTGCAGCCCAGCTTTGAACTGGGCACCAAGGAGCCACTGGTGACAATGGGGTGCTCACTATTTTTAGCTGAATCCCTGAAGAACAAGGACAGCAGAAAAACCAAACCCATCAGCCCTGCTGTTCACAGAAATGCTTTTCATCTGGACAGAGCCAGGAACTTTGTCTCTGGTCCTGCTGTCCACTTACCTGCACATTTCCTGCAGCAGGGTGGGGATCAGTGCAGGAAATAAGTGAAGGGAGTTGAAGAAATTGGTGCTTCTGTGGATGCTGGATAAAACCAGATGGATGTGTACAAATCTGCCTGCACACACAGGGATAGATGGGAATATTGCAGGGCCCAGATTAAGCAAAGTGCACTTATTTTCCTTCACTAACCCCTTGGAGGATGAATGATTTTGCATCTGTGCAATGAGCAGTGGTCAGGGAAGAAAACCTCAGGCTGAGCAGCTTAGGAGCAATGAAAATCCCAGAATGGAGGGGGTTGGAAGGACCTTAAAGCCCGTCCCATTCCACCCCCTGCCATGGCAGGGACACCTTCCACTGTCCCAGGCTGCTCCAAGCCCTGTCCAGCCTGGCCTTGGGCACTGCCAGGGATCCAGGGGCAGCCACAGCTGCTCTGGGCACCCTGTGCCAGGGCCTGCCCACCCTCACAGGGAACAATTCCTTCCCAGTATCCCATCTCTTGCTGCTCTCTGGGAATGGGAAGCCATTCCCTGTGTCCTGTCCCTCCAGTTCCTGATGCAGGGTCCCTCTCTGCTTTCCCTGTGTTCCCTCCAGACCCTGGGAGGTGCTGGGAGGTTTCTGCACAACCTCTCCTTCCCCAGGCTGAACAGCCTCAGCTCCCCCAGGCTCTCAGTCTTTGCTGCTCTCCCTCTCTCCAAGTATTGCCACTAAAAAGCCTTTGCAGAGTCTTCTGTCCTCCTGCCTCTGCTCCAGGCTGGAGCACAAACACAACTCTGGGGATCAGCTCATCCTCAAATTGTGCCAGCAGTAATGACTTGAGGGGTTTGGGGTCTTCCTGTTCCAGTTAAAATCTGCCTGGAGGGAAGGAATTGTGCTCTCAACAAATGCTCAGCTGTGTGGTACTGACAATTCTGGGTTTCTGAACTTCTTAGCTGCAGCCCTGCTAAGGTTTTTCTTCCCAAGGGAAACTTCTCCGTTTTCCAGCAGAGATTTTATAAATGATATCTGTAAACTGCATTCTTCTCAAAACAACAGGTGATGTTTTTCTGTTCTGTTCCCACAACTTGGGAGATTCGGGTTTCTCTCACTTAACCAACAGTAATACAGAGCTTGTCTTAAGTGTTCCACTTGTATGGCTAAACTAAGCTAAGCTAAGCTAAGCTAAACTAAGCTAAGCTAAGAGCCTTCTGCAATAAGTAATAAGCAATAAGCTATAAGCCTTCTGGTATATGGAGCCATTCTTAATAAAGCCTTCTGATTCAAACCTTCTGAGATGGAGTCTATGTTTGTGTCCGTGAGCAGCAATGATACTGCTGCATCCCAAATGTTATGCTAATAGAGAGAGAAATTATCTTTTGAAATTGTTTTCTTGTCATTTGTATCTTTTAGGAACTGGAACAACCTCAGATGGGATTCAAAATCACCCTCATTGGCTCACAGGAGTTCACTTGATCTTTGGGGGTCCCTTCCAACTCAGAACATTCTATCAATCTGTGAATCTAAGCAGTGATTTTTGGTCTCTTGGCAGGCACGTGGTCCTTGTTCCTGCTTTGCTCCCTGCAGGACACCCATCCTCCCTGAGCTCTGTGTCACCCTGGCAGAGTGTCCAGCATGGCTCCAGCTGGGGGCAGGCAGGGACAAGCTCTGCTTGGGCTCCCAAGTAATTCCAATTATCCCTGCTCTCCAGCCTGGCAATTTCCCTGATTCACTTTTCAATTACTCCAGGTTTTATTGTGGTAATGACAGGAACCAGGGAGCAACTCTTAACTTTTATTGACTCCGTGCGGAGGCAAATGGGGACTGTGGCAAGCTGGAAACTTTCTATAGGATTTATAATTAGGAGAAATCAATGGAGCTGCTTGTGAGCCTTGCAATAATTCGCTGTGAGCAGTGAAACACAAACTGTGCTGAGGCTCCCACCCCAGGTGCTGCTGTGAGCAGGAGCTATGGAGGGCACCAGGAACTGGGCACTGCAGGTCCTGAGGGACCCCTGAAGCTGGAGGATGTTGTCCCATGAGATACCAGGAAGGGAAAGTGGACCTGTTTCAACCTAGCCTGTAGCTTCCTTCTTGACTTAAAATTCCTGCAGGAAATTAATCCCTGCCTCAGTTCCTTGAGTCTCCTTAATCAAAATTTCCCAAATTTGTGTCTGCCTTGCCTGCAGAGCCCCATTCCCAGTAGCTCTGTGTCCTCCCTGGCCCGGGCTCCTCTGCTCTGTGCAGGAATGGCCCAATGGGAAGGGCTTGTTCCTTGAGGAAGTAAAATGCTGAAATAGCACTTCTGATCATTTCATATCAGCTCAGCTTTAAAACAAGAGAGTGGGAGGCTCCTCTCTGGAATCCCAGGCCTTGCTGCCCTGCAGCTGGGTGAGGCCAGGGGCACCCTGCAGTGATGGGAGCAGGGCTGCTCTGGGGACCTGCAGGGTCTTTTAAATCCACTTTGCTCAAAAAGAGGTGGGACTGGCTGCTCTGGCAGGGAGAGTTTAGCTGGGAGAGCACTTAGACCCGGGTTTCCCACATAAACCACCTGGAAAGTTCAGCTGGGGCTGTTGAGGGCTGCAGGTGGAGCAGGAGTTTGCCTCATGTTCTGAAAATTAATTCTGCAACCCCAAAAGCTTCAAAGAATCAGAGAATCATTTAGGCTGGAAAACATCCCTGAGTCCAACCATGGGTCTGACCCCAGTTCCAGCACTAATCCAGGCACAAAGCACCACATCTGCAGTGACCCCTAACCATGGCCCAAAGCACCGTGTCCGTATTTCACTGCTCTCTTGTTCAGGGCAGCCCTGGACAATCTCTGAATAACAAACAAGGCCTTTGTTTTGCCCTCAGACCTGCATGGCTTGAATAATCCTAGGGCAGATGCAGAAGGGTATGCCCATGCTGCCACAATGGGAATGTGACTCCAAAAAGACCTGGAGTCTGCAGAGCAGTTGGGCTTTTTGCACATATAGAGATATATTTGTATGGAGAAATGTATTGTCTTATTATATATTATTACTGTTGTTGTCATTGTTACTATTACCACTATTATGGTTACTGTTGTTGTTATTACACAATATTATTATTATTGTTGTTGTTGTTGTTGTTGTTTTTATTTAGAGGGATGAAGCACCTCTGGGAGAATTGGGATTGTTGAGCCTGAAAAAGAGAAGGTTTGGGGTGACCTCACTGTGGCCTTCCAGGACCTGAAGAAACCAACAAGGAAGATGGAGAGAGAGTTGGGACAAGAGGTGGAGGGACAGGACACAGGGAATGGCTTCCCAGAGGGCAGGGATGGATGGGATATTGGGAAGGAATTGTTCCCTGGGAGGGTGGGCAGGCCCTGGCACAGGGTGCCCAGAGCAGCTGTGGCTGCCCCTGGATCCCTGGAAGTGCCCAAGGCCAGGCTGGACAGGGCTTGGAGCAGCCTGGGACAGTGGGAGGTGTTCCTGCCATGGCAGGTGTTTAAAACTTTATGGCCTTAAGGTTTCTTCCAACCCAAACCACTCTGGGATATGATGATAATAAATTTTAAAGTATAAAATGTGTATACACACACGACACGAATACATATATATAAAAATGGGAACATATGAAATATTTTCCAAATGTCTATGCACAACCCTCTCCAAATGCCTCCCAGCCTGCAAGAGGGAGCAGCACTCCCCCTGTGATGGATTATCCTCTTCTGTCCAGAGATGATGTGGGCAGGACACGGTCCCATCCTGCCCAGGGCTGGATCCCAGCGCTGAGAGCCCTGCCCTCTCTGCATGCTGTTATCCCGTCCCATCCCATCCCTCATACGGAGCACAAGGCTGATTGGTCCCATGGGGACACACTCTCCCCCAGTGCCTGGGGCACAAGGAGCCCTGCAAGAACCCTTCCCCTGGCAATAACCTGGAACGGTCACCCCGTGGTGGGCAGGGCTGGTGACACCACCGTGAGCAGTGGGACGTGCCCAGGACAGCCAAGTGGCTGTGCCAGCTTCTCCTGGGGCTGAAGGAGCTGCCATCCCACAGCTTCCCCCAGCAGGAACATCCCACATTCCTGATGCTGCCAGGAGGGGAAAGGCACCAGGGCATTTCCCTAGTGAAATTCCCTCCCTCGTCCCCGGGCTGGCTATCGCAACCCTTCCGGCAGCTCTGGCAGCAGGACTCGGACACACGGTGACAAATGGCCAGCGGCTTTCAGGGCACGTTCCCAGCACACACCGAGACATTCCAATCGGGTTTAAGTGCACCTTCACAGTGCCTTAACCCCAAATCCCCAGCCTGAGTTTGCACTGTGAAATGGTGAGGAATTCCAACCTCACCTGGCCCTGGGTACCTCCTGTGCGTCCCGTCACACACCCCTTAGTCCACACGGGATCACCAAGGAACATCCCGGGGATTCCCCCAGCTCTGCCAGAGGCACTGCTGTCTGTGGGTTACAAACTGCTCTGGGCTGGGCCCCAAACACCCTCCTTTGTTCCCAGGGATCGGGGGCATTTTGTGGCTGCCCTGTGCAGGGCCAGGAGTTGAACCCGATGGTCCTTGGGGGTCCCTTCCCACTCGGGATAGTCCACAGTGCTCAGTGTGGATTTAGAGTATCCCTTAAAGCTGCTGGCTCCGTGACTCCTGGGACAGGGGCTGGTGTGGCCTCCACGTGTCTGCCAGGAGCCCATGGGGACACATTTGGCTCTGGAGATGGGAAATGCTGCTGGGGCTGGGCTGCAAAGAAACATTTTTCTATCCAAGAACAAACCTGGAGTTGTAATTCCCTCCTGGAGATGTAATTCCCTCTCTTGGTCTCACCCCATGGTGATGCTGGTCCCAGGCTTTACTAGATCCAGACTAATTTTGGGGCAATGATTTAAGCAGGGGAGCAGGTCTTTGGCCATGCCTCTCCACTTCCCAGTTGGGATCTAATGGATCTTAAACTGGGCTAAGAGGAATAGGCCCCCTGACAGGCACCATCTCCACAGCAAGCACAGCAGGAATATTAATCCTGGCCCCATTCAATTAACTTGAAACAGTTTAGTAAACCATGGATAAGTGGTGGTTTGGCAAGGTTTTTTTCATTAGAGAATGCTCTCAGGCTGCAGCACAAATTACCAGGCCCCAGCAATTTCTGTGGCATGGATTTAGGGCTGATCCTAATCAAAGGGAATCTCTAACAGGGCTGCACCTTTCTGACCTTCCATGCCAGGCACCCGGGAGTCTCTGGGGAAACAAACTCCTCACATCTAATGAGGGCTAAAGCTGGGAATTCCCATTTGGCACCGACCATCTTCTGCCTTCCCCACAGACCTGGAGTTCTCATGGATTCCTGTTCTGAGGTAAATCCAGCAGTGGGCTGAGGTAAAACTGCTCTGATGGTGCTGTCTGTGTGTCCCTCTGCAGGGACGGGATTTCACCCTGAACTGTTCCCCCTTGGCTCAATCAGTGAGAGCACAACAAGGGGGTTTTGGGGCAGATCCCTCCGAGGGCTGTGCCAAACCTCCAAATATTCCAAGGAGGAAAAAATCCTTCTGTCTTTGCCCCACAAAACTCTCCTACATCAGGGGAGAGCAGGGGTCTGCACCCCAAGGGAACCCTCAGAGGCAGCGGCTGCTGTGTCTGAGAATGCTGGAATTCCTGATCCAGGCAGCAGCAAGATGTGAGGGCACCTGTGCTGTGTGCCAGGTGAGGCTCGTGCCACGCCAGGTGCCTGGGCACAGCTGCACAGGCAGCAGCCTGTGACAGTAATGACAAACCTGGCAGCACAGGGCGACTGTGGGGTGAGGGGAAGCCAAGGCCTTGCAAAAACAACCTCCCCTGGCTTTTCACCAAGCGGATTGAGTCTCACCCTTGGGCCTTTTCCCCATTTTTCACAGGCTGCTGCAGATCCCTGCATGGAGAAATGATCTTTAATCTGCTCCTGAATGGGATGAGGCAGCAGAAACCTGAGTGAGGTGAATGAATGAGCCCTGCTGCTGCTGCTGTCTCCTGAAAGCCCTCAGCCAAAGGAAACCAATTTTTTACTTAACAGCTACAAATATTTTGAGAACGCTGGGAGAAGTGGATTAGAAGGTGAGATCTGTTCCTGAACTGCACAAAGGACACAATAATTAATAAAGGCTTTACAAGGCAGACCCAGAGCTGCTATGAGGGACTAGAGGCATCCTTGACACTGCTGACGATGGTTAACAAAAAATAATAACAATGAGGTGGCAAAGAGAGCTTCTAATCCTGCTGTGCAGCACCAGCCAGAGCCAAGATAGAATCCAGAATGGGTTGGGCTGGCAGGAACCTCAAAGTTCATCCCTGCCGTGGGACACCTTCCATGATCCCAGGGTGCTCCAAGCTCCATCCAGCCTGGCCTTGGACACCATGAGGGATCCAGGGGCAGCCACAGCTGCTCTGGGCATCCTGTGCCAGGGCCTCCCCACCCTCTAAAGCAAAAGGGAAAAGAGAAAAAATCCCAACGTTTTTATTCTCTACTTCCATCAGCAAGTGATGTTCAGCCACTTCCCAGGAAGGACTCCAGCCCTTGGAGTGGTTTCCCCAAAGGCAAACATTGAAAATAACAAATTCTCCCTTTCCTCCCCCTTTTCTTAGCTTTTAAATCTGACCTGACATCACATGCTCTGGAATATCCCAGGACCTCAGGACTGGCACCTTCTTATTTGCAAGACATGAAATATTGAAAAGACAATTTTTTTTCACAGTGAGAAATTTACCTAAAGCAGGAGAGATGAATCTGTGCAGGGAAAAGTCACAATGTGTCTAACTGGTACTTTCTAAGGAGAAGGAAGAAATAACAAATTTGAAATGCCAGACATTCCTGATGTTTCTAATGAGGCCCAGGAGCTGTCAGAGAGGAGATGGAAGTGCCACCACCAGTGTGTCCCAGTGGGGCGTGCCCAGTGCCCCAGCCCCAGCACCTGCACAGCCAAGGCACACCAACACCACTTTTGGGGCTGTTTTTCCAACTTCCCCCCAAGCTGTAGAAACCAGGGTTTCTCTAAAGCCCCCCAAAGCCCCTGGCTGCCACGATCACACATTTACTGAGGTGACTGGAGCTCCCCTGGTGCCTGTCATGGATCTCTCCTGACTAGTCAAGAGCCCTGAGGGAAGTCAGTGAATCTCAAATTCAGCTGGAGACAGAAACACAGTGCAAAAACCCTCCCCTGCTGCAGCTCAGTTCAGCAATTCCAGAGCAGAGGATGTGAAAAATTGGTGCTGGTGCACCAAGGCTCAGAGGACAGAAATGATTTGAATATTTTGAATTTGTGTCTCTCTGTCACCTTGTGCTAGGATGTGGATTTGTCTTTCTTTATATTTGCATGTTATAATTATTTTTACGTCGCCTTTTGCTCTCCACATGGCAACCATTGTTTGAAACCAAGATTAATTCAGCTGAAAACCATGGCATCAAAACTAAAGCCTGGAGTATCTGCTCAGTCACTCCAATGCTGGGAGTCCATGATTTTTTTTCCTTGCCATGCTATAAACAGGGTGATCACTTCTAAAGTCCCCACCAGCAATTCATTTGGCATTGGTGAGCTCCTGGCAGCTACCAATAACAGAGAGAGAGAGCAGAAAATACAGATCAGCTGTCAGTGCTGAAAAATAAACTTCAGCAAAGTGATTTTAATGCCTGACTCAGTCAGCACCAAGGAGGGAGCACTGGCACCTCCACACTGGGATAAATGAGCAGCTTTTCCTGCAGGAAAGCTCGGGAGGCACAGGGAAAGCAGGTGCAGAGCTGGGCCCCCAGCACGGAGCCCAGACAGGTGATCCCACAGCAGAGTGCAGGTGAAATATGGGAAAAGCTCCTCTGGGAAACAGAGCATCCCTGGGGACAGCAGGGATGGTGCAGGTTTGGAACACATTTAGGAGCTCCACAGGCTTGTTTGGAGCCCACTGGGAATGCAGTGAGACCCTCCCAGCACCAGCTCTCCATCCCATCATCTGCACCAGGAACATGGGACAGGTGAACTCCAGAGGTTCCTCAGAAGAGAGGACAGAGCAGATGGAGCAGGTCCAGTGAATTTTCCTTCCCTGGCTTGTCTGAACTACCCAAAAATCAGATTTTGCTGTTCTATATCACAATAAATAAATGCCTTTGGATTATCTTTTATCTTTTATTAGAGGGTTTGGATTATCTTTTATCTTGGGGTATGCTTTAAGGCAGATCTGACCATGAGTCTCTGGGGAGCTGAATGTAGACTCATAGAATATCCTGACTGGAAGTGGCCCCTCCTGCCAGCTCCTGTCCCTGCACAGACACCCCAACAATCCCAGGCTGTGCATCCCTGGGAGCTCCTGGAGCTCTGGCAGCCTCGGGGCCGTGCCCATTCCCTGGGCAGTGCCAGCACCCTCTGGGGAAGAACCTTTCCCTGATCTCCAGCCTGAGCCTGCCCTGCCAGCTGGGGACTGTCACCAAGGCAGGAGAATTCAGCCCCATCCCAACCCTGAGCTCCCGCCTTGAACAGCCACATCACAGGAGAGAGCTCTGACCCAGGCCTGTGACATCAGGCTGCTAATTGCACTTCAGTTTTGCATGAATTAGAGAAATATTTAGTTCAGTGACACTTAAGGGCTCTTGTCCCACTAAAATAGACTGAGTAAATTGTCACATGGCAGCTCAGCTCCCCCACCCTGTGCCTTGCTGAAGCAGGGCTTGGAGAGCCCAGGGACAGCACCTGGGGGCAAATCAAAGCTGGGCATCCAAACAGAGCCCAACACCCTTGGGATGGAGCAGCTCTGCTGGGAGGAGAGGCTGGCAGAGCTGGGAATGCTCACCTGGAGAAGAGAAGCTCCAGGGTGACCTCATTGTAGACTTCCAGTGCCTGAAGGGTTTGACAAAAGATGGGGAGAGACTTCGGACAAGGGCCTGGGGGGACAGGACACAGGGAATGGCTTCCCACTGCCAGAGGGCAGGGATGGATGGGATATTGGGAATTGGGAATTGTTCCCTGGGAGGGTGGGCAGGCCCTGGCACAGGGGGCCCAGAGCAGCTGTGGCTGCCCCTGGATCCCTGGCAGTGCCCAAGGCCAGGTTGGACAGGGCTTGGAGCAGCCTGGGACAGTGGAAGATGTCCCTGCCATGGCAGGGGTGGCACTGGATGAGCTTTAAGGGTCCTTCCAACCCAAACCATCCTGGCACTCTGTGATGCTGGATATGGAAAATGAGCTTTAAGCCACACCGAAATCTTCTTCCCTCACTGATTCCTCCTGACACCAGACCATTCCCCTGGCAATAATTCCCTGTTTCTCTGTATCTCACTGGGACCAAGACCTCATCTGGAGCCTTGCTGAAACCTCCTCTGCTCTGCAGGCACCAATCATAATTTTCTCACCAAATTATGAAATGTGTTAATAAAATACAGTTCATTCAAACCCTGAAGTCCTCATCTTCTGTCCCAGCTCTGGAGAAGGACGTGAACTGTCCACACCTTGAGCAGGGATATTTTTCTAATAGGAAATGTCACTGATCCATGAAAACTCTGAGCCCTGAGTTCATTAAAACCTCATTAATTGGAGGCCTAATGGTGAGAGGGAGCCTGGCAGTCTGACTTGAGCTGACTGCAGACACTCACCCTGGCAGGGACTAGGAGAATTGGCATTTATTGATGAGACCAATTCCATCCCTGGAAGAAGAACCTGTTGCAAGGGACACCAGCACCAGCTTTGGGGTGGCCTTTTGCCTGGAAAGGATCTCAATTTCATCAGTCCTTGAGTCCATTTTTGGTTTCAGCAGTCCCTGAGTGCAGTTCTTTTGCAAATGTTACTTAATGTTTGTTATTTGCCCAAGAGCCTTGGCTCAACAGCAGCATTTTCATTTCATCCCATCTGCTGGAGAAGTTCCTTCTTTTGCAAAATAAAAATTCACAGATGTTTTTTCAGAAGAAAAAGCTGAGGACAGAGGCTGAAATCAATCCTGTGACACTCAGTGGAAGGAGGACCAGGCTGCAAAGGCTGTCCTTTGCCTTCCCTTCAGCCCTGACCTGGCAATATCTTCAGAGCTCCATTTGCAGAGCACAAAGTGTCTGCTCAAGGCCAGATGGGATTGTGATCCCTGGGTATTCGGGATCTTAACACATCTATCCTGCTGTGTGAGGGGAGGGGTTGAGCTTGCCAAGGATTTATCTTGGGCTTTGCTTGTTTGTCTGAACAAATGAAAATCTTGCTGCGTTCCTGCCCTACACAGTGACCCCGTGGGTTTGGGGTCAGGCCTGATGGATGGCCCCAGCTCTCAGTGGTGACACCCCCTCAATGCCTGCCTGCAGAAGAGCCCTTTGGAAAAGTCCTGCTCCTTTCCTTGCCTGGGGTCAGGCTCCACCACCAGCTCCAGAAAGTCCTTATCCTTTTTCCTTGGTGACACATGTCAAGTTTTCTGTTTTCCCTGCTCACAACAAGCTGGCTTTCCCTGCAGGAAATCTGTGCTCCCTGGCCAGCTGTTCCAGCTTATCAACTCCTGTCATCTCTGACACTTTTCCTGGAGCGCTTCATCCCGCTTTGAAATTCCTCAGGAGACAGAAATCCACATCTGGTGAGGGTTTTGAGTGGCTCCTTTTCTGCGCCTTTTCTGCCCTGTTTGGCACAGCCACACTGAGGGAAGTTGTGCTTTGCTGCCCTCAGAGTGCCTCCCCAACCTGCTTTGTCATTTCTTGGGCTCCCCCAGTCTTTGCTGCCCTAAGAATCACTTCACAACAGCTGATTTCACCAAGGAGGGAGTAAAAGAAAACAAAATGAAAAGAACAATCTAAAATGCACCAAGAGCTGTTGCTCTTTGGTAACTCAGAATCGCTGAATCACAGAATGGTTTGGGTTGGCGGGGACCTTAAAATCATCTCCTGCCCTGGGCAGGGACACCTTCAATTCCCCAGGTTGCTCCAAGCCTGGTGTTTCATCATCTCTGTGGTCCCTCTGTAACCTGCCCATTTATGGTGGATTAATTTTGCTGTCAGTGCTGGAGCCAGGCTGAAATATCTGCTCTCTACCTGAGTGTGTCAAGTGACCTGGATTTCATCAGAGAGATAAGGTGAGCATATCTGCCTGGAGCTTAGGCATCAAAACAGGTCCATTTTTGACTGATTTTTTTTTTCCCCAGTAAAGGGAAATGTGGGTTCTTCAGGCACCCACATTTTGTTTTGGTTTTGTTTGTTGTTTTTTTTTTTTTAAATTCCATTTGTGTTTTTTTCTTTTTTGACATTGTGGTCGATTGAATAAAATTTCCATTTAAGCAACAAAAGTTCATAACACTCTGCCACCTTCTGTATTAAACCCTTTCTTTTCCTCTGCGTTCTCTGGTTGGAGAAGTTTGATATTGTTGTTGATTCTCCAAGGGAAAAGCTGGAAAGACCTGCAGGGAAAGGAGTCTCTGAGCCCCCAGAACTGCTCTGTGTGTGTGTGTGTGCACATCCATATCCATCAGAACTGATGTAATTAAAAGGAAGGCATTGCAAAATATAATTTGAAGCAGTTTGCAGCATTCATGCATAATTTTCAAATTATTTGGGAAGAAAGAAGTTATCAGAGTTGACAAGGCAATATAATATGCAGTGAGAAGGAATAAAACTTAGTCTTCAATTTATATATTCTGTCAATTAATAAAGGAATGGATATAAATGAGGTGCTCAGCATCTGAGAGAACAAAGGGAAATCTGCTTCTCTCCGAGCTTAAAGAGCCAAAGCAACACATGCTGGAGAAGATGGGAAAAGACATCCTGGGAACAGGTGTTACTGTTAGCTGGTCTTTAGAGGTGCTAATGAAAACTCCCTAAAATTAACAGGATCACAGGGAATCCTGAGGATTTGATAAATTTGTGGGATTTGGCTGTGTAAATTTGACATACCTCCATCAAGAAAATGTTATCACTCTTTGACTCAGATGGTAAATTTGCCTGAGCTAATTGCTCTTTAATAGTTTGTTGTGTGAACACTCACTAATTACAAGTCAGGCAGCTTTGTGAAAACACATCTGAAATATTCCTACAGGTGAGTAATGGGTTTGGGGAAGAAAGGAATTTTTGACAGAGTGTGGTTTGTGAGTCTTGGGTGATCTGAAGTCCTGCTTCAAACACCAGCACTGAGGCAGAGCACTGTTGTCATTAGACATAAATAATTCATCAGGTGAGGAGATACAGGTAGCTCTGGCCTTTCTCTGGGTGCTGCATTTTAAATTAAAAATAACCCAACTCTTTATGCTGTTGTTTGTTTCTTAATTCTTGCAGGTTCCCCCCAGACTCCGCCATTTGGGCCCAGTACAGGACACAGAGATTGTGATCCCAGACTGGAGCATTCCCACAGAGATGGGGAACAAGAGGAGCTGCAAAATGGAACTGGGAGGGTGACCCAGAGGTGTGTGGCACTGCTGAGACCCCTCAAACCCTGGGGTCAGTCCTGGGCCCCTCAGGACAGTGCAGACCCTGAGGGGCTGGAGCGTGTCCAGGGCAGGGAACGGAGCTGGGAAGGGGCTGGAGCCCCAGGAGGGGCTGAGGGAGCTGGGAAAGGGGCTCAGCCTGGAGAAAAGGAGGCTCAGGGGGGACCTTGTGGCTCTGCACAGCTCCTGCCAGGAGGGGACAGCCGGGGGGGTCGGGCTCTGCTCCCAGGGAACAGGGACAGGAGGAGAGGGAACGGCCTCAGGCTGGGCCAGGGGAGGCTCAGGTTGGACATCAGGAGGAATTTCCCTATGGAAAGGGTGGTCAGGCACTGGCAGGGGCTGCCCAGGGAGGTTTGGAGTCCTCATTCCTGGCAGTGCCTGAGGAGAGGCTGGATGTGGCACTCAGTACTCTGGGCTGGGGACAAGGTGGGGATGGGGCACAGGGTGGATTCAATGATCTTGGAGGGCTTTTCCAGCCCCAGTGACCCTGGGATTCTGTGTGGTCCATGTGCAGCAGCACCAGGGCTGGTGCTGAGCTTCCTTAGGAGACACAACAGCAACCCAGCAAACCCAAAGGGCAGGAAGTCCCTCCCACCCTTATATCACATTTCTTGGTTTAAATTCAGCCTTGACAGAGACTTCCAGATCAGCGGAATGGGATAAATTCCCAGGAAGAGGCAGACTTTGCTAACTACAGAAAAAAAGGAAAGGCAGAAGGAATCCCCAGACATCATTAGTCCTGATTGTAATTTATGCAATATAAATAAAAAGTGATGGCCTAAATTGCAATTTTCTGTTGCCTCTGGGAGGATCAATTGAAGTTTTTATCCCACATTTAGATGCTAATGGTGCAATCCATCACTCCAGGGCCATTCTGGGGCCATGGTGGGGTTTAGAGGTCGATGAAAAGCAAATTCTTGATGAAGTATGGAACGCTGGAAGAGGAAATATTGAATGCTGGAAGATGAAGGAGATACAATATTGGCTTTCAGAGAACATTAGAGCTCATTTTCTCCACTGGTGGTGGTGCAACTGTGGGGTCTGGACTGCTGAAGTTCAAGATAAGGGTCTATCACAGCATCTATTTGCTTATCTTATGGAAAGGAAAAAGAGCATAATGTTCACTTGCAGTATTCCCTAAACTCCATCTCTTTCTTTGGAAAGAAGCTTTCTTCCTGGTGGATGTAATAACCCATGGATGGACACGTGCATGAGGAGGCTCAGAGCAGATGTCAGGGGAAGAATCCCACCTTCACTGCAGAAGGGAAGAAGAGAGACCTCGAGTGAATAATTTGCCAAGTTATTTTGGGAAGTTCTGTGAACTTCCAGCACATCCAACTTGTGCTGTCAGAAATTTCACACCTTGCAGGAGAAAGCCTCTCCTTGGGCTTGCTCTGAAACTGTCTCCTGTTTCACTTGTACCCTCCCCAGCTCCAGTCATCACCTTCCCAAATTCTGACATAGAAAAGATAACCCAATTATCTTTTCCTCCACCTAAGTTTCTTCTTTTTAGCCACCAAAGTTTCCTCTTGAGGAAGCATGTCCTGGAATTCATGAAGGTTTCTTCCTTATTAACTTCTCCCATCCCACCATCGCCCTTCCACAACACGGTGGAGCAGATACCAATGACATCCAAGAAGTGAACACACATCACGAGCTGGATTTTTCCCTATTCCTTTCTCAACCTTTCTGTGTTTTCCACTTGCTGAGGGTTGAGCTGACATTCCCATGGATCTGCTAAAAATAACTTCAGGATCTCATTCCCAAGTGGTGCCAGCCCTCTCCGAGCTCCAGGGATGCGCAGTATGGAAAAGGTTTGATGTCACTCTGTGTTTATTTTGCCATGGAAGGAGGGCACCAGGGATGAGCATCAAGAACAGCATCTTTCTTCTACAGCCCGTGGAGCATCCCAGGTGTTTTCCACCTCCTTCTGCCCGTGCCTGTCTCCCAAAAGCGAGGGGAACACAGACACTGGAACCAGCCTGGCCACCATCCAGATGGAGAAATCAGCCACCCTCAGCCTAGAGACAGCTGTCCACTTGCTCACAGCTCCCATTGGACAGCAGACCTGCAGGAAAAGCCCCTGGGACGGCAGGAAAAGGAGCACAATCCCCATTCTGGTGCAGCTGTCCAGCAGCTGGGTGAAACTGGAACCCAACTGGAAATGGCCCTGCTGGTGTCCTGCTCCCTTTCTCAACGCAGTGGTTCCCTTCCCTCAGTGCTTGCTCCTACATCTGGAATTTTAATTCTACAGGGTTTTTAAGCTGGAAAAGCATCAGTGTCCTCCATCCTCTCCTGTCTAACCCAGGTAGGTGTTTGTTAATATTCAACACAGGGATTCACCTCTTCAGGAAAAACTGCTGTACCAGTGTATCCAAGCAATCTGTCCAGCAGCCAGAGGGGAACAGATACAGCACAGGAAAGCAATTTTAACTATGATCCAGGAGTCAGGATTCCCATTTTCTCTGTGCACCAGTGCCTAGGGATGTGTGTCCATAAAATCCCATTGTGAAGAGAAAGCTCTGCTCCGGGATTGCCGCTGGCTTTGGGAGGAGCTGGGATGGGTCCAGCCTCGGTTCCTTACCAGACTGACTGATCCCTCAGCCTGCCTCAGCTGATATCTGCTGCTCCTGGGGTGCCAAATCTGCTTTTGGATCTCAACCTGCCTGCTGGAATACCGAGGAGAAACTCCAGAAACTCCGTGCTGGCCCTGGAGAAGGAAAGGCTGCCTCTCAAGGAGCCCTTCTCAGTTTGTAGCTGTTTCACACTGTGGGGAATGGGCTGGAACAGGGGAAGTTTTAAGGTCCCTTCCAGCACAAACCATTCAAGGATTCCATGATTTCATGATTCTGTGACTCTATGATTCCATGACTCTATGATTTCATAATACTGTGATTCCACAATCCCATGATTCTATGATGTAATGATTCCCTGATTCTGTGATTCCATGATTCTATGATTTCATGATTCCATAATTCTATGACTCCATTAGTCCATGATTCTGTGATTCCATGGTTCCATGATTCTATGATTTCATGATTCCACAAGTCAATGATTCCAATGTTCTATAATTCTATAATTCATAAGTCTATGAGTGCATGATTTCATGACTCCATGAATTCATGACTCCATGATTTAATGAGCTACATTTTACATTTCACTTGAATTTCACTTGAATCCAGGAACTGTTGGGCCAAGTGGGTTTTACATTTTGGAGAATTTTGCTATTTTCCTGCATTTTAAGGGCTGGTGGGAATTACACTGGCAACAACCAGGAAAACCTGACACCCCCTGAGTTTTTTTGTCTCCTTACCCATGGAAATTTGGCTCGTTTGAATGGATAACACAGCTCATTGATGTGAACTCATCCCCTTGTCACACTGTGTTATTTTATACAAACCCCTGAACCACCCCTTTGGTCCCAAAGCCTCAAAGTTTACCAGCCTCCAGGACAATCCCACTTTCCAAATGTGCAGTTTAATACTTTGGACTGCACGTCCAATTTCCCACTGGAAATAAAAGGGAAAACCAACTTATCCAAGTTCCATTTTGGCAAAGCATTATCTTCAACTGCTCCACATGAGCTCCAATTACTGCCTCAAATTCAGAGAGGGAGGGCTGAGACTCCCCAGAAGCCCCACAGCAGGCTGAGAGCACAGCTGCAGAGAGCTCCAGCTGTGCTCCTGCTAAGTCAGACTGGCTGCAAACACAGGAGAACAAAGAGGGTGGGATTGGGAAGGGATTTTTTTTGTTGGGTGTTATGAAAGTGGAAAATGGATATAATGGATATAAAAGGCAAACATAAAATCATGGAATCAGGAGTGAATGTTGAGTTAATAAGTTGAGTTTGCATTTTCAGTGTAAGCAAGGAAATAATGGATTGGGTTTAGGAGGGGAGTTGTTTTTACGCCTCTTATTACAGAGGCTGCTTCCCTGCCTGGCAATCCTTCTGAGAACTCCTGACTCCAGCCCCAGCTCCACATGCATATGAAAACAAAGGAAAGATGGAGGAAATGTCAGCCAAGCAGTAGGAAAAAGCACTCAAATAGCAAAACAAAGCAGCTGAGTGCTTTCCAGGAGAATGGAGCAGATCTTCCCATAAGGGAGGCCATGGTTAAGGCTCAGGTAGGAAATAAACACAAATCCAGGTGTCTGCATTGTCTGGGTTATCTGGAATTGTTGAACACACATCCCAGCAATGCATTGGACTCCAAAGCCTGGCTTTAAGCAGAATCCAAGGCACAATAGTCACCCCCAAGGGCAAAAGGAAAGGGACACAAAATCAAATCTGAAAACACAAAACATTTCTCCCAGCAACCAACATTTCCTGGTAAAATGACATACTGGAAAAAGGAATAGATGCTCCCTGGGTGGTCCACTGGGCGCAGGGCAAGGTAGCAAATCCATGCTCTGGCTTCTTAGGGTGGATCTCAGGGAAAAGTTCTTCCCCAGAGGCTGCTGGGCACTGCCCAGGCTCCCCAGGGAATGGGCACGGCCCCGAGGCTGCCAGAGCTCCAGGAGCTCCCAGGGATGCAGAGGGTGGGATTGTTGGGGTGTCTGTGCAGGACCAGGAGCTGGATGATCCCCGTGGTCCATTCCAGCTCAGGGTGTTCCATGACTCTCCTGGGAAAAGGAGAGTGCTGGGTTTGTGCCTCAGGTCAGGCAGAGCTTTGACCCAGGAACCACCAGAGCAGGGAAGCAGCAGAAGCTCCTGGGTTTGGTGTGTGCAAAGTCAGCACCACCCAGCAGCTGCTCCTTTGCACATTATTCCTCCTGATGGCTTCCAAACCATGGCTTTCAGCGTCTGCTGCTGCTCCCAGCCCTGCTGGAATGCACAGCCAGAAGGGTTTTAGACTGAGACAAACTCACTTTTCAACAAGATCCAACCTCTATTCCCAGTGGAAGGAAGCTCTGAAGCTCTGCTGGATGAAATTATTAATAGAATAAATGTAAATACACACCATATTTACATTAATCTTCCATTACCCACTCCACAGGCAGCTTGGAACAATGCACGTGGAGCAGGTGCCCCATTGCTCACTGTTCCTATCAGGACTGATTTTATGAGGATGAGATTTTGCTCTGAAATGTTTCAGAAGCAACTGAGAAACAGATGGGGAAGGAAGCTGCACATGGGCAGCATTAAATCTACCCTGTCTATGCTAAAATCTCTGGTGCAAGGAAAAGTGATAAGCATGGAGACATTTTGGGACAGCAATAACTCAAAGGAAGGAATGCAGCAGGCTGACAAATCAGGCAGGGCTGATGAGCTGGGAAAAACCCCCAGGTTTTCCTGGGACTGAGTAAACCCACAGGTCCAGAACTTTGGGAAATGTCTTTCTCTGCAGGAAGAAGTTTGCTTGTGATGCTGCCACAGTGGGGACAACATGGGTTTTGTGGCAGAGAATTCCACTGCTGGGATCTCTAGGATTAAACCTGCCTGACCTTCCCACGCTGGGGGGTGAGGAACTGGGGTAAAAAAAGGGATCTTCCCTCTGGCACATCCAACTGGCTCAGCTGTTCAGGTACTCCTGGGGGTGACTAACAGAGGCTTTTTGAGTCACTGGCAGGTGGCACTTCAGGGAGGCTGTGACAGCAGGTTCTGAGCCATTCCAGAGCAGGTGACCTCACTCCTGAGCCATCTCCATCCCAAAGCCATCCCTCTCATTCCATGCCCTGCCATCCTTCCTGCCCAGGGCGTTGGCAGCAATAACTCCACGTCCCTCAGCATCACAAAGCTCAGCTCGTGTGGGATTTGTTTCCAAGGAGCACTGAAAACTGGAGCATCCATTAAACCTGGGAATCATTGTAAATTAATTAAAATTTTATCTTGTTGATCCAATCATATCCTAAAAGCAACCGCAAGCTCTGCCTGTGTGATCACATCAGTTCCTGGGATTTCAGGAGTCCTGCTCCCCTGATAGCTCATCACACACTGAGACTGAAGGGAAGTGAAATTCCTGCCTCCTGCATAAAAATGGAATGTGCAGCACTTGGATTTATTCCCCAGGCAGCCAGAGGAGAAAGGGAATGAGGGAAACAGGATTCAGAGAATCAGAGAGGGGAACAGAATTCAGAACAGTTGCAGTGGATGTGCCCAGGTACAGGCTCTGTCACAGACAGGAGAGGCTGCTTCAAATGGAGCCCCAAGTCTGTTTTGCTTGGAAAAAAGGGGGATTTCTGTCCATTGTGTGTGGCACATCCAAGGGAGAGTTTGAATCCCAGTGCCACAAACCGGGACTGCAAACCCCAGCGTGGGCAAATCTGTGCCTGTGCTGAGGGGAAGACATGAAAAGATTGCTAATTAAAGCCATTAACTGATTGACTTCTCCCCTGAGCTGAGTGGAACCAACTTCCCAAAGCCTAGGCTCCTGCTCCCTCCATGCTGAGGCTCAGCAATTCCAGCAGGGAAAGAAGCAGATCCCTCTCCTCCGACAGCTGAGTTCATTCCTCAGCCAGCAGCTGCCCCTGGGGTTCTGTTCCGTGCCGGGTCTCTGGCAGAGGGAATGCTGGTGGAGGCATTCACTCCCTGATCCAGCCTTTTGTCACCTTCCAGGTGCCCCTGGGGTGCTCTGGCTGCACAACTGTGGCCCTGTCACCTCTTCAGGTGCGGCCTGCCCTCAGTCAGGGGTTGGTCCCCATCCCCATAGAGTGAAAATCCAATTTTCTGGGAAATGTTTCCATCTTAGGTACCTTCCCCTGCTCTAAAGAGAACAGAGGCTTATGAATCACTGGGTTCATCATGTTGAAAGAATGTGACTTTTTATTGTCAGTGATATTTGAAGTATTTAAAGTTTGAACATGTCTTGTTCATGCTAAAAGGGAACGGGGCTGCATCATCCCCCACCCACAGTGACCTGCACACTGAGAGGGAATATTGCTGCCTCCTCAAAGTCACTGCAATTGTCATTGCCCAAAAGATTCTCCAATTTGCCAAAACCAGCTAAAAAACAAAAGCACCCTGACACTGCCCCCTCTCTTACTGACTGGGGAGTGTTTTCAATGTCTAAATCAAGGTTTCATTTATTGTTATGATCCAGCAATTCAGGAGCTCCTCAAATCCAATTCCACATCTCCAATATCCAGGCTCTCCTCTTCAGATTCTCAGTTCAGTGTTCGGTTCAAATGGATGGATCTACTTGTGTTTGATGTTCTCCCCTATTTCCTGTATCTCCTTCCTGCCCTTTGCTTTGGCTTTAGGTTGGACTTGATGATCTCAAAGGTCTTTTCCAACCTTAATGATTCTCTAACTATGAACAAGAAATATTTCCATCCCTGCAGTGAGCTGAGACTTTGACCTCTGCAGCTTTTCAGATGCAACACCAGTGATCAAAGCCCTCATAATCAGGGATTTTATTTATTCCCAACTATGGAACAGCTTTCTCAATGGCATTCCAGATCTCATTTTCTGTGCAACTCATTATTTGGGATGTGGTAGCTGTACCTGCTTGGGGTTTGTGTTTAAAGAGAAGGGCAGGTTGTTTAAATGAACTCTCTGCACATCCAGTGTGACCACAGCAGGAGCTGCTGGTTCTCCAGAGCTGTGTCCTGCTTCCCAGCATTGGGGAATCATGGAATAACAGAATCACAGACTCACGGAATTTGTACATCTCAGTGAAGCTGGGGCTGCCCCTAGATCCCTGGAAGTGTCCAAGGCCAGGCTGGACAGGGTTGGGAGCATCCTGGGATAGAGGAAGAGCCTGGAACAGGGTGGGCTTTAAGATCCCTTCCACCCCAAACCATTCCATGATTCCTGGGATCTTCTCCTGCCTCCCCTTTTAGTGAAGGAATTCAGCTAAGGAAGCCTCCAAGACCTGACCTGATGAAGCTGCACCAGTGTCTGGTCCAGCACCACTGTGTCACCAGGAGTGGCAACCACGAGGGGCTCCTGAGGTGAAGAGCCATGATTGGGACAGCCAGGACAGGAGTGTCCCCACCCCCTGTGTGACCAGAGGAGCCCTGGCCGTGGCAGAGAGGGCACAGAGGGTGAGGGGACACTGCAGCCCCACAAAGCGCTGCCACCTCACACACAATGACCCGGAGTGACAAAAGGCTTTAAGGGCTTACCTGGGACTTCCCTCAGGCTCCTGCCAAGCCCTGGGGGGCTCTGAAAGCAGCTGAGAGCTGGGGGAGCATTGCTGCCTGCAAAGGGAGGCTCCTGCCTGGAGACACCCGGCCCCAGCTCTGCCCGAGCAGCGCCCACAGGTGAGACCAGAAAGGCTCCAAGGCCGGGATTTAATTGTGCAGGTGCTGAATGAACTGCCTGCAGCTCTAATTGAGGAGCAATTTCCATGTCTATAAAATGGCACAGGCCAGGAGGTTCTGAAAACAGCCAGAGGCAGGCAGGGATAATGTAAATTATCCTGGGCGGTTGAAGGTCTCTTAACAAGGTCTGTGATGACCTTGGTGAGTGAGGACTGGGATGTTTCTGATGTTGTGGAAAATACACTTTCAGGGAAGGAAAGTTCAGAGCTTTTCCAGCTTCACATTCAGAAAACAAGAATAAATACGATTAAGTTGTCATAATAAATATAATAAAGTTACCACATTCCCCACAAAATTCTGAGATGAAGCAAACTCCCCACCGCAGAAGTTGTCAACTCTTGTTACAATAAAATTTTTAATATCATCCATATGTCTCCTGTGTCCCTGGATACAGGAGTGTGACAAAACACGTCCAGGGTGTTTTCTCCTGCAGATTCCAGGCCTTGTCTTCTATAAAACCGATTATTCTTGCCTTGTTTTCCCATCTGCTGTGGGACTCGGGCAGCAGCTCCATGCCCGAGCAGGGGCACTGTGTCAGGGCTGATAGCTAAAGTCAGCCCTGATTATCCAACACCTTGAAAAGAGCTGGGCTGGAAGTAGAGAGAGGATTAGAATCATTCCTGGTGAATTTTAATGGCCTTTAATCAGCCACTCCATGCTGATTACCACAAACATCAGGAGCCTGTTTCCTCCAGTGTGCATGGCTGGGGTGGATTCAGGGTTTAACTGCCCTAATTTAATTCCTGCTCAGCAATCAGCGCTCAGCTGCCTCCAGAGCCATCCAGGTGGGGAAAGGAGAAGACTCCTCAGGGCTGGGGGCTCTCCCAGCCCTCTGCCTGCTCCTTCTCCCATTGCTCCTTCCCTGCCCTGGCAGAGCTCTGCTGGCCCCTGGCTGTGGGAAAGGAACAAAATTCCTCCCTGTGAGGGTGCTGAGGCCCTGGCACAGGGTGCCCAGAGCAGCTGTGGCTGCCCCTGGATCCCTGGCAGTGCCCAAGGCTGGGTTGGACAGGGTTTGGAGCAGCCTGGGACAGTGGAAGGTGTCCCTGCCATGGCAGGGGTGGCACTGGGTGAGCTCCAAGGTGCCTCCAACCCAAACCATTCTGGGATTCTGTCAGTAATGAACGCTCTCAGAGAGGGAGGGGTGGTTGGCAAAGCAGATCCAGGCTGCCAGAGGAGTGATCATTCTTCAGATCAGAGGACATGGATCATGATCATCTTTAACCCAGGGAGATGTGGGGGAAGTTTGGAGAGAAAATAAGTCACAAGTGCCAGAGAAGAAAGGCACTCAGAAGGTGCTATCATGGCCCCCAGGATCATGGAATGGGTTAGGTGGGAAGGACCTCAAAGCCCATCCAGTGCCACCCCTGCCATGGCAGGGACACCTTCCACCGTCCCAGGCTGCTCCAAGCCCTGTCCAGCCTGGCCTTGGGCACTGCCAGGGATCCAGGGGCAGCCACAGCTGCTCTGGGCACCCTGTGCCAGGGCCTGCCCACCCTCCCAGGGAACAATTCCTTCCCAATATCCCATCCATCCCTGCCTCTAGCAGTGGGAAGCCACAGTGGTGGGCTACTACCATGGAAGTACCTTTACAACTCAGGTTTGCAGGTCCATGTCACCAGCCTTGGGGACACCTGCCCCAGTTCAGAGCATTTCAATGCCAGCCAGGCCATGTGTGACAACCCCACAGTCACACAACACAAACTGCTCTGAGCTAAAGAAATGCAAAACCCCACATCAAACACCTCAAAGTCATTTCCCTTTGGCCCAGTCCTCCATTTTCTGTTCCAAATGATACAAGAGAAACCCCATTTGATTTGTTTGCTGAGAAAGAGGCCCCAGATAAATGAGGGCGTTGTGTCACTGCTCAGTGAAACAGATTTTAAAACATGTTGATGAAAACCAGGCACATATTCAGGAAAAACAGGGCAGGAATTCTGGGTCTAACAGCAATTTCAAAGCCTTTGATCAAAGTCCCACTTGGGTAAAAGCAGAGGGCAATTTGAAGGGAATTGGATTCACAAAAATGTGTTGGTTATTCCCAATCATCAGTGTAAATATTCTCTGAGGTATCACACACCTGCCAGAAATGAAAACCCCAATTCAGCACAGGAGGAAGGAGCACAGCACACACAGACCAGGCTCAGCTCTTCCCTTCATTCCCAAGATCCTGATCTTGGAAGATTTATGCCAGTATTTCCCTGCCTATGCCAGGTCCAGCATGAATCAAGACATGAACCAAAACACAAACCTTAAATCTAAGTCTTCCCAAGAAGCTGAGATCACACCTAAAGGTTTGGCTCAGGGTACCAAGACACCTCCCCTGCCAGCCCAAAAGTTGGAGCAGTTTTGGAAGAGTTTTGGAGCAGTTTAGGAGCTGCTTTGGGCCACTTTAGCCCTGTTGCACACCAGTTTGTCTGTTCTGTACCCAGCTTTGTTCTGAGCCACGTCCAGATCTTGTGCTTATACTTGCCCTTGTCCCCAGATCAAGTGCTTAAACTGAGCCCCCGTGTTCCACAGGAAGTCGAGGAAAGCTCAGACGGGGCTGAAGGTGACAAAACCTCAGCTGGCTCAGGGACAGCAGGACAGAGCAGAGGCTTCTCTCCACTCACTCCATCCTCACAGGGCTTTGTTGTCCTTCTCTGAAAGCTTACAAAACAACAATCCTGGGCAAGAGGGGTTATTTTCCACACCTATCCTGAGCTGAAACAGCAGTTCCTGGGAGGTTTCATCCTCATTTATTCTGTGATTATAATAAATTCCACTTCTGCCCTGAAAATGCCCTTGAAATCAAGAACTTTTAAATGGCAGTAGGAAAAAGAGGTGCAGATTGCTGGAATATCCACACAGGGGTTTTGAGCATGAGTTTAGCAGAGCTTTCCTTCCTGTCTGTGTTTAAAGTGTGGTATTGAAAAATTCCAGGACGGGGCTGACATAGCAGAAGGAAATCAACATTGGGGAATAGATAAATTAACCTAAATATGGAATCTCAGCATGGTTTGGGTGCCAAGGACCTTAAAGCCCATCCAGTGCCACCCCTGCCATGGCAGGGACACCTTCCACTGTCCCAGGCTGCTCCAAGCCTCAATGTCCAGCCTGGCCTTGGGCACTGCCAGGGATCCAGGGGCAGCCACAGCTGCTCTGGGCACCCTGTGCCAGGGCCTGCCCACCCTCCTAGGGAACAATTCCTTCCAATATCCCATCCATCCCTGCCCTCTGGCACTTTAATCCTGTATAATGTTGTGAAAGCATGCACCCACACACCAGCTGGCCATAAAATAAATATATTGCCTCAATTGTCTTGTATACAAAGGACACAAGTGCTGCAAGCTGAGGTTCACGGATTTATCCTCACAGGGGATCAGAGTCCCTGAAATCCCTGGAATCTGGCACTTCCACCCAGCCTGGCTGCCTCCCTGACAGCTCTGCTCGGGCTCTGCTCCTTTCAAATGCCTCAGTTTGTTTCATTTGTCTCTTTATTGCTCTGTCACTCCCCGAGTTTGAGGGCACCGGAGCTGCAGGGGCACGGGGGGAGCTGTTGGAGTGACAGGGACAGGTTTGATAATGATCCCCTGGGCAGGGGACTCCCGGGGGAAACATCGGAACCAACCCCCAGCAGGGGCAGGAGAAGATGAAAAACATGCAAGTCACTGTCAGGGGATGATTCCCCCTCCCTTCCCCAGGGAAGCAGCAGCTCCCACTCCCTGCTCCAAGTCCGTCCATAAGCACCTTGCTGGGTTATCCCGAGGGTTGGCTCTGCTCAGACTAGGAAATTTGGACACTAAAATCCATCCCTGGAGGGTACTGCAGCATAATTGTGGCTCGTTGTGAGCAGAGATCTTCCCCTTAGGTACCAGATCTGCTTATTCACACTCAAAAATGATAAAAAATTGGTTCTGAACACTTCCCACCAAGCTCACACTGGATCCTTCCACAGCTCCCTCAGGTTGCTCTGGGCTCCTGCTGTGTCTATATTCTTTTAATTGAGTAAATGTATTGGATCACAGAATCATTTATTCTAATGACCACTTGGTAGTGTTGTGTACTCAATAGCAAAAATAACAAACCAAATATCTCTGTACACCACATCAGCACTGCCAGCTCTGGAGGCTGCAGCCACCTGAGAGCACAGATTTCTGTCTTTGTCAGCACAAAAATAAACCCAAACCTCCTAAGACAGAGAAATGAAGGTGTAGAAAACACCCAGACAAATAAACAGCTTCTCAGTGAAGTGGTAAAATTGTTTAAATAAAAATCCTCAAGGAATTTCTCTTCAAGATCAGCATTGTTCCATTCACTTGATAAAACTGCATTAGGGATCTGCTGGGAAATTTGCTGATAAATTCAGAGCCTGGGAAGGGCCTGCCTGGCTCAGGGGGCACTGGTGCAGTGATGTGAGATGGTCACAGCACCATGAACACCCTCAGTCCCTGCACATCACCCAAGAAATCAAATTTCCACCCAAACTTTCAGCTGCATTTCCTGATTTAAACCCCAGAGCAGCCACCAAGAGGGAGGCACTGGATCTGTGAATCACAGAGATGTGGAATGGGTTGGCTTGGAGAGACCTAAAAGCTCATCTCATCCCACCTTGGATCCCACCAGTGGAAGGGACACTTTCCACTGTCCCAGGGTGCTCCAAGCCCCATCCAACCTGGCCTTGGGCACTGCCAGGGATCCAGGGGCAGCCACAGCTGCTCTGGGCACCCTGTGCCAGGGCATTACCACCCTCTGAGTAAAGAATTCCTTCCCAATCTCCCACCTCTCTTCCTCCCTGGCAGTCAATTTGAGAAGGTTCGTTTAAAAGCTGACACAGCAGCTCCTGAAATCCAGGAATAGAGATTTTTGCAGCAGAGCAGCTCAGAACCAGCAAAAATTTCTGCTACAAGATGTAAAATGTCCCATCCTGTGGTTTTACAACATCCTGCACCTACCCAGAGGGCCTGCACTGCCTCAGGAGGAGGAGGAGAGGGAGGAAGGGCTAACCCCAGAGGGGCACCTGGATCTGTTCCCACATCAAATTGGACACAGACACAAACAATTCCTCTGCAGCAAGGCTCATTTGTCATCATCAGATTAACTCCTCTGCAGGGACAGGAGGAGAAACTCACACACAGGAAGCAACTGCAGCAGGTTTATCTCTGAAGTCTGTAAAGAAAAATCCCTCTCCAGGCAAAACTGTCTTTGGAGGCAGCCCCAGCACAGCCCCTCACTCCCTGCTCCCTCCACGGCCCCTCCTTGCCCTGCCCTGTGCCACCACCGCCATTCCCACACATTTTCTCCTTCATTTCACTCTATTAAGGCACTAATTGATTGACCAGATCAAGAGAGCCCAGATCTGTCCCCTGGGACTCTCCTGCATTCCCAGCGACAGCTGCACACGGGATTAGGGATGGGCAGAGCACTAAACCTCAGCGGCTGGGATGGGAGGGGGAGCCTCCGTGTCCCATCCCAGCCCTGTCCCTCTGCTCTCCCCTGCTCCCAGCCAGCGCTGGTCCCCCCTTCCTCTCGCTCAGTTCTCTCCCCAGCCAGCCCCAAATGCAGCCCCCGACGGCTGGATGTGGTCCCTGGTCCATTTTCCAGGGAACAAAGTGTCCTTTGGTGCCTGTGCTGAGGGTGCAGCTCAGAGCTCAGGGGTCCCTGCTGTCCCTGGCCTGTCCCTGCACATCCCTCCCTCCTTGCACAGGGGTGCTGTTGGATTTTTGGCCATTGCTACTCACCCATCAAATATCATAAACCCCAGGATATCTCTCCCTCTAGCAAAAGTCTGTGAGAGCCTGGAGAAAGGAAAAGGTTCCCCCAAACCCAGAAAACACAAACAGCTGCTGAGCTGTGCCTGTTCAGGACCTGCCTCCCCAAACTGCAAAGACATCCTGGCAGCGAGAATTGAGAGCTCTCAGCAGCATCTCCCCATTGGAATTCTGCTCCTCCTGCTCCTGCAAAGCAGCTTTGTTTATCCCCAGACACCCAGCCTGCTCCTGAACCCCATGGATTCATGCTGGGTTATCTCTGATGGGATGAACAGGCACCATGGCTGAGGGGTGATGTTCCCTCATGCCAGACAAAGCCCCCAGATGTCCTGCCTGGAATTCCCTGCAGCCTCCATGTGCCCACAGCAAAGGGAGAAGGGGGAAAATGAATCAGGCAGCACTTTGGCTCTCAGCTGGTCAGGTACAAAGTGTTGACTTCTCCAAAGCACAGAATCTCTCCTGCACCTGATACAAATGCAGCCCTGTTGTTTAATAATCCCACTTGTCCTGACTTCCCAAAGCATTTCAGCCAGCTCAGAGAGGTCCCTTTCATTAAAAACCTGTCATCCAGGGCTGCTATTCCCTCTGGGCCTGTTGCTGAGCCATAGGGCCTGGAACTCCTCCACAGTCCATCCCAGAGGAAATGTTTAACCTTGGAGGTCTCTGCCCTTAGAAATGAGCTTGGCAAAGATATCCCAGCATGGGGAGGGCTGGAGGGAAGCTGCTTGGATGGGAGAGAGGAAGGCACTTTCTGTGTGCCCACATGGTTTCTCTCTCCCATGGAACTGATTTGAGAAGCTTTGGGGTGAGGTTTCATGGTGGCACTGCCCAGCCAGGTGTCCCTTTTGTCCCATCCTTGCCCCCCAGCACTGGGCACAGCCACAGCCTTGTGGGCACCATTCTCTCCTTAAAATCCTTCCTAGGGAAGGACTGCAGGGCTCAAAGGCTCTGTCAGCAGCCCAGGCTCAGCCCCTGCCATTCGCTCCAGAAAATGTGGAAATTGCACATCAGGGGAAATGGGAAACATGGCCAAGCCTGATTCCCAAAAAGGCTTGGTTTCCTGTCAGGAATCCCACTGGAGATGATGCAGAGGCAGAAATGCTCAGGGATGAGGTGACTGATGGCCCTGCAGATAGATTGGGTAAAGCCAGGGAGCAATGGGCAAAGAGAACCTGGTCCCTGAATGACATCTCCATGATTTTTTCCTTGCTTTTCTTTGGGAAAAAGTTGCAAAGAGATTGCACTCCGATCCCAGAGGAAAAGCAACTGGAGCTCTTCAAGAGCTCAGAAATCCCGGGAAGTGCTGAGTAAAGAGGTGGTAAAGCCCATAACTGTTGTTTTCCAAGGCCATGGAGCACGTGTGGAATTCAGTCAGAGCTTTGCTGCCAGAAGGAGCCCCCAGGGGCTGTCACTGCCCACCCAGGGCTCCCACCACCTGGAGCCTCTGCTCCCTTTTCCCTGTTCCAGAACAGCCAGGGAGGCAGCAGGGCCATGTTGCGGTGGAAGCTGATCCCAAGAACCCTGCTGCCCTAAATCCAGGCACAATCCTGTCTCCCAGACTCATTCTAGGCATTTGCAGAGGTGGGAGCGTCACTAAAAGCAGTGGGTTAAACCATGAGTGGAATTTTCAGGAAGGCTCCAGACTTCTCTGCTCCCTATCCAAGAGCTCAGCTCACAAACTTGATTTTCCCACCAGGATTTTCGCTTCTTGAGCAGCTCCTGAGGGGCTGGAGTTCTGTAAGGCACCAATGGCTCAGTGTGATGAGCCCTCTCAGGCTGGGATGAGGCTCCCAAGGAGCAGTGAAGGCAATAAAACATCCCTGGCTCCCAGTCCTGCCCCTCCTGGTGCTATTTACTCCCCCCAGGTACATCACAAACCATGGGGACTTCACCAGCACCAAACTCCTGCTTTGTCGACCAAATCCTGGAATCCAGAGCAGAATTTTCAGGGTTATTCCTGTCCCATGCCAGGAAGCCAGGAACAAGTTTTTAAAGGCCTTTAAAAATATTCTTCCAAAGCTCCACCCAATTTAGTCTGGAGGGTTGTAAAAGAAGGCAGAAATTCTCATTTCCAGGTTTGGCCCTTTTGCTTCATTAAACTTGAGAACAGCCAAAGTTTCTTAGCAGGCAAAGGCTGTGGGATGGTCAGTGAAAGGAGCTGGAATCCCACAGGAAGCCACACATTTGATCTATTGGCAGCAAACGTGCAGCTCTGTGTTTTGGGGTATTTTTGATCCTGCCATAACAGCCTGGACTGCTTTTCTTGGAAGCTCCAATGCTGTTTAAAGTCCCACTGCAGGGCAGGCAAAAAACAGCTCCCAGTGCTGGATCTGTCTCCTTCCAGTGCCTGGGGCCAGCAGGACCAAACCACCCCAGGGCAGCACCTGAGGCAAAACTTTCTCTGGCACAATGCAGGTTTATCCTGAGCTCATCCCTGAATTCAGCCGTGGGACCTGACCTGCCCAGCACATTCCTGCTGTGTGGAACAACCCCTGCCACAGCCAAGGGACACTGAACAGGGACACACTTCTGGGAGCAGCCAGATGGCTTCAAGGTTCCCAACTCAAAAGATTCCTGGAGAAAAATGCTTTTCTCTTCCAAAAGTGAATTCCAGACTCCCAAATGTGTTGCACGAGTCTCAGGGTGCTTTGCTGTGTCCAGCTGCATTCACCCACAGGAACACAGGTCTTGGCTGGACACAATTCTCTCCACCTGTTTGGGATGTTCTTCCACAGCCCCCAGCATGATGGACCTCAACACCCTTTTCACAACCATTTCCACTCAGTAAAACATCCTGTGCTCCTCAACAAATCCACTCTGGAAGCTGCTGAGAGCTGACTGAAGTTGCAATTAAAGCCATGGTCACTTACCTGCCAGAAAATGCTGTCTATTGTGTTCCCCAGGAAGCCATCCCTGCCCTCCGACGACACCAGCTTAGGTCCCAGAATGGTCATAAATTCATCAAAATCCACCTGCCCATCCCCTGGAACGAGAGGAAAAGATCAGAGACTCAAAAATCAGAGAGAAGATTGAGTTGGAAGGGACTTTTAGAGGCCATATAGTGCAACACCCTAATGTAAACAGGACACCTCTCACTGTCCCAGGCTGCTCCAAGCCCCTGCAGCCTGGCCTTGGACACTGCCAGGGATCCAGGTGCAGCCACAGCTTCTCTGCAAAGAAGGCCTCTGTGCCAGGGCCTTACCCCCCTCATTATTATTAATTGATTACCCCTGAGAGCCCAACGTGCCCCACTGGACCTGCTGCACATCAGGGATGCCCCACGCCCTGAGAAACCTCCACAGCGACTTCCCAGTGCCCACGGACCCAAATCCTTTGCTGTGCCAGGGAATGGCCCCTGTTGTGTCCCAGATGCCCCCAAGGACAGTATCAGGCCATGCACTGAGGGGAACAGGTCATTCCCCAGTCCCAGAGAGTCCAGAGACACTTCCCAAAAAGCCATTTTGGCAGGGGGACAGGAGCCAGCGGCACAGCCAGGGCTCTCCTTCTCAAGAGAGCTGCTGGATCTGTGCTGGGTCTGCACAAGTGCACAGGGCCAGCCCCAGGCTCCAGAGGGAGGGAGTGCAGGCAGAGCAGGAGCCAGGCTATGGCAGATCCAGCAGGCAGAGCAGGAGCCAGGCTATGGCAGATCCAGCAGGCAGAGCAGGAGCCAGGCTATGGCAGATTCAGCAGGTAGAACAGGAGCCAGGCTATGGCAGATCCAGCAGGTAGAACAGGAGCCAGGCTATGGCAGATCCAGCAGGTAGAGCAGGAGCCAGGCTATGGCAGATCCAGCAGGTAGAGCAGGAGCCAGGCTATGGCAGATTCAGCAGGTAGAGCAGGAGCCAGGCTATGGCAGATTCAGCAGGCAGAGCAGGAGCCAGGCTATGGCAGATCCAGCAGGTATTTCAGCCCAGCTTCCCAGCAGCATCCGTGTGTGTGCCTGGCATGCAGAGCACGCACTGCAGGCACAGCCTCAGTGCCACCAGCAGGGACAGGTGACAGGCCCTGCCACTAATGAGCTGAGCTGGAGCAGTGCTGAGTGTGGCTCCTGCTCTGAACAAGGCACGGGGCTGTTTGGAGGGAGTTTTGTATCAAATGTAACTTTTCCCTCCACAAAAAAAAAGGGATAGTCATGCCTACTGAAGGCTCTTAAAAATCCCTGTCTGTCTGAGCAGTTCAATGACCAGATCTCCTGAAAATGCTTAACCTAATCTTGTGGAAAATCTCCTTCATTGATCAGGCCGTGGATATCTCTTCCTCCATGTTACTGAACTGATAGGGGTGGATAAATCAGACCTGCTTCCAGCGTAGGATCAGAATCAGCACCTGCAGGATTTGGGGTTGTGTTTTACTCCCATTCAGGGGGAAGTGACCGCACCCAGCCCTCCCTGGAGCTGCTGTTGTAAAGTTACTGGGGGTGAGAAGGGTCTCAGACCATGAGACTCCAGCAGAGCAATGCCAGGGCCGCGACTGAAACACCCGCGGTGCCAGCCGCTATCTGTGCTTCTTATCAGATCTGTGCTTCTTATCAGATCTCTGCTTCTTATCAGATCTCTGCTTCTTATCACACCCGTGTGCCCGATCCGAGCAGCTGCGCGGCTGATCCGATCTCCCGCGTCCTTATCTCCGCACAAACGCCGTGAGAAAATCAGCACAGCCCGAGCACTCCCTGGGCCGAATTGCGATCTCCGGGCACCAGGAGATCCGGGATTTCTGGGAGGGAATATCCTGGGTGAGGCTCTGACAGGGAACTCTGCCGGGATGCTGGAGAACGCACCAAGAGCCGCTGCTAAAGCCGCTCCCAGCGCCGGGGCTCTGCAGGACCGGGTTCATTTCTGGGACAGCTTATTGAGGTAAGGGTTGGGGACCTCATCACTTGGAGAACCATTCTTTAAAATATGTATGGGCTGTGGAAAACGCGTTCGCCCTGCTGTGCCTCGGGGAGCGTCGGTCCCGGCCATCGGATCGCTCGGGAAGGGAACGCAAGGCGACAGTGGCTCCGGCTGATTTACACCGCGGCACAGCGCTCGATGGCACATCCAGCAGCGAGTCCAAATCGGGATGCTTTGGGATGCTAATCTCTTTAAATTAGCCAGATTAGCAAGAAAACAATTTGCACTTTAAGGAGATGCTGGTACCTGCCCCCGCATACATTCGGCCTGTGCCTGTGTGACCCCGAGCACGCACTTGTTCAGCTCGGGTTCTCTCCAGTGTCACTCCACCCTCAGAGGACAGGCAGGACTCGGTAACACACGTGATTCCAGCCAAAAGGGTGCCAGGACTGCTGGGCTCTGACTTTGTACAAGACTTCGGGCAGCCCTTTGCTCGTGACTTCCCTGTGCCTCTGCCAGGGATCATCACTAACTTCACAGGCTTTAATTATCAGCTTAATGAGAACATTTTCCACAACCTCCAAAGAAAGATGCCATTGAAAAAATGCATTATCCCTTTATTGAGTGCTTTTTCAATTAAAACTCTTAACTAGCAAGGCAGCTAGACCCCATTTTTGCCTGGTAGAAATATCCCTTTAACATTCATGTGAAGCTGCAGAAAACAAACCTTCCCTGCCATCAGCACCTCAGGAGACTGCAGCATCATTTCATCAACAGAGAGATATCACAGGTTTGTCTGAAAATTCCTTTTGACAGCCACGAGAGAAATGTTATAAAAACCAACACCAAAACCGGCACGGGGCTGCTCTGCACCAAAGCCCAGTTTTCACATGCCATGCTGGGAGCACAGTGTGGAATTTGGCTTTGGCACAGACGAGAGCCGCCCACCGCGCCCTGCTGCTCCTCCCCACGGCCAAGCAGCGCTGGGGGATGCACTCGCCGAGCATCTGCTCGGGATCGAGCCCTGGAATCAAATCCAGCCCTCCCATCCCTGTGCTGCAGATGTGCTGCTCTCCCCAGGGTCCTTGGGATTCTGAGCCATGCGTGGATTATGCACAAATTAACTCAGAGTTGGTTTAAGGATGGGGAGAAAGGAGGAAAAGGCCGAGCAGGAGCTCGTGTCCTGTCTGTTCTCCCTCACCTTCCTTGCTCCTCCCCAGGAGCCATCCCACAATCCCTGATCCCAGCAGGGCTCACAGGACCCCATCCCCCTGTGAGATGGGTGCTGGTCACATCCTCTCCTCCTCTGCCTCCAGGCTCCCCCTGAGGACTGAGCTCATCCCACAGGAGGGGAAGCCCTGGGAAGGCTGGAAGGGCACAGGCAGGAACAGCTACAGCCCGGTGGAGCAGGATGTGTTCCCTGGCTCGGGACAGCCCTGGGACAGGTCCCTCTGTCCCTGCTCCCAGGCAAAATGCAGATTTATAAACCCTGGTCGGGCTCAGGTCCCTGACTGAGGAAGGGGAATTGTTCCATGGGGACCGGGCAGCGATGGGTTAATGGCTGTATCTCAGGATTTCAGAGTTCTTTTCCAGCTTAATGATTCCAGGATTCCAAGGCACTCACACATTCCCAGAGTTTATTTACAAACTGGGAGGGCAGGGAAACCCTGGGAATGGTGGTGAGGGGCTGCTGGGCCAGGGCAGCCTGGCAGGTGGCAAAGGGAGTGAGGACAGAGGGGCTCCAGGCAGGATTCCACCCCATCCCTGAGTTCCACTCATCAGCCAAGGGATGGGTCACTGCCTGTGTGGGTGATCTTAGCAGAACACCAGAGCAGAGCTTAAGCACTGGTTTAAACCCACCTAAAGCCCTCCTTGATTTCCTCCCAGCCATGCCCTCACATTTCCCTCCCCCGTAAAGCTCTGTTAATCCTGGCATTAATGTCACCGAGTCACCCGGGGGCACCAACGCTGTGGCTGAGCCTCATGACTCAAGCAATGACTCAGAACCTCTCTGCCTCCCCCAGCAGAGCCAAATCAGATCAGCTCATCCTCCCCAGGCCCTCAGCAGGGTGAGAAGAGCTTCCAGGTGCCCACAGACCTTTGCCCCCTGCAGGACTCTCAGCCCTGACAGAAACCAAGGAATTGTGACAATAAGAAGGAATGGCAGTGGTGGGAGCCTGGCTCATTGTCCCATCATGGGAAGAGGATGCTGAAGGCACCAAGCAACATCTCTGGGTTCTCTGGGAACCTTTCCCGTGCCACAGACCTTGTGTGGCCAGCAGGGACTTGCCAAAGCTCCCCCTCACTGCTCGTTTGTGGGGTGCACAGAGACCTTGGGGATAATTCCAGCTTGAGGAGCCCCAGCATCATTTGCCATGTGTGGGCCCAAGTTGGCCACTCCCAAAGCTCCACAGAACTCCAGCAGGGAATCCTGGGATCCCATGGCCCATCCAACACACTTGGGCTGAGTGTGGGGATGGCAGGATTGGAACTGGATCATCTTTAAGGTCCCTTCATCTCCAAACCGTTGTGCCTCTTTGATTCCAAGTGCACCAGAGATGATGGAGCAGCAGCAAAGAGCAGCATGGAGCTGGGAATCCAAGAGTTTTTCCAGACCTTGCAGCCCAGGGAAATTTGCTTTGGAGCTGACTGACTCAAGGAAGGGGTGTCTGCACCTCTGCAAAATGTCCATTGGGCCTCCTAAATAAACCTGTGGGATCACAAATCATGGAATCATTGAGGTTGGAACTGACCTCTAGGATCATCAAGTCCAACCTTCCCCCAGCACTGCCAAGGCCACCACTGACCCTTGTCCCCAAGAGCCACATCCACACAGTTTTTGAACACTTCCAGGGATGCCTGATCACCCTTCCAGTGAAGAAATGTTCCCAAAATCCCCCCTGAGCCTCCCCTGGCCCAGCCTGAGGCCGTTCCCTCTCCTCCTGTCCCTGTTCCCTGGGAGCAGAGCCCGACCCCCCCGGCTGTCCCCTCCTGGCAGGAGCTGTGCAGAGGAGACGAGACATAGGAAAAAGAAAATCATTAATGGCTGAACATCTGGAGAGGACTGGAAAAGCACCACTGCCCTCCAGGGAGCAGACTTTGGGTCGGACACCATCTCAGGGGAGATGCAAGAGCCTCCAACGCTTTGAAAAGGGGATTTACACTCCTAAGCTACTTCCCTTCAACACTAATTCCCCTCCAGGTTCTGATCCCACACCCCCAGCACCGAGAGGTTCCAGGCACCATGAGCTGCTCCTGCTGGTTCTGCTTTGGTTTATAAGAGCCGAGCACAGAAAATTCTCACCCTCTCCCTAAGCTTTGAGCTCCAGACAAAGGATTTAATCTTCCCACAGCTCTTCCCTATGGGGAGCAGGGAAAGTTGGATCTGCTGGAGGATGTACAGCAGGAACCACAGAGCCAGAGCTGTGCAGTCACTTTGTCAGGGCACCAGCAGCCCCAAACACCCCCAGCTGTACCCAAACCACCCCCTGAGCCCCATCCCACCTTCCCCTGGTCCTGATCCCACAGGATCCACCCTCAGAAGTCTGCCCAGGTTGGAAATGCCAGGCAGGGAGAGCAGGGCTCCAAATCCGCTCATCCCAGGCAGCAGCAGCAGCTCCTGGGAACTCCTGTCCGAGCTCCCGTGTTTGAGGGAACAAGGGGATGCTCGGAGGAGCAGGGGGTGACCCCATCCCGCCGCCATCCCCATGGCACAGCCCCACCCTCAGCCCTCAGGAGAGACCCCCGTCTCTCCAAAAGTCTCCTGTCGGAGCCGCTCCCTTGGAGGGTGGAATTAAATCTTCACTGGGCTGGAGAGAGACAGAGCTGAGAGGGGAAGTGGAGGGGGAAAACATGAGCCGAGATGAGAGGGGGGAAAGGGAAATGAGAGGGGGAAAATATTCCTGGAAATGAGGGGGGAGAAGGGAAATGAGAGGGGAGAACATTCCTGTAAATGAGAGGGGGGAAAGGGAAATGAGAGGGGAAAACATTCCTGAGTCGCATCACCTCCACCCTCGGGCAGAACGGACTTAGCCCGGGTTTCCAGAGCCTTGTGAATCAAATTGGCTGGATAATTCGCCCTGATTGCTCCCTAAATGAGCCTTTCCCTGGCCATTCTCAGGATAATCAGGTCCTTGGAAGTTCCCTGCGTGGCCCCGAGCGAGGATGAGGATGTGCGGTGGGAGCCTGATGAGCGTTCGCACTCCTCCTGCCAAGTGTGACCTCCAGCGAGCAGCGAGGTGAGATATTTAAAGTTAATGAGCTGGGTTTGCAGCTCGGGGCCCCGAGCACACAACTCCTGTTTATTTTTATTCTCCAGCAGCTCCCTGCAGTGCCCGGCCGGCCCGGGCTGTGTCATTGCCGTGCCCAGCGCACCCGGGCAGCGCTGGCGCAGTCTGGGCCAGGCTGTGCCCTGGGATGAGGCACAGCAGGAGCAGGGAACAGCTCCAGCCACAGGAGATTTCCCAGACAAGGCTTTCGGTTTCAAAGATTGGAGGTCAGAGCCTCCTCAGCAGCCTGACCCCTGGTCCAGCACGAGGCAGAGAATTTCTCCCTAATTATAGCTCAATCCAGAGCTACAACGGGAATAGGAGAAGTCTGGCACAAAACTTTGGCCTTGGAAAACAGTTTTAATTATAGACAGCTCCAGTGACTTCTGGGAGGAGAGAAATAACTGCCCCCACTGCCAGGAAGGACGTGGATCTGTAGGAATGAATCCAGAGGAGACCAGGGAGCTGCTCCCAGGTCTGGGACACGTCTGGAGCCAGGCTGGGAGAGCTGGGGGTGCTCACCTGGGGAAGGGAGGGATCCAGGGAGAGCTCAGAGCTCTTCCAGTGCTTAAAGGGACTCCAGGAGAGCTGGAGAGGGACTGGGGACAAGGGATGGAGTGACAGGACACAGGGAATGGCTTCCCACTGCCAGAGGGCAGGGATGGATGGGATATTGGGAAGGAATTGTTCCCTGGGAGGGTGGGCAGGCCCTGGCACAGGGTGCCCAGAGCAGCTGTGGCTGCCCCTGGATCCCTGGCAGTGCCCAAGGCCAGGCTGGACAGGGCTGGGAGCAGCCTGGGACAGTGGAAGGTGTCCTTGCCCATGGAGTGAGAGGAGCTCTAGGATCCCTTCCAACCCAAACCATTCTGGGATTCCATGAAAACTTCACTGGATCTGAGGAAAGGATCAAACATCTCCACTGGAGCCCCTCTGTCCCTTACGTCTCTCCACTCCTGCAGTTTTCAGAGCAGTTGTGTGGATCTGGCTGCTCTGGTTCCATGACAACCCCGCAGAAAAGATCCATGGATTGTACAGACACATCCCTGGGGGAGGGGATTTCCATGGGGGCTGGAAGGCCCCAGCAGAACCCAGAAGGGTGGAGCAGGGGGGTTTGTCCTTCCCACACTGAGCAGAGGAGCTGCAGTTCCTCACTCTGGCACACCTTGGCTTGTCCTGCAGGGGGAGGGAACAGCTCCACAGGACCGGTTTACTTCCATTAAAAATAAATCTGTGAACTCCCAGTGTCTGACCAGGAGACAGGGACTGAGGAGGACAGGGAATCTGCTGGGACCTGTTCCTGCTCCAGCACAAGCACTCAAACAAGGAGAAAAAGTCCAAGGAAAACAGGGACTGCAGTAAGAAATAAATCCCCATCAGACACCTGCCAGCTCCACACCAGCCCCAGGCAGCTGCAGGATGCCCAGGGACCAGCCCTGTCACCAGATCGTCTGTCCCCAGCTGTGAGCAGCTGATCCCTCTGTCCCATGGATCAAGAGCACCGGGATCACCCCCAGACCCCCCAGGACTTCCATCATCTCTGCTCCCTTCCCTGGGAAGGGCAGAGAGCTCTGGGTGCAGCTCAGACACCTTGGGGAGCACCAGCAGCTCATTAAAGCAGGACTCTGGGTCCTCCCTGGGGCAGACACATCCTGGGAAGCCAAAATGATCCCAGGGCGCTGCATTTCAGGAAGAAATAAAATTCAACAAGGATGCAAACAAAGCACAGGGCACGAGGTGCATCCCAGCCCACAGCACAGATGAGTTCCAGAGGGGGGACTGCAGTTCAGGGCTTCCTTTTGTGCTGTGCCTTTAGCAGGGCTGCACTTCAGCAAAGGCAGGGTTGGATATTATTTGGTATAATTTCACATAATTTGGTGTAATTTGATGAACCTCTTGCTGCTCCTGAGCTGCAGATCTGACAGGCTGCAGCAGCAGCTGTAATTACTCCTCATTTCTGCAGTGAGAACACAGAATGGGATAAAATGTGATAATCCTTATTGTCCAAATGACAGCAGACATGGAGAGAGCGGCCCCTATAAATCCAGACAAGTCCCATCAAATCCATCCCGCTGCCCAAAATTCCCAGCTCAGCAACAAATTTTAAAGGACAGACAGGCTGGAATGTGGCTGGATTGTTTCTCACCCTGAAAAATCACTTTGAGACCAAAGGACAAACCCAAAATCTATCATAACCCATCTGCCCCATCCCTGGAAGTGCCCAAGGCCAGGCTGGACAGGGCTTGGAGCAACCTGGGATAGTGGAAGGTAGCCATGGCAGGGGATGGAGTGAGATGATATTTAAGATTATTTCCAACCCAAACCTGAGATTCTGGGATTCTCTGGCTCCTATGAACTCTGATTTTAACCCAGAAGTGATTCATGGTCCCCCTCCAGCAGCCTGGGCTGTTTTATACTGAAACACATTTTATATTGAGATAAAAATGAAATATTTTATCCAGCTCTTTTAGTGCTGAAACACAAGGCAACATCAACAACAGTAAAAAAATCTCAGGAAAACCCAAAGAAGAAAAGTCGGAGAGACAAAAGAAAGAGAGAAAATGTTTCCAGCTTGGGAATGCCACCATTGTCCTAAACAGGGCAGCTCAAGCTGAGCTTGTGGACATGGACAGAAGCCAACATTTCATTGATCAAAGGTTGGACAGGATGATCTTGGAAGTCTTTTCCAACCTTAATGATCCTGGGATTTGTCCAGCTTTAATGATCCTGTGATCCTGGGCTTTGTCCCTGCCTAAGAACAAGGAATTTGCCTTCTGTCTGGCCCAGGGGAAAGCTGAACAGTTCATTTTTGAAGGAGAGATTTGCTCTGTCTCCAGATGTCCCAGCCCATGTCCTGTGGCCATTCTGATCCCTGTGCCCAGCTCTGGTGTCCCTTCCCTCACCAGGAGCCAGTGCAGACAAACCAAAGCCAGTGTCCCTGGGGAAGTCGTGGACAGCAGGACAGTGGCCTGGAGGGACACGGTGACCTGTGCCACCACACAGCCATGGCACTGTCACTTTTTCCCTTTGCACAGAGAATCTGGGACATTCTGGGATGTGTCACCAGTAGTGGCAAAGCTGGAGAGGTGACATCCACGGGAGCAATGAAAAACTGAGGGGGAATCTCAGTTTGAAGTTCTGGAAGAGTCCTGGCATCACCGAGGTTGGAAAAGACCTTCAAGGTCATCAGGTCCAGCCTTGGACCAAGTGGCCCCATGGCCACCAAACCACATCACCAAGTGCCACTTCTGCCTGTTCTGGAAACGACCAGGAAAAGTTTAGGCTGGATATTGGGAAAATATCTCCATGGAAAGGCTGGTCAGGCATTGACAGTGGCCAGGGCAGGGGTGGAGTCCCCATCCCTGCAGGGGTTTGACAGCTCTGTGGATGTGGCCCTTGGGGACATGGGGCAGTGGTGGCCTTGGCAATGCTGGGGGTGGTTGCACTCAATGATTTGAGGCCTTTTCCAACCTCAATGATTCCATGACTCTTCCAGAATTGGAAGTTGAGTTTCCCCCATTTTTCATTGCTCCCAAGGATGTCACCATCCCAGAATGTCCCAGATGTACCAGGCAGGTCCCTGGTGAAAGCAGCTCGACTTTTGCTTCATCAAAATACTCCCTATTCTCATCCCAATAAATAATTTGACATCCAGGGGTGGATTTTCCCCCCTCTTGTGATAGCCTGGAGCTGGTTTTTCCAGCTGCTCCTCTAATTAGTGCACCAAGTGCTCATTTTATTCCTCAGATAAAAATCCCAACAAAACAATTTGTGACACTTAAGTCACACATTCATCTCTTTTATGGCAAACCCTACTTAAAGAGGAAAAATCCCAGATAAGGCCACACATTCCATGTGCCATTTCCCAGCGTTTTTATCAGCATCACTGCCAAATGGAAGAATTTACAAATAATTCCTTTTTCCAGCACAGGAATGTATAAAATTTCCCTTTCTCTGTGCTGGCAGAACATTCCAGGTCATTCCCCAGATTGCAGAAAGAAGCACAAGCCCCTCTCACAGTTTGTGTCCGTGAAATGCAGAATTATGGCTGAAAATTAGGGGAATCCATGGGATAAAGGTCAGACTTGACCTCTGGGAGTATTTCCAGACCAAAATATTGGCACAGCCCCCAGAGGGGTGCCCAGGTCCACCAACAACCTCTGTGGGAACAGTCCCACACTTCCAAACAAACCTTTGGGATAATGGGAATCTCAGAACTCCGAGCCCTCACCTCCCTTCCTAAAGAGAAACATTTTTGCCCAGCAGATCCCTTTTCTTTCTGTCCTGTTCTGGCACTTCCCATCCCAGCAGTGCCACAACATCTCCTGGAGTTCACTGTTCACCCAGTTCTCCTGGGTTCTGAGAATTTCTTAGGATTTCTCTGGAGACCTTGAAATATTCCAAGGAGATTCCAATTTTTCTCCATAACTGAGGGGGTTTTATGCCAATTGTATGATTTTCCCCATGGCAGCTGTGTTCCTTCACCTGGGTGAAGCACACCTGGCAGAATCCTGGAATACCTGGAGTTGGGAGGGACCCACAGGGATCAGGGAATCCAAGTCCTGCCCTGCAAAGAGACCCCAACAACCCCACCCCGGGCCTGGGAGTGCTGTCCAAGTTCTCAGCAAAGCTTTGGAAGAACAGCTGGAGAAGGGATTTGTAGGGATACAGGGGATCCCCAGCCCTGCTGCTCTCCTGCCTCCAGGGAGGAATGGGATATTCCCAGGAAATCAGGGCATGCAGAGTGGGGGTGAGGGCAGAGCCACTCCCTGCACTCCTGGGCACCCTGGCAGTGCCAGGCTGGTGGCTGGTGACGTGTCCCTCTGCTGGCCTGTCCCCTCTGCAGGAAGGCTGGTGACATGTTCCTGTGCAGGGAGGTGCTGGCAGCACTCAGCAGCCATGGAGGCCTCAGAGGTGACACCTGTGAAGGGCTCCTGGCCCAAATCCCAGCTGTGCCAGGGCCATTTTTACTCAAATTCCAGCAGTGTTCTCTCCCTAACCCCATTTTTCCTCCAAAAGTGATAAATTATGGAGCGTCCATTCCTTCCTGCTCTGATGGGAGCTCTGCGAGTGTCACTGAGCAGCTGCACACTGTGGCCCTGGAAACAGCTCTCTCTGTGGCACTCCCAGTGCCATTCCCAGTGCCATTCCCTGTACCATACCCTGTGTCACTCCCTGTGCCATTCCCTGTGTCACTCCCAGTGCCATTCCCTGTACCATACCCTGTGTCACTCCCTGTGCCATTCCCTGTGTCACTCCCAGTGCCATTCCCTGTACCATACCCTGTGTCACTCCCTGTGCCATTCCCTGTGTCACTCCCAGTGCCATTCCCTGTACCATACCCTGTGTCACTCCCTGTGCCATTCCCTGTGTCACTCCCAGTGCCATTCCCTGTACCATACCCTGTGTCACTCCCTGTGCCATTCCCTGTGTCACTCCCAGTGCCATTCCCTGTACCATACCCTGTGTCACTCCCTGTGCCATTCCCTGTGTCACTCCCAGTGCCATTCCCTGTACCATACCCTGTGTCACTCCCTGTGCCATTCCCTGTGTCACTCCCAGTGCCATTCCCTGTACCATACCCTGTGTCACTCCCTGTGCCATTCCCTGTGTCACTCCCAGTGCCATTCCCTGTACCATACCCTGTGTCACTCCCTGTGCCATTCCCTGTGTCACTCCCAGTGCCATTCCCTGTACCATACCCTGTGTCACTCCCTGTGCCATTCCCTGTGTCACTCCCAGTGCCATTCCCAGTGTTATGCCCTGTGTCACTCCCTGGCTTGGTGGCAGGAGGTGACACCCAGGTGTGAAGTGCTCCTGTCAGGTCACTTTATGCTCAGCCCCAGCACAGGCTGCAGGTGCTCCTCTGAGATCCCCGTGTCCAGCCAGGCAATCCTGCTCCCTCCATCCCCATCCCTACAGAAAACAGGGAAAACCAGCCCAGGCCAGCTCCAGCTGCTGCTTTTTGCTGGCCCTCAGTGGAATTGGCCGTGGCAGATGCAGCTCCTCTGCCACGCTGGAATTTGCTGATGAAAACTGGATGTTGGGGCTGCTCAGGCTGGCTCAGGTTAAATCCCAAGCCCTGCCAATTTTCTTACCTAATTTTCAGGCCCTGGCAGCAGTTTTGATGGGAAGGAAGGAATGGATGTCTGGCTGCTCCACCTGCCAGCACATCATAACTCATGGCACAGGGCAGAGATGTGCAGGGGATTTCACCTCCCCCTGGCTCTCCCGACCACTGGAGACTCCTCCCTGAGTGCGACCTTTCATCCATCCGAGCTTCCAACCCATCTAATGCCAAGCAAAAACCTGGAAAAACTCAGCAACTTTTTGCAGGAATATGTGGGAAGGTGTACAGGCTGCTCCTGGGAGCACTGGGCACAACCAACATTCCTGCCCTGCTCCTGAGTGATGCCCTTTCCCAGTGGGAGAGGAAGGAGGAGGCTCTTGCTGGTTCTCACTCCATAGTTCAAGTTAAATCCCAGGAAAAGGTGAAGAATCCATTGGAGAAAAAGTAGCCATAATAATACAAATTCAAGCTGTACAGCACTAATTCAATTTGCAGGCAAGGCAAATCTTTCACAGAACATTCCCCTCTTTGCTCAGTGCCTCAGGAATTTCCCATTCCCTGACTTCTTTTCAATCCATGGCCCACTTGACCTTCCCCTGGCACAGCCTCCCTCCAGACCCCAAACCCCTGCTCCAAGATGGCACCAGTACAACCAGTTTGGAGCTGGTGGGATGTGGAGCTGGAGGATTAGCTCCCATCCCTGCAGAAAGCACACAGAGCTCCCTGGAAAGCCTCAGCAGGAATTTACCACTTCCATATTCCAGGTTTAACTCCACTCCCCACCTCAGGTCCCTCCACACCAGCAGTCTGCACAGAATAGTGCCAAAGTCTGCCAGAGTCAGGGAAGGACTGGGAGCCAAGTCCCAGCACTCTTTTTCCAAAAAAGCTCAGAATTTCGGGAAAAGACCCCAGGAGCTGGCAGTACACTAAGCCTGGCTTTGCCAAACCTGAGCCCGAGTCCCTCTCTGCCAGGAAAGGCCAGCACAGCGGGGCAAGGGGCTAACAACAACTTCTGGACAAAGCACTTTTAAAAGTGATGGATTCCTTTTTTCCCCTTTTCTTTATGGAATGAGATCATTCCCACAATGCATCTCCTCTCCCTGCCAGGTTTTGCAGCCCCTTCTCTGCTGGATTCCCTCAGCAGGCTGACAGCCCTGCCCTCCCTGGTGACAATTGTCCTGTGCCTCTCCCAGGGACATCGGGAATCCCCAGCGGGGCAGGAGAGTGTCACTGCCCCATCTCCCCGGGCTCTGCTCTCCAGTGTCTCCAAGGATCCCGGCATCTCCCTGGCTCTCCTGGATCCCTCCAGCCCTCAGACCCTGCTCTGGCAGGATTTTGGTGTTTCCACCCTGCCACAGCCCCAGGACAAGGCTACATCTGCACCCCAGCTTCCCCCCAGGCCTCTGGCAGCAGGGTCTCCCCTCCTGCCCTGCCAAGTACATTTTAAAGGAATTGCTCGTTGTGCTCAGCTCTGAGTGAGCTCTGCAGCAGCTGAAATTCCTCCCTGGCTCCAGCATCCTGATCCTGTATTTCCCTTTCCCCACTAAAGGGGGTTCTGTTGCTTTTATTCCCTCAGTAATTGTTTGATGAGCTCTCCCAGCAGGACTTGGCTCGGAATGATTCCATCCCTCAAAACTTCTCCTTGCAGAGCAATCACCACCTCATTAGAGCAACTCCCAGCACAGCAGCTCTTGCCAGTGGGGAGCAGCCAGGGACTGGGCAACTGCTGGGTGGGAATCCTGGTCCTCTCCCAGGAAGTGTCACCGCCCAGGGGGTGACCAGGAATGCAGAAGGAAAGGTTCAAAGAGCCTGGCAAAGATTATCTGTGCAGGGTGGGATTTTGGGGGTGTCTGGGCCGGTCCAGGAGCTGGACTGGATGATCCTTCCAGCTCAGGATATTCCATGATGGTGATAGCATCAAAGGAATTGCTTCCATCACCTTCAGCCTGGCTCAGCTTCTGACATCTGACTTTGGTTTGTTTTTCACCTGTGGAATGTCCTCCTCCAGGCTGGGACAGCCCCTCTCCACTCGTGTGAGGGGAGACTCAGCTCCTCCTGAGGGACAACTCCAATCTCTGCTCTGTGTGACAGGGACAGGACCCAGGGAAGGGCTGGAGCTGTGCCAGGGCAGGTTTAGGTTGGATATCAGGAAAGGCTCCTCTCCCAAAGATGCTGGCACTGCCCAGGGAATGGGCACGGCCCCGAGGCTGCCAGAGCTCCAGGAGCTCTCGGGGATGCACAGGCTGGGATTGTTGGGATTTGTGAACTTTGCAAGAGCTGCTCTGTCTTCACCCAGCTGTATCCCACAAGGGATGATCCATCCTCCTTCCGTGGGTTGCCTGACCCCGAGGATTACCCACAGCAGGTTCATGTCTCACCTTGCCCTTTCCTTTTGTGTGAGGAAAGCGAAGTACCCCAGCTCCCTCTCCACCCTTCCCTTGGTGACCAGGAATTGTTTGACCCAGATCCAAGGGCTGCCAAGTGCTGGGAAAGCCCTCAGAAGGATCCCCCAGGAGAGAGCAGCCTCTGGTGAGGACTCACCATCCATGTCCAGGCGCTGCATGATGATGGCCAGCTCCACCTCACTGGGCATGTAGCCCAGGGAGCGCATGGCCATGCCCAGCTCCTGCTTGGAGATGAACCCATTCCCATCCCGGTCCAGCACTCGGAAAGCCTCACGAATCTCTGTGGAGGGAAAAGAGAAAGGAGGAGCTGTTATGGTGGAGGATTCTGTGGATGCTGAGCACAGAAGCAGCAGCTGTTGCCTTTTTCAGGGTTAATTGTGAATATTTGATCATCCTGGGGCAGGGTGATCAGGGTATGTTAATGCACACCCATAAACCTCCGTGCACTCCCACAGCTCCGGTGCACACAAGATATCCCAGGATCAGAGACACAGAACTAGAAAAGCCCTCTAAGGTTGAGTCCAACCACTTAACCCAGCACTGCCAAGGCCACCACTGACCCGTGTCCCCAGCAGCCACATTCCCAGGGCTGTTAACCCCTCCAGGGAATCCACCCTGTGCCACCCTGTCAGTGAAGAAATAATTCCCAATATCCAACCTGAACCTCTGCTGGCACAACTTGAAGCTGTTTCCTCTTGTCCTGGTGCTGTCACCCTGGGTGATTTCTGTCTCTAGATCCCTCTCACAGCTTTTCTCTAATTTATAATGTTTTTACAGCACTAAACAGCCTCAGATCAATAAAAATACTGATGGAACATAAGGAATCACTTCCATCAATCATCCTTAGCCTGGCTCAGCTCCTGATATCTGACTTTGGTTTGTTTTTCAACTTTTAACTGCTCCAGTCCATGGCAGCCCCTCTCTACTTGTGTGAGGGGAGACACCGAGGGGCAGACACTGATCTCTGCTCTGTGTGACAGGGACAGGACCCAAAGAACAGCTGGGGCTGGGCCAGGGCAGGCTCAGGCTGGAGATCAGGGAAAGGTTCTTCCCCAGAGGGTGCTGGCACTGCCCAGGGAATGGGCACGGCCCCGAGGCTGCCAGAGCTCCAGGAGCTCCCAGGGATGCACAGGCTGGGATTGTTGGGGTGTCTGTGCAGGGCCAGGGGCTGCACTGGGTGATCCCTGGGGGTCCCCTCCAGCCAGGATATTCCACCATTCCATAATCCACCACCACAATGTCTCTGCTCACAGACCTCTCAACTCCCAGCCCCAAACTCCCCATAACTGCGTGTTGCAAATGCCAGAGAAATTTTAACTTTCCAGCAGCTGGGTGCGTGTTTCATTTGAAAGGTTGGAGGTGAGGAGGGAAAAAGGTGCCAATTCCTCAGTTTTGGTGAAGCAGTCTTTGCCTCGTGCTTGGAGAGAGAATCAGGGGATGCTCCATCATGTCCCTCTGGGAATGGTGAATGTAGGGAACACCCCAGGGCCCCCTGGAACTGCTCAGAGGAGTTTCACCTTCATTTAAAGCATTTCACTGGAGAAGCAGGAGGGAAAACTCAGCAAGTTTTTTTGGGGAAAAAAAATCTAACTAATTAAAAATTTCTCTATTCTCTATCAGGAATTGGAGGATGGAAAATGTTTTGCCTGCCTGGAGTAGTTCAGGCTTTAAGGAAAATATTTCCAGTCCTCCATGGGCTGCCAGAGTAACCCCCCTCCTGTCCCTGGTGTCAGGAACCACCGGACCCTGCAGAGGGGCCACAGAAAACCTTTGGATGTTCCTGGGAGAAAGGCAGGAGCATCAGAGCCACCAAGGAATGGTTCTGGTGGTCTTTGCTAAGCTTTATTTAAAGCTTTACAATTCAAAATCTGCTTCTAAACCACCTCACCCAGGTTCAGCCCCTCCCCTGCCCCCACCAGACTGCTCCCGTTTCCATGGGCAGGATCTTGCTCCCATTTCCATGTCTCCCTGCCAGCCTGGCCTGCTGGGAGGCAAAAGTGGGGAGGCTGCTCAAAGCTTTGGCTCATAATTCCAAGAGTCTTTGGAGTAGGAATGAATCCCTGAATCCCATCAGACTCTGCCAGCTGCAGGGAAATCTCCTTTCATGCACAGTCCTGAGAGCTCAGTGCAGTAAATATTACACCCAAATCAATTAATGGGAAAAAAACTTCAGACAGCTGAAAGCAGAAGAATGAGATTCATTGCAGGGAGCCAGGAGAGGATTTTTGGAAGTAAAACATGAATCTGGAAAGGTTTACATGCGAGTGGGACTGATCCAAATGCCAGGGGTAAATGCCAGGGATAAAGGACCCGTGTCCAGGGCTCTGCTGTGGAATACCCACACGGCAGCTCCAGCTGAGGGCCCTCTCCAGGCACACCCATCCCAAAAGCTGAACTAACAGCACTCAACCTTTGAGCCTTGAGCAGAACAGAATCCTCCCCCCCAGCCCCCCGCCCCCCAATTTGGGCTTTCTGTTCCTCTCAAAGAGGAACTTTGGACCAAGCTTGGCACATCCTTCCCAAATCCAATCCCATCACCAAACGGAGCCTTTTCCCCTCCCCACTCTATAAATACCACTTGTGCAGAGGTAGATATGAGCTATTTATAGGCTGAACACACTGTACAGGGAGCAGTGTGACCTCGGGCAGAGCCTCCTCTTTATCTCACCATGGAGCAGCTCTCCTCATCCCCTTCTCTTCCCAGGGGTTATTCCCAGGCTCCTGCAGGTGCTGCCCAACCTGAGCAGCCTCCCCCAGCCCAGCCCTGCTCCCAACCCTGCTCCAGGGCACTGTGGCCCCTGGCTGCCCCTCACCTTCCTCTCCAGCTGTTACATTTCATTACCCAAAGCTAAAAATACAGCATCCCTTTCCCCAGATGACTTTCCCCACCAAGTCACCATGGCAACAGATGCTCTGGCTCAGAGCTGCGAGGGGATGTGGTCCATGGAGTCAGTCTCTCCACAGACAGTGCTGGGGCTGGGGAGAAGTTTTGGGATCTTTCCCATTTCAGCGTCTCCACAGGGATACTTTGGCCTGATCCAAAAAAGCAGAGCCCTGTTGTGTCTTGAAGGATCACAGGGGGGAAGGTGTTGGGTGCTGCTGCCCCAGGAGCTGTCCTCTCCCCCTGCCCAGCCTGGATGGCAGCAGGGAAAACCAAGCACGTTCTGACCTCCCTGAGGGTCAGAAATCCCAATATTTATTCCTCTTTCCCTAAGTAGTGTCTTCATTTAGTCCCAAATGTGGGCAGCTGACACAGAACTGTATTAGAGGATAAAAGGGGAAAAAGAAGAGATCCCAGGAAAAGTGAGAGAACAGTTCATCCTGCCCCATGGAATCACAGAGTTCTGGAGTGATTTGGGTTGGAAGGGATGAAGGCTCATCTTGTTCCACTATTCCAGGCTGCTTCAAGTCCCATCCAACCCTGGACACCCAACCATCCTGATTAACACCTTTGTTAATGACCTCAAAGAGGCAGCGGCCACAACATGAATTAAATGCCCAAATGATCTAAGGCTGGCAAGAATTGGAAGGGCAAAAAGTCCAGTGAGGAGAAAGGAACAAATCAGTCAGGGTTTGGGGGCAGAAGGGGCTGAGGCAGCAGGAGGAGAGCTGGGTCTGAAAGATTTCCCAGGAAAGTTTCTCCTGATGTTTCTCCCTGGGTGTGAAGATTTCTGTTCCACAGGAGCCCAGAGCACAGCACTCCCTTCCCAGAGTTATTTGAGCATTCCAGAGCTGTGAAGGGGAAGGGGGGAAGATGTGTTTGCTTTTAATCCATTCCCTCTCTCCTCCCACTGAACAGCTGCACTTTACAGCTTCCTGATTACCGAGCACATGTCCAATCAATCCCCGCTCCTCCAGGAAAAGGAGGGAAGAACCAGGGAAAAGGGGGGTTCTTCATTACCTTTCTGAAGGGCACAAACAGCGCTGCCAGAGCCGGCCCTGACACCCGGCCCGGCAAGTTTTTAACTCCCCAAAATCCATCCTCATCCACCCCTCCTGCTGCTCCTGCTCCAGCCCTTCCCTCCCCAGCCCTCTCCCTGCTCCTGCCCACTTTCCCGCTCATCTCGGCTCCCTGGTTGGGTTTAGTTCCAGTCACTTCCCTGGGCAACCATGTAATTTTGTTGTGTCTCCTGGAGGAGGAATAACGATTCCCTGGAGAATTAATTCCATCACATCCCCTGGCCGCCCTCGGGTGGTTTGGGGTGTAAATCCCACCCTAAAAGTGTCATTACCCCGCAGCCAGCCCGCCCGAGCGCTCAGCGCTCAGCGCCAGTCCCGCACCGTGTTGTCATTAGTGAGATAAGAGCCGAGATAACACCGCCCTAATCTCCCCACTCATCGCAGTCCTTGATTGCACCTTTGGGCCCCCAAGTACAAAGGGAACGATCTGAGAGCTGCGAACAGCTCGTCCTTGAGTGAACCGGGGAGTGAGGCTTGCAACTACTACGGCTGAAAAATTGGAAATTTCCAGCCCTCCATCTGCTATTCTCACTCTTGTGGGGTTTTTTTTGGGTGGGTTTTTTTCTCTGCCGCAAATTGCAACGAAGTGTCAAAATAACCCGATTTTTACCTAATGGCAACGCCCTCCCAACGTATTGCAATGGGAAATGTCAAAATGATTTCCCTCGGTTATTGGGATCTCAGCGAAGCAGTTCAGCACCCGCGGATGGAGCTCTGGCCGCGCCTGGGGCCGTGTCCCCCTGAGCTGCCGCAGCCTCGGGCTCCTCTGTCGGCATCCCCCAAACCCAGCAGGACCAGGGCTGCTGAAATGGGCAATAACCAGCAGGATTTACAGGGCTCCGATGCTCCGATGCTCGGAGAGACACGGGGATGCAAAGGCACAAACGATCCAGTGCTCCTCAGCCTGGCACAGCCAGAAAAGCTCCCAGAACTCAGGCCTGGGTCTGTTTTGTCCCCAGAGGGGTTGTTTATCACAGAATTTGGCAGATTTTTACTTATCTCTCCCTTCCCCATGAAAAAAATGGTTTGTGGAAAAGACATTTTTGGTGCTTCTGCTCCCAAACACATTGAACATTTCCAGGTAACCTTTGGGAGCCCCCATTCCCATGGAAATGCAGGACAGAAGGAGGGCTGCTGCTCCTGGATCCACCCTCAAAGGGAAGCTTCTTAAGGATTGGGAATCCTTGAGGGCAGGCTGGGGGGACAGCAACACAGTGATCCTGCAGGTGTTGGAAGGATTTGGCAAAACAGCAGCTTCCACTCTTATGTATAAATTTCCCTGCTGTGCAAATCCCTACAGGAGACAAGCAGGGCTCACCCTCAGCACCAGGGGAAGCGTGGGTGGGGCTGGAGGGGCTGAGCTGTGACCCCACCAGTAAATCAGGAGGACGAATCAAGTTCTCAGTGCCTGGGGAATAATCAGGAGGAATAATCATGTTCTCATCCCCAGTGCCTGGGAAATGGCCAGGCTGGGCCTGAGGGACGAGCTTGGAACGAAACGAGGAGGGTGATGGAGAGGAGCAAATTCCAGGAGAGAGGACGGCAGGACTCAGCTCATGGAGTCCTGGAATGGTTTGGGTTGGAGGGACCTTAAATCCCATCCAGTGCCACCCCTGCCATGGCAGGGACACCTTCCACTGTCCCAGGCTGCTCCAAGCCCTGTCCAACCCAGCCTTGGGCACTGCCAGGGATCCAGGGGCAGCCACAGCTGCTCTGGGCACCCTGTGCCAGGGCCTGCCCACCCTCCCAGGGAAGAGCTTTGATTTCCATCTGTGAGGGGACGGGAAGAGGGAAGGGACATTCCAGGGACAGTGAAAAGCCATTTCAGGTGAGGGGCACCACTGGTGTAGGAACAAATGGATATGAGGGAATTTAGCCTCAATGAGAAGGAAGTTTCAGAGGTGAGGAGTGACTGCAGCATTGGGAAATGGGGCTCTGTCTGTCCTGGGCAGCTTTGGTGACCAAGTCACCTCCACCAGCAGCAACTGCAGCCTCCAGGGACGTCTTCCAGCCTGCTGAGAACATTTTTATTCTAAATATTTCAGTCTTGATATCATTTTACAAATATTTCAGTGCATGCTGCAGGAGTTGGCATAAACACACAGGGATTCAATGGTAATTGCTAAAGGTTTTTTCGTGTTCTTACAGGTAATTTCATGTTAGTTCCTACAAATGATTCTATGTTAATTCTTACTGATAATTTCCTGTTCTTGCAGGTGATTCCATATGAATTCCTACATGAGGGCTCATGTTCTGATCTCCATCATCTGTCAGTCACTGCTTGAAGCCTTTCCTCAGATCCCCACCCTCCCCTCCTGCTGCATCCCTGGCTCTGTGGATCTCCACCAGGAGATTCCCAAGGGGTTTTTGGGCACCCCAGCCCTAGAATTATAAACAGCAGCACCAGGATGGGGAGGGTCTGCCCAAGCCAATGGCCCAGTTCTGCTCACTGGATAAAAATCAGCTTTTTGTGCCACATCCAGTGCAAATCCCTGTCCCCCTGCAGGGATGGGTGTGGGGACAGCACCTCACACGCATTCCAGAGGGGGTTTTGGTTCCCTGGCACAAACTGTGTGACCCTGAGTGACGTTGGCTGAGGTTCCACCACACAGACCCTTCCTTTGACCTGTCCAACACAAAACCTCTGCGAGAAAGGGAGGAGCTCCAAATACCCAGACAAATCCAGGGAATTCCACAGCACTGGCACAGGCTCCTCCTGGGCTTCCCTGCCATGGATTATTGCCCATGGAAATGCCCTGGGAACAAATTTAGTGTCATGATTTGGGGACTTCATTCCTGAAGGAGACTCAGTGGAACCTGCCAGGTCCCAGGGATATGGAGAGCCCTGCAAGGACCCTCTCAATTCTGCAAATCCAGAGGGAGCTTCTACTTCCAAAGTACTTAATAGCAGGTGTAGGAGAAGCTTTCCTGGGTTTCTTTTTCCTCTGTTTACCTTTTGCAGAAAACAGGAAAAACTGTTGTACTATAAACCTTGAATCCTCCAAATATTCCAGGAGAGTGATTGAAATATTTGATTTCTCTCCTGTTTCGTCGTTTGAATGAAACTGCAGTTTCTGCACATCAAAGGCCCATAAAAACAAAGCCTTCCTGAGAATAAATCCCTGTTCTCTCTCTGTGTGCTGTGTACCTGAAAGCAGTCCTTGAGAATTCCATTGGAAAAAATGTGTTGGAGGCAAGCACAGACAATCCAGCTTGGAATGGATTGCTTTCATTGCAAGCTTTAATGACACTTTAAATAATGCTGAAGAACTCATTTCTTTTCATTTCCTACCTTTTGGTAACATATTTTTCTTTTTTTCCCGTCTTTTTCTTTTTTTTTTTTTTTTTTGTCCTATCCCAAAAGCAGGAGCTTGGCAGCTCTGCCTCTGGTGGAATGAAAACAAACATTGCTGGAATGAGGAAGAGAAATGAGATTTGGGCTCTCTGCTGGTGCTGACTGCTTGGACTGGGACACCAAAACCCAGCCTCGTTATTTTACTCCCTGCAGATGATCAGATCCATCTGGGTGAGGCAGCAGTTGGCAGTGGGTGCTTCTCCAAGGTTTAACAGTCTCTGAAGCCACTGTGGAGTAGATGAATTTTAAATCCTCCCCAGGTTACATTCCCAGATCCTGGGAGCAACCCCCAGAGCTCGTCTGTGTGCATCAAATATCAGAGAAGGGGAACCTGAACGTTTCTGGCTCTGGTTCAGGATGACCCCAGCAGGTGCCCAGGTGGCCAAAAGCATCGTGGGCTGTATCAAAAACAGTGTGGCCAGGGCAGGGGTTGTTCCCTTTGTCTCCTGTGCTGGCCCTACTGAGGTCCTCAAGGGCTGTGTCCAGTCCTGAGCCCCTCAGGATGAGAGAGCCCTGGAGGGGCTGGAGCGTGTCCAGGGAAGGGAACGGAGCTGGGAAGGGGCTGGAGCCCCAGGAGCAGCTGAGGGAGCTGGGAAAGGGGCTCAGCCTGGAGAAAAGGAGGCTCAGGGGGGCCCTTGTGGCTCTGCACAGCTCCTGCCAGGAGGGGACACCGGGGGGGTCGGGCTCTGCTCCCAGGGAACAGGGACAGGAGGAGAGGGAACGGCCTCAGGCTGGGCCAGGGGAGGGGCAGCTCTGGATCCTCAGCAGAGCAGGGACAGGAGCTCCTGGGGCAGGGCCAGCACAGGCTGTGAGGATGAGGAGGGCCTGGAGCATCTCAGTGCCCAGGAAAGGCTGAGGGAGCTGGGGCTGTTCAGCTGGAGAGGAGCCCCAGCTGAGAGGGGCCCTCAGGCCTGGGTGTCCCTGTGTGCAGGGAGGGTCAGAGCAGGGCCCAGGCTCTGCTCCAGGGGCCCAGCAGTGGCACCAGAGCCACGGGCAGGGACTGAGCCCAGGAACTGCCCCTGCACAGGAGGCAGAACTTCTGCCCTGGGCAGTGCCCAGCCCTGAACAGGCTGCCCAGGGAGGGGCTGGAGTCTCCCTCAGCGGGGAAACTCCAGAGCCCTCTGGACACGATGCTGTGCCCTGTGCTCTGGGATGGCCCTGCCTGAGCAGGGAGGTGGCACCAGTGACCCTCTGTGCTCCCTTCCAGGCTGGGATTCTGGGATACCCATTAGAAACAAGAACTACATCAGGATTCCCATATCAGTGTGTCATGGATCTCAGACTTTGGGATGGAGATAAGGCCACCAAAAGTGAGTGGCAGGGAACGCTCAGAGCACAGCACAAAGCCTGCTCCTCCTTCCAGCACCTGGGCTGGAAACCAACCTGGTTCATCCCAGTAAAACCTGAGGTGGATTCCATCACATCTCCCAGTTCCCAAGTGCTTATTCCCATCCAGATGGATGCACTGAACACCAGAGCTACTTTCAGAGGCTGTTTTGTGCTTGAGAAGGAGGCAGCAAAGCTGCCAGCAGTCAGGCTCTTCAGAGGGCTGGTTTAATTAACTGGTGTGATATCAAAGCTGAAGGACTCCTGACACACAATTACAGGGCATTGTCTGAGCTGGAAAAAGCCATGTAACCCTTGCCTTTATCATCATCTCACTCCTGTTCACTCGATACCTCCAAAATACATCCCATGGTCACATTTCAGTGGCCACTTCTGTGTCTGCTAGTCCTTGGAACAAATGAATGTTCCTAAAAATACCAGGAAATCTCAGAACCTGAGCACACAACCAAGCACAGAGGCTGCAACTGCATTTCAGAGCTGACATTAAAATTCCAGTGTGCTATCTGAACTCTGGAGAAGTCCACCTTAAGCTCTGCTTTGGAGGAAATAATTTATGCTGGGCCATCCGTCTCTGTCTGGGAGGCAGAGCCACACCTGAGGTGGGGACAGCCTTTCCCAGAGTGCTGAGGTGACACAGGCAGCCAGACTTATCTGTGTGACTTAAGGTGCTGAACAGTGGAAAATCCCTGAGAGGTGCTGCCAGGATACAGGTGATGGCTGAAAAATCCTCCAGCAGGTGTTTGAGGCTCTTCCAGCTCATCCTCCCAACAGATGCACTCCTGGAGTGCCTTTTCTCTGTGGGTTCCATCATTCCCTCCTCTCCTGCCCCACCACGCAGTGAGATCCTTGTCCCCCAGGGACCTGGGGCCATCTCTTCCCACACCCCAACATTGAGGCATTCCTGATTTATTCCCTTTCTCTCACACCAGCCTTGTGCTGTCCCTTTGATTCCCTTCTCCAATTCTGTCATTCCTTCTCTGCTGCATCTCATGCACAGCCTGAATCCCTGCCTGATTTCAAACACAAGAATTCCTGCCTGATTCCCAGCCCCAATCCCAGTCTCTTCCTGATTCCCAGTCCCTGCCTGATTCCCAGCCTGATTCCAAACACAAGAATTCCTGTCTGATTCCTGGTCCCAATCCATTTTATTCCCAGTCCCTTCCTGATTCCTGAATCCCTGCCAGATTCCCAGTCCCTGCCAGATTCCCATTCCCTGCCTGATTCCTGAATCCCTGCCTGANGAATCCCTGCCTGATTCCCGAATCCCTGCCAGATTCCCAGTCCCTGCCTGATTCCCAGCCCCAGTCCCTGCCAGATTCCCAGTCCCTGCCTGATTCCCAGCCTGAATCCCCGCCTGATTCCCAGCCCCAGTCCCTGCCAGATTCCCAGTCCCTGCCTGATTCCCAGCCTGAATCCCCGCCTGATTCCCGAATCCCTGCCTGATTCCCGGCTGGCATGCAGAGCCTCCTCTGCCATTCCGGAGGCTCCTCCAGAGCCAAAGGCAGCAGGGATGATGAGGGCTGATTAAGCCCAGACGCCTCCCCCTTTCCCTGCTCCCCACGATTCCGGGTGGGAATCAGGCTGAGGATTCAGCCCATTGGCGAGGTGGGAATGAAGCCTTCAGCCAGGCTGGGCGAGCCCGGCAGGGTCCCTGCGGGGATGAGGAGCCGGTTTTCAGGGAAGTGAAGCAGGGACTGTCCCCATGAGCCACTGCCAGGGGGTCTCTGGGCACGGGAGCTGCTGCTCTGCTCAGAGCACGGAGCTGAGCCGCTCCCAAACGCGCCGGTCCTGTGTGCTGTGAACACAGAGCTGCTTTCATTGCAGGAACCCGGCCGAATGTCCCAAACAGAAAGGGGGTTATAAATAAACCAGCCCCGAGTGCAGGCGTAAGCAGAGCCTCACGCTGGATGCAGAGTGATTTATACACAAAGCAAAATAGATCAGTCTCACGTTGCTGGAAAAGGACACCAGATGCCTTTGACGTCACCTAAATTATCTCTATTTTTAAAAGTTACTCTTTCTCATTTGCTGCCAACTCAGAAAGTCCAATTTGCCAAGATAATCTATCGAGTGGGGATGAAGATTTCCAAAGTTGAAGTATCGGTCTCTTAGCAACCGTAGTACTCTTTGTATTAAACTGAGCCCAGGCGTCTCCTGGAGCCTTTTCTGCACCTAATCAGTGAATTCCCATTAAAGACACAATATTGGAGAAACGTCACTTAGGATCCAAGATACATCTAAACACATTTGGTCCACGTTCTCTCTGCTCAGAGGGATATTTATAGCAGGGAGACATGTCAGGGAAGGATGTGGCATCTCTTATTCATGCAAGGGACTGGATAAGAAATGGGAATGTAGGGAAAAAAAGGTGCAGCAAGAGCTGATAAGAAAAACAACATAAAATCATGGAAGAACTTCTTCCAGCTGGGTCTGGTTCAAGTTGGTGGCCTTTGGGTGGTGGGAAGGGGTGAGAGAAAAGTACAGCTCCCTTTCCTAGCCTGCTGTGATTCCAGCCCAGTGTTTGGAGCTGTTTGATGCCTCCCTTTCTCCAAGCCTACCAGAGCTCTGGAAAGGCCTTTTGCCTCCCACATCCACATCTGCTTCTAGCCCAGCACAAAGCTCCAACTCCTGGGAAGCTTCCCTTGGGTAACACCTCCAGGTGCTCTGCAGAAAGCTGCTGGAGAAGGGCGTGACACTGTTTTGGATGGAGAAGGGGTGACACAAAGCCACTTCTCTGTCTGTCCCTGTGAAGCTCCTGTGCTGCCTGCTCAGCAATTCTGGCCTTTTTCTTTCACAAATGTAACAAAAACTTCAGAAAAAAATGGAAGCACGACTCCTGAGTCACTATTTCAGTACAGATGGCCTAAAGATGGTTCCTTCTCTCCTTGCATCCCTGCAGGCGCTGTGACAAAGCCATGCCCTGTCCCTCTGTGCCCAGGATCAGCCTGGAGGTTTGCCTGGGCTGTCCCCACCCTCCCTGAGCAGTGGGAGCAGGGCCAGGGCCATGCTCTGCACGTGAGGATCACAACACAGGAGCATTTTGGGATTTTAGGCACAGTCCTCTGCCCATGGCTGCCTCCCACAGCCTGCACATGGATCACACTATTCCTGTTGGCTGCTGATGGCCAAGAGTAAGGGCAAGGAGACGTTTCCTGGGCAAGGAGACATTTCCTGGTCACGGAGCCATTGGAATTGGATCTCTGGACTGACAGGAGCAGGAGCAGCTCTGAGCTGGGCCGTGCCCTTCCTGCTGCCCCGCAGCCACCCCACAGCTTCAGCCCAGGGCAGGGGTGGCCAAAAACACATCCCAGTGCTCACAGGTGTGAGTGTCACAGGTGAGCCAAACCTCCAGGTGAACCTCCTGGAGCACCACACAGCCTTGGATGGGAGCAGGATCCTGGGAAGCAGCCCTGGAGTTGGCACCAGGCACTCCCCCACCGAGCAAACAACCACAGCTCCCAGAGCTTTGGGACCTCTCTGTTCCTTATCTCCCAACAGATAAGAAGAAAAGGAAATCAATTCCACCTCTCCTCTGCTCCAACTCTGATCCCAGCTCTCCAAGTACTGCCGACTATTTCCAGAGCACTCTCCAAAGCATCCCACTAATAATTCCATTATTGCCTGGGATTGTTATTTATTACATGGGTATTGCTCTGCACTCAAGGGCACAGGGAAGAGAGGCTGAGTGCCTTTAGATTTGCAAGGTAGAGCAGCTTCCCTCTTTTCACCAGCTGGATTATTCAGGGTGGTTTTGCTTCCTGGCACAGGAAAAATGCTGGGGAAATTTTCTTGAGCCGAGTGTGCAGCACCTGATTCCAGAGGCACTGGGAGCAGTCAGTGTGACAGGGAGCTGTGGCATTGCCAGGGACACACTGCAGTGTTGCAGCAGCAGGGTCAGTACAGGTATTCAATATATCAATATATCCCCACAATACCCATGCACAGTATGAGCACAGACATGGCACCCTAAACCTCCTGGTCTGCCTGGAATACAAAGTGGAACAGGTCCCAGCTCAAAATTCCATTAAATTTCCCCAGGCAATGATGAACTTGGTTGATAAAATGACTCTGGAAGTATTTATTGCAAATATGAATCGATTTAGATTGATAGGAAATAGAATCAAGAAACAAACCCACCTGACTGCTCTTGGCAGCTTGGCCATTAAATACATAATTCAATTCCAGGGAAACCCAGCCCTGGTCTGGATTTCCAGAACAAAGGAGGCAACTGCAGGAAGGGAAAGAATCCAGGACCAATCCCCTTCTGAAAGCCTGGTGTCTGCTGGGGCTCTTCCAGGGGTGCACAACTGCCCTCCCCCGGGAGGAGGATCCTGGTCCAACACCTGAATTCAGAAGTTTGCTATGAAAACATCTCAGGAGAGAGGGGGAATTGTCTCCCTAAGGAAGCAGTGAGAAGGGAGCAAAGTTTCTAAGTCAGTTCAGGGCGAAAACCCAAAGTTTCTGTTACTTTCCCACTCCTCTCCATGGAAGCAGCTTCTCCCTCAAAGCAGAAAGTGCTGCTGGCTTGTCCCAAGCTTGGAAGCAGCTTCTGCTTCCAGAAGCTCCCACATCCCTCTGCAGCTGATCCCGCTGTGCTGGACAAAACCTGCCTGTTTTCCTGGAGACAATAAAACCACACCTCCAGAGTGCTCAGGAAAAGCTGCTGTGAGTTCTGCAAGTTGCCAAGAGCTCCAGGGGATTACACAGTGGCCAAGGAATAATGAAGAGCAGGGAAATCCCAGCTGTGCTCCTTCCACGGGCTGTACCCCTGTGCCAGGCGCCTGTGGAGAGGGACTGCAGCCTAGCATGGGCACCCCAGAGGATCCTGGACATGGAGGGTCTGCTCCAGGACCTCCCCAGGCCATCCAGGATGTGGGGGAAGGATAAAAGCAGCTCCTTGTTCCTCATCACCATCTGATATTCTCTCCAAAGGTATTTTAGTAACAGCACAGAAGAACAAAACAGGAGAAAAAATCCCAAACAGCTCCGCCAGTTTCATGGAAACAGGGAATACCCTGAGCTGGAAGGAATCCACAAGAATCATCCAAGTCCAGCTCCTAGCCCTGCACAGGACAGCCCCAAGAATCCCAGCAGTTTATTGCTGCAGCACATCAGCTGCTTTCCCTCCTCCATCCCTTCTATCCACTCCATCCCAGAGCCCAGCCAGGGACTGTGAGTGCCCTCAGAGGTCACACATTCCTTGTGCCGGGATGAAGCTCACTAGGACAGTGTTCATGGAATCAAGGATCATCCAGTGCCACCCCTGCCATGGCAGGGACACCTTCCACTGTCCCAGGCTGCTCCAAGCCCCATCCAGCCTGGTCTTGGGCACTGCCAGGGATCCAGGGGCAGCCACAGCTGCTCCGGGCACCCTGTGCCAGGGCCTGCCCACCCTCACAGGGAACAATTCCTTCCCAATATCCCATCCATCCCTGCCTCTGGCAGTGGGAAGTCCAGCTGGGTTCATCCCTTCCCAAGGAAGGGCACTGAGGGGACCTGGAGTGCCCAGCCTGACCAGGGACAGCTGCAGGTCTGCAGCTCCAGAGCAGTTCTGGGTCCTGGGAAGGGCAGCACCAGGTCAGGGTGGATCTGATCCTCTCTCAAGGGCCCTTCTTCACACAGTCCCAAGACCTCCACAAATCTTCCCATTCCCTTTCAGGATCACATTTACTTCTGTTTATCCCACAGGAGGGAGTCCCATGGATTACCCAAGCCAGCAGTGCTGCTCCACTTTCTCCTCTCCCGAACACCTCCTCCAGCTCCATCTGACATTTGCAGCTCTGCTTTGGAGCAGACAGGGAACAACTGCTCCGTGTTCTTTTTCTCCACACCCTTCTCCCACTCTGAAGCCTGGATTCGCCACATCCTGGGCTGTGCTCAGGCTGGAAGCCTTTGTTGAGCTGTCACAACTTCTGGTCACCTGTCCCTCCAACGTGGCCCTTCCAGCCACTGCTGGACTCTCTGTGGCCACCACAAACATGGAGCTGCCACCAAACCCTCACACGAACCTCTCCCTGCTGCTGAGCCATTGGCAGGAGAAGAAAATAAAGAAACCTCCAGGCACGCACACCAATCCCTGGAACATCTGAGGTGGAAATCCCACCCTGCAGACTTCAGCACTGTTGGCCAAGCTCCCATGGAAACGGGAGCTTCCCCAGTTCACCGTGAGCAGGTGCCACAGGCCAGGAGCTGGGTCACATCCCCATGTCCAGCCCTAAGGAGGGACAGCTTTGGTGGGACAGACCAAGATCTCCATTCCATAGGAGCCAACATGAGTCTCCAGTGACCTCATCATCCCAGCATCCCCCTGCTCCAGTGCTCATGGATCCCAGGGGGATGGGAAGGGCTCTGACCTCCCCTTCGTGGCCAGCCAAGGCCCAGGGTGGGACATGGGCAACACCTGGAGTCCCAAACCAGCCCCACAGCCCAGGTCAGCAGCCTCCAGCCTGGCCAGTTCCAGCGGGAATTATTCCCACCAGCCTCCCTGGAGGTGGAAGCAGCAGCTTGGGCACCTCCAGTGCCTCCCCCTCGGGCACCCCCAGCTCCCAGATGAGCTGGTGAGGGCTGCACTGGCCATCCCCTGAATGGCCCCATCCCAGAAACACGGAGAGAAGCCATAACTGGCAGGATCTGCCTCTTTCCCTCCTCACTCTCCCTGCACTCATGGAAAAGCTTCAGCAACATTCACACTTAATCACAGGCTGCAGGGCCAGGGCAGCTCTCTCCTTTTGGAAAGCCCTTATTCCCTGATTCCTGTCAGTTCTATTCTTTTGGAAAGGCCTCATTCCCTTATTCCTGGCAGGTAATTCCTTTGGAAATCCCTCATTCCCTGATTCCTGGCTAGTAATTCCTTTAGAAAGGCCTCATTCCCTGATTCACCGTAGCTGTATCCCTTTGGAAATGGCTCATTCCCTGATTCCTCGCAGCCCCCGAGCCCACAGGTCTCCCAGCACCAACCAGGGCAGCCCCAAGTAAGCATCTTGCTCTGGGGTATGAGTTTGCTGCTCCTGTCATCTAAAAATATCTTGGGAGAATTTCCTCTGGCCCCAATGGCTCTGCTTGAAAGGATTTCAAACATCAAACATCTGCTGGGAATTTGCAGCAGGGTCTGGCTTGGTTTGCCTGCCCTTTTCCCAGCTCCAAACGGCTCCAGAGCCCTGAGCTTGGCTTCACTAAAAACCCCGATTCCACCAAAAACTGAAATAAAAACTGGGCTAACACTTCCCTCCGTCCCTTTCCTACTTCCTCCAGTGGGAAGGTTACAGTTTCCTGTTGGTTTTCCTAGGTTTTCCTGGGCTGGGCTCCCACTGGGAGCAGCTAGATGGGCACAGAGTCCCTGCCCAGAGGAGCAGTGGGAGGAGAAGGCAACTGGGACCAGTCTGAAGCCCACAGAGAGTTCTGTGCCTTCCTAAATCCTGCATGAAGGTTGAACTCTTCCCAAGCCCTTGCCCATGGTATCCACACCTGGGGGAGCGTTACTGGGAAACTGTGGCTGCCCCTGGATCCCTGGCAGTGTCCCAGGCCAGGCTGGACACTGGGGCTTGGAGCAGCCGGGGACAGTGGAAGGTGTCCCTGCCCAGGGCAGGGGTGGAACAGAATGACTTTTAAATTCCTTCCAACCCAAACCACCCTGGAATTGTGTGACCTTTGTGACAAGTGCCCATGTCCCACTCTGGAGTGTCCCAGAGCTCCTCAGGGCAGCGGAGGCCTGGTGGGACAGTTTTCCCTCTGGGAATCCCAGACTTTGCTGAGCCACATCCAAGTGAACAAATCTGGTTGCCCTTTGTGCCAGGCTGGGCCATTTTAACCATGAACTCTGCTGGTTTCTTTGGGCAGATCGAGCCCCTTGGGAAGGTTGTTATTCCAGCCATGCTGGTCTGAGGAGGCTCCAATGGAACCACAGGAACCTCCTGGTGCCCAGGGAGGGCAGAGCCAGGAGCACAAAGTGCCATACATTTCACACTTCACTGGGAAGCTTTATAAATTAATTGGAGTACAAAGTCAGGTCTAATTGATGTTTGTATTGATTGAACTGCTCCAAGTCTTAATTTTGGTTGTAAAACTTCCTTTAAAACAGAGCCATTTATAATTAAGACAGGATCTGTAATTAATGGAGTTTTATACTCATAAAACTGCCTCTCTCATCAGTCTAAATTAAACTCTACATGAAAGTTGGAGCAAATTAAATACAGAAGATGCCAAAACTACTTTTTCTGAACTCTGCTATTTTTATTAANCCCTCAGTCATTCCTCATAGGGTTTGTGTTCCAAGCCCCTCACCAGCCTCGTTGCCTCCTCTGGATGCGCTCCAGCGTCTCAATGTCCTTCCCAAACTGAGGGGCCAGAACTGGACACAGCACTCCAGGTGTGCCCTCACCAGTGCCAGTACAGGGGCAGAATGACCTCCCTGCTCCTGCTGGCCACACTATTGCTGATACAGGCCAGGAGCCATGGGCCTTCTTGTCAAAGCAGAAGAGATGTGAAGGTGTGGAAAAGTGTTGGAAATTCATGTTTGGAGAGGAGACAGCAGGGAAGACACCACGGTCTGTGCCCACCCCATGCAGGGTGAGCACAGAGAGATGCCCATCACCTTCCACACAAGGCAGGAGCCGCTTCCCACAGTCCAGCTGGAAAACTGATATTTTCATATTAAAATTAACATCTTGCTCTTCTTGCACCATTCTAACAAACAAACCTGCTTGGAAACTGTTTTGTTCCACGAGAGTCACACGAGCTCACCACACCCAAGGGGGGGTTGGCAGAGGTTCCCTTCACGTGCCAGGGGTTATTTCAAACAACGGTTAATTAAAACAAACATTAATTAAAACAAGGGTGAGGATGGGCCTGGCCATGCCCCCAGGTCCCCATTAATGAAACTCCCCAACTCCAGTAATGGTGGTTGACCAAATGACTCTTTCCAGCCTGATCCACTGGAAATCTTTACAGCCATCAACCACAATATTTACACAGCCCAGATAATTCTGAGCTCGTGGCAAGAAAATAAATCATCGTGGACATATGTACAGAGCTAAAAGTTCCCCAATAAATCTGTTTGCCATGTTTGCCTCATCCATATCTAGGTAATTAGCAATTCCCTGCTTTAAATGCTCCCATTTAATTGGGATTGCTGTTTTTAGTGGAATATCATTTCCTCTTCCCAAAAGGGCCATTACTATTTTTGTATCACGGGTTTTTTCTGGCTGCCACATTCTGCTCTCCCCACTCAAATTAAAAAAGTCACTGCAACCCTCACCAAGTATTTATGGCTCGAAGATTCCTACACACATCCCTGAGCTGACATCCAGAAAGCTTCTCACAGCTGTCCAAAGTTATTGAGGGCTATCCCACAGAACTCCAAACTCCAGCTGGAGCCCAGGCTCCTCAGTAGCTGCTGTAAAGAGCTGCTCATGCACTGGTTGTTCCCAGTGTCACCCTTTGGGATGCCCAGCTGTCCCTTGGACAGCAGTGATCGGGGATTAGGAAGTCTCAAGGAGTGCCCTGGGTGAGGAACTCTGGCCAGTGCCACAACAGGGTTTGTCCCCTCCCTGTGGATAAGGATTATCCCAGCTGCTCCTGAACAGCCATCAGCCAAAGCAGAGCTGGGGCTGATGGAGGTGGAGGAGGTGCCTCCCTGAAAGGATGGGAGAGAAATGCCCAAGCACCACCAAACCCTTTTGTTTGATATCTTTCAGAGCAAAACCAGACGGGTCTGTGGCCCGCCTGCCTCAGAGTTTCCCTTTTCGGCCCATTCTCTTAATTTGGGATGTTCTCATCCCATCAAACCCTCAGAGGCCTCACGAGCAGGAGCTGGGAGATGTAAGGGAATGCAGAGAGTTGATTATTAATGAAGCACATAAATTACCATACTGGTAATTACCCAAAGGACGGAGGTTCANGAGGAGACAGCAGGGAAGACACCACGGTCTGTGCCCACCCCATGCAGGGTGAGCACAGAGAGATGCCCATCACCTTCCACACAAGGCAGGAGCCGCTTCCCACAGTCCAGCTGGAAAACTGATATTTTCATATTAAAATTAACATCTTGCTCTTCTTGCACCATTCTAACAAACAAACCTGCTTGGAAACTGTTTTGTTCCACGAGAGTCACACGAGCTCACCACACCCAAGGGGGGGTTGGCAGAGGTTCCCTTCACGTGCCAGGGGTTATTTCAAACAACGGTTAATTAAAACAAACATTAATTAAAACAAGGGTGAGGATGGGCCTGGCCATGCCCCCAGGTCCCCATTAATGAAACTCCCCAACTCCAGTAATGGTGGTTGACCAAATGACTCTTTCCAGCCTGATCCACTGGAAATCTTTACAGCCATCAACCACAATATTTACACAGCCCAGATAATTCTGAGCTCGTGGCAAGAAAATAAATCATCGTGGACATATGTACAGAGCTAAAAGTTCCCCAATAAATCTGTTTGCCATGTTTGCCTCATCCATATCTAGGTAATTAGCAATTCCCTGCTTTAAATGCTCCCATTTAATTGGGATTGCTGTTTTTAGTGGAATATCATTTCCTCTTCCCAAAAGGGCCATTACTATTTTTGTATCACGGGTTTTTTCTGGCTGCCACATTCTGCTCTCCCCACTCAAATTAAAAAAGTCACTGCAACCCTCACCAAGTATTTATGGCTCGAAGATTCCTACACACATCCCTGAGCTGACATCCAGAAAGCTTCTCACAGCTGTCCAAAGTTATTGAGGGCTATCCCACAGAACTCCAAACTCCAGCTGGAGCCCAGGCTCCTCAGTAGCTGCTGTAAAGAGCTGCTCATGCACTGGTTGTTCCCAGTGTCACCCTTTGGGATGCCCAGCTGTCCCTTGGACAGCAGTGATCGGGGATTAGGAAGTCTCAAGGAGTGCCCTGGGTGAGGAACTCTGGCCAGTGCCACAACAGGGTTTGTCCCCTCCCTGTGGATAAGGATTATCCCAGCTGCTCCTGAACAGCCATCAGCCAAAGCAGAGCTGGGGCTGATGGAGGTGGAGGAGGTGCCTCCCTGAAAGGATGGGAGAGAAATGCCCAAGCACCACCAAACCCTTTTGTTTGATATCTTTCAGAGCAAAACCAGACGGGTCTGTGGCCCGCCTGCCTCAGAGTTTCCCTTTTCGGCCCATTCTCTTAATTTGGGATGTTCTCATCCCATCAAACCCTCAGAGGCCTCACGAGCAGGAGCTGGGAGATGTAAGGGAATGCAGAGAGTTGATTATTAATGAAGCACATAAATTACCATACTGGTAATTACCCAAAGGACGGAGGTTCAAAGGAGCCTCTCTCTGTTCCACCACTGATTCCCAGTCCAAACACCCAGCCCAGCCTGGGGCCAGCCCTCCCTCACAGCCAGGCTCACTCTGGTGCATGACAAACTGCGATGGGACTGGGTCTGTGCCACCAGGAGATGAGACCTCCTTCTCAGCCAGCAGATGGAGGAGGGCAGAATGAGCTGTGCTCACAGGCAGCTGCATCCCAGAAATCCCCCCAGGATGGGATGTGACATCCTATCTTCCAGCACTCAGGAGGGTGAAACTTTCTCTAGGACCTAATCCCTAAAAGGTTTCTATTAGAGTGAGAAATAGACTCTAAGGACATCACCAGTTATCTGATTCCCTCAGTGACAGCCCAGCTCCATCAATGGGAATTTTTCTGCCTCCATCACTAGGATCAGAATTTCACATTTGTACAATCAGCACATTTTCCTTGGGAGACACCGAGTCCCCCCCCAGGCTCAGCTCTTCCATTGGCTGAGCAAAGACACCAACCCTGCTCCTCCTGAGAAACATTCCATGGGCAGCTTCTCCATGCACAGGAACTCCAGGGATGTGCCATGTTTGGCTTCAAATATTGCTGGGATGGAGAAACTCCAGGCGCTCTCAACACATCACCAGGAGAGCTTTTTATCTGCCAGGCCTCCACACTGTGATTCCAGCCTGAATTTGTAGGTGAGGAGGTGAAAAAATCACACTAAACACCTGAAAGCAGCAGCTTCAGGTCTCTGTTATTGCAGATAAACCTCAGCAGAGACATCCCCAGAGCACAAGGAGTCAGCTCTTCCCCACAGCAAACCCCACAGCAATGCACACAAGGTGTCCCTCGGGCTCAGGTGGCACCAGGTGACACCCAGGTATCACCCAGGTGTCACCCGGCCAAGAGCCCTGGCCTGCTGCTCTCTTACAGGGAAAATAAACTGAACCCATCAATCACCTAAAAACTCCTCTCCAAACCCCCAAGAGCTGCTGAGCAACAGCTCCTGAAGTGTGAGCTGCTGTCGAATCCCATCTCCTTCTGCCAGGCCTCAAGGTACACCTCAGCCTTACTCTCACTGATTGCAGAAATCAAAGCACATCTCCTTATCCAAGGAGGAAATAAAGCAGATTGAAAATGCCAGAGCCAGTGCAGGACAGCAGGGAACCTGAGGAGAAGCCAGACTCCCCCCTCCAGAGCCCTGTATTTTACCAGACTCTTGATTTGCTTTGCTGCCATTTCATCAGCTCATACATTCCAGCCTTTTCTTGTGAAAAGTGAGAGCCAGCCAGAAGGGAGGATGGGGAATCCAGCTGGAGAGCTGGAAAGCTGTGGAGAAATGAGCCTGGAAGGCCGCTGGAATCAACCCTGAAGAAGCCATCAGCTCCCTAACCACCTTCCCAGAATGGGGTGGGAAATGTCCCTCCCGCACCCCAGCCAACCCAAACCATGGATATTTTTACTGCTGGGCTGGAATGGCCATTCCTGGGCTTTGCCAGAACCCGGGCTTGGCTCCTGGGAGTTCCTCAGGGGAGCAATGAAAGCACTTGGGAGCCACAGGTAGGACCCGAGGGCACAGGGGTGGCTCAGGTGTGACCCCACTCCTGGGGCTCCTCTGCTGGGATGGAAGGGATCCCTGAACGTCCCTGCCTGAATCCTGGCCCTGCTCCTGTGCCCTTGGCTGGAAAAGAACCATCCTGAGGCAATCTGTCTCCTGCAGAGCTTTCCCCAAAGCAGACCCAGCCTCTCCAAGACACCTCATCAGCTCCCAGCAGCTGCCCCCGCCCCGTGTCCGGCCTGGAAGGAAATGTTTGCATTCAATCTTTCTGTGGAAGCTGGGACCTGGCCAGCCAAAATCTGCATGTTTGCCACACCTTCAGGGCAGAACTGAGTGAAAAAGCTCAGACTCAAAATGAAACACTTTGTTTTGGAGCAGATGAGAATTCTTTCTTCCTCCATAGCTTCCGATTCATGGGAGAAAAATGCAAAAATTCAAATGTGCTGATTTGGCTCAGATAAAAATTAAATATAAAAATTAGGGGCATCCATTTGTTTTTAAACTCCAATAAACTGAACAATCCCCTATTTGCAGAGCTGCATTGGGAGGCAGTGCCTGTCCTGGGGCTGTTAACTCTCCCTGCAGTCCCTGAGAAATAGATTTGTACAGTCAGGGACATTGTTACTCCTGTGCTTTCGAGAGGGACCCTCAGCCCATCTCACTTCCACTTCCCCCAGGAGCAAAGCAGGACAGAACATCCAACTCTATTTTCTCATTTTCCCTCCTGCACCACTGGAATCAAATTTACAAAGCAGTGACAAGCTCCACTGAGTGCTGGTGCTGGACATTCCATCCCTCAGACACGCTGGCAAACACAGCTCCCCATTGCAAAGGCAGAAATTGCTGTGTCCTTGCACAGCACAATCCCCTCCTTATGTGCAAACATGAGGAATTGCTGAGCACAAAACTGCTCCAAGTCTTTTGTACCTCCAGGAAGTAGCAGCAATTCCAATTGGTTCCAGAGCCGCGTCCCTGCCCCTCCCCACCCAGAGCTGTTCACACAATCTCACACCCTGGATTAGATTTCATTGAAAGGAAAATAATGAGATTTGTGTTTCCTCACAAATTAAAAAGAAATTGCCCAAAAGAATAATCCTAAAATACAAAATAATGCCTCATCCCAGATGTTTCTAATAGGCTTGTGTTCTAATGGCTTATTTAGAGAGACTTTTCCTAAATGACATCTTAATGATGTGCATTCAGGGCCACAAATATAATTCACTATCAAAGCCTGGGGTTTTCTATCTTTTGTTCTTTTTTTTTTTTTTTTCCCCCAGAATTGTTATCAAAGTAAAGGAGACATTTTCAGAAAGCCTTTGTGCTATTCTGCACTACTAAAGACTGAAAATTCCAAATGTCAACATTTCTGGGAGTTCTTTTTCTTGCTCTTACTTGGCTCTTGCTGCCTGTGACCCTTCAGCTCCAGGCAGGACATGGGCTGGGACTGAGCAGCTCCCTGCTTGTCCAACCCATCCCAATTCCAGCCAGATTTGGACCCCAGCTGCTTCCCCCACTGGTGAATGGTGCCAGGACTCTGCAGACCTGGGCACTGCACTCCACAACCTCCTGTCCTGTCATTCTGAGTGTTGCTTCATGTGATGCACATGTGGGTCCTGCTGTTGTCCCAGCACTGCCACTGTCCCTCCCTTTTGTCCCTCTCAGCAGGGCCCAGGCCACAGGAGCCCTTTGGAGAGGGGTGAACAGGAGACCAAGACAGACAGAGAGGTCCTGGCTCAGCTCATCCCCCAAACCCCACTGGTGCAAGGCCCAGGGTGCCCCAGAGAGCTCCTGGCTGAGCCCTCCCTGCCCAGCATCACCCGGCAAGGAGAGACCAAGGCAGGACCTTGGGCTGAGCTCAGCCTGCCAAAACCATGGCTCAGCTTTAACTCATTTCATTTGGAGAGTGAACAACCTGAGCCAGGCTGGCACCAGCCCTAGGAGCTGGAGTGCTCTCACCCTGCAGTGGCTGTGCTGGCACCAAGGGCTCACAGAGCGTTCCAAAACTGCAGCCCCTGCCTGGCCCAAGAGCTCTCCCCGTGCTCCCAGCCATTCCCTGTGTTCCGGGACATCCCGGTGCCCCTGGACACTCCTGACATCTGGGGTCAGATCGGGAAGCAAAGGGGGCTGAGCTCTCCTGTTCCTCCCTGCTGTTCCCAGAGCATCCTTGTCCCTCACAGCCCCAGGGCCTGGGAGCACCACGGTCCCTGGCAGAGGGGCACCCTGTCACTGACATTTTATAAGTTTCTTGTATGGAACCTTGCTGGACTTTTTCCTTCCATGGGAAAGCTGACTTCTCTGCAGATTTCTGTAAAAACAAACCTGTGTCTGTGTGTGGATTCAAGGACACAGGTTCTCTCTCCCATAGAGGAGATGAGAATTGTTTCTCTTTCTAAAACAATGAGGTGAATAATCCTTGGAATTCTAAGCATTCTGTACAGTCTTGCTCTGAACATGAAAGAAGAACTTGTAGCTCTGAACGTGGGCACCCTAGCCCTAAAACCTTCTGAATAATGGAGTCATTCTAATAAATCATATAAACCTTCTGACACTGGAGTCAAAGAGTCCTCATTCATCACCCCACTCAAGAACCTATTGTAATAAGCAGCTTCCAGGCCGAGATCTTCTAAACAACAGCACCCCATGGATGGGTGTCCAAGGCTGGACTTACAAGGGTTCCTACAGATCTGCTTTGATGTCAGCAAAGCCAGAGCTGGGAGAGCAGCACTTCCCTCTGGGCTCCTGCTCCATCCCCAGGTCCTCTGGACCCATCTGGCTGCAGGCTGTGGCCGCAGGGTCCGGGGACAGCTGGACACGGCTGCACGTGGCTTTGGCTCCTTTGGCTCCAGGAACAGCAAATTCAAGGCTGGAGGCAGCTGCTCCTCTCAGCTCCTCCCCAGCTGCAACCTTCTGCCCTCTGCTCCCTCCCACCTGTCCTGCCCCATCCCTCTGGGGCACAGCCCCCCCTGTTCCTCCCCTCCTCTCCTGCTTCCCCCAGCTCTGGCTTTTTGGGAACATGCAGTGCAGATCCTGAGGGAGCATCCTTGCACAATCCATCTAATGAACCCAGCCTTGGCACGTCTTTCTCATCTGAGCTGAGGCTGTGATGTCTCGGGAGCCATGTCTAGGCAAGGGGAACTGGCAAACAGAGAATTCCAGCCAGAGGGAGAGGACAACCAGGTTTAATTCCCGGTACTGCTGACATCCCTCTGCTGGCTTCACACTCTGCTCACTGTGCCAGAGCCCTGGCCTTGGCCTCAGGACAGGAAAGGCACTTTGTGTCCCACAGGGACATGGGGACAGGACTGCAGTGTCCCTCAGCAGAGCCCTGCGGGTGAGGGATATTCCCTGGAGCAGCAGGGCTGGGATCCTGACAGCGACACAGCCTGTGTCCCCACCCCAAACCAGGAGCACTGACCTTGACTACTGGTGATGATTCCAAAGGCTCTGCTCGAGTCACATGTGAAAAAAAGCCCTTCAAAGGCACCAGGTGAGACCCTCTCAGTCACTGGGTTTCTGTCCCTGCCACTGCCACAGCAGCGCTGTGCCAGGACCTGGTGCCAACCCCCTGTGACACCAGCAGGGACACAGGGACATGGGCACGGGGAGTACAGGCAAAGCCACTGCTCATGGGGAGCACGAGCCACAGAAGAGGCTCTGGCAGCTCCCAAGGCTGTGGTAGCTTCTCCCCCTTCCCAAATCTCTCTGCTGCCCAGTAAACTGAGGCACAGAGAAATCAGTGACAGCCAAAACATCGCAGTGAAGGACTATGAACAGAGATCTGTCCTTCTGCTTCTCCAGTGTACACCTAATCCCTAAACCTCCTTATTTAGGGAGAAAGCCCATTTCTAAATGCTCCCCTGTACAGATTCAGAGTTGTTTTGCAGGGGTTTTTGCCTTGGAGGGGAGGCTGCTCTGACAAGCCAAGGCATCGATTGTGCTGGGCTGGGGCTTGGTGACAGCTCCAGTGCTGAAGTGCAGTCACCTCCTGGCTGAAATCCCTGTCCCCACAGCCCCAGGGGCTCCTGGCACTGCACTGCCCCCCCAGCCCAGCGGGCAGAGCACCAGGAGCATCTCCAGACCCTGCAGGACTCTGAATCAGGGTAATTAAAAGATGGATCTGCAAAGGCCAACTGTCTGAGTGAGCAGAGCCCTGGCAACCCCACGGGCCCCTCGTGCCCATCCTGCTCCTGGGCCCTGCATCCAGGGCTGCCCTGCTGGGATTCACCAGAGCCAGCCCTGTCCCAGCTCCTCCACTGGGAGCTTGGCCAGCCCTTTTCCCAGCTCTCCCCGAGCTTCCAAACCCAGCACTGAGAGAGGCCCCAGGAACTGAAACAGAGAGTGAACCGGTTATTCGGCACTCAGTGCCACCAAGGGATGCCTAAGGCAGCTTAAATCCAGGGAAAAGGCCAGGTTTGTGCCTCTGCCTGTGCAGCTGAATGGGAAGAAATGGCTTTTCAGAGGGATTTTCAGCTGGGGACCAACTGTTTGAGCCCCCAGAGCTGCTGTGGCTGCTGCAGCACGGAGGTTTCTCCAGGGCCTCACTCCTGTGGCCAGGGAGGGAGCTGGATGTCTGGGACAATTCCCATGTGATCCAAAGGAGAGGCCCTTTATGGGGTGGGAGGGATGTCCAAAATCTGTTCCTGTGGCACTGCCAGCCCTGCCCAGCCCCAAAAGGCTCGGGCAGGAATTGATGCCTCCCTTTGCCAGGGAAAGATGCTCTGGACAGACTGACCCCATCCCAAAGGATCCCGGGGAGCTGGGCCAGCAGGGAATAACGTGTTTGGGAGCTGGCTGGGTGTGCACAGCACACCAACACCTCCCTGAATCCACAGCTCTTCCCCTCCTGGGAAATGGGGGACACAGAGGCATTCAGCCTCCATGGATTATCAAGAGAATGTCCAGGGAATGTGCAGGGAATCCCACAGCTCTGGGCTGCAGGAACCCTGTCCCAGGCAGTGCCACTGCCTGGGGAGCAGCTCAGCAGAGCAATAAGGCAGCAGGTGAGGATGAGACCCCTGGGTACATCCAGGAACACTTCCTAGAATAGCAGGGACTTGCTAAACCCAAGTTTAACAACAGGGATTGAAGAACTTGTAAAATTAATGATCCAGCCTAGGAGCTTGCATCAAAAATTAAAAATCCCTATTAAAAATTGGATAAATGTGTCACAGCCAGATTTAAATGCCTTTTATGGCAGGTTTAGCTCGTGATGTGGATTTGCTCCATTCCCATGGCCAGAGGGGACACAGGCAGTGAATTCCCAGCCACGGGAGCATCAGCCTGGCAGGATCCATGGAATGCCAGGGAGCCCCAAAGTCCCAGCAGCACCTCTGGTGAGAGAGATACCCACAGCAGACCTGAAAGGAGCTGCACCAAGGCACAGTTTGGATCCCTCTCCCCATATCCATCTTTTTCCAGCTCAAACAGGCTCCATCTCCAGTACAATAATCCAGGAATCCTCCAGCCCTGCCCAAGGATAGCTGAATATCCCCCCCAGTAACTCCCTGTCTCACCAGCCCATTCCCAAACTGTGTCAGCATAGCTGGAGCTCAAATCATCCCTTTAATTGTTGTCCAGATGGTGTCCCTGTCATTTTAATTTGTTGGCAGCCAATCCCATTTTATTTGTACTCTCTTGCTGCAAGGACTCTTTCCTTGGAGATGCTGCTGATGCCTGTTCCTGGATTTTGGGGGCAGGGAGTCCAGGTGACACATTTCCCCTTCAGAGGGGGTGTGGGACAGGGGGAGCAGAGCCCCCAGAGCCCTTCCCAAGGCTGGGTTGGTCCCTCTGGAAAATCAGCCTGCCAAAGTCCAGGCTCCTTTTGCAGATCTTGAGATGTAAAGGAGAATGGAAATATTTCTTGTTCTGGAGTTCCCCCCCATCCAAAGCTTTCTGCCATCTTCCTGCTGAGAAGCTCCAGTGCTGGAGGATCTCAGAGCTCATCCCCCAGCTCCAGTGGTCCTGATGGCAACGCAGCAGCTCAAACCCCCAGAACCTGGAATTCCTCTGCAGAGCTCCCTGTGCTCCCACCCTCTGGGCGTCCACACACGGCACTGCCTGTCTGGGGAGGGAAGTGATGCTAATTCCAGGGAAAAAGAGGAGGCTGGAGGGGAAAGATTGGTGATGCTGGAAGAGAATCTGTGGCACACAGGACCCCGCTGCCACAGGAAAGGATTCCCAAAGGGAGCTCAGGAGAATGGAGCTGTGCTGGGCAGGGCCCCCCCTCAGCCAGTGCTCCCAGGAATACTGGCACCTGGAGACTCCTGATGGGACAGAGCACAGGGAATGACACTCACAAACCTCTGCCTTGGGGGGTCCCTGCAGCCTCCTCAGGGCTGAGCTGTCACAGCTCCAGGGACAGGCACCCACCCCATCCCTATCCAGGAACTGTCTGGTGCAAATTGGAACCTGCAACCCAAGAATTCCTGCAGAATTCACTGGGAGGGTGGGCAGGCCCTGGCACAGGGTGCCCAGAGCAGCTGTGGCTGCCCCTGGATCCCTGGCAGTGCCCAAGGCCAGGCTGGACAGGGCTTGGAGCAGCCTGGGATAGTGGAAGGTGTCCCTGCCATGGCAGGGGTGGCAGTGGATGGGCTTTAAGGTCCTTTCCAACCCAAACCTTTCTAGGATTCTGTGATCCTCAGAACATTAACACTGCACCAGATTTTATCATTTCTTTAGGCTGCTCCGTACCTGGAACTCCCAAGTCTCAAGGAAATCCACACTGGAATTCCAAGCTGTAGCTGGAAAATTGGCAGACGGAGCTCAGCAGAAGGGAGAGACAGAGCTGCTCCTGTCCCCAGCAGCCTGGGCATGGTGCTGGCACAGTTTGATATTCAGGGACATGAAACCCCATCACAGTTCAATAGCAGACAGAAATAATTCCATTTCCAGCCGTGGCCACTCGCAGGAGCGACGCTGGGGATGAACTTCCCTTGGAAGAGCTCTGGGAAACAGCAAATGAGCTTTATACAGTCCCAGCACTGCATTAGTGCTTGCAGGGCTTGCACTGAGTGTGGACTTGGGGACCTGTGCAGGGATCCATGTCCAGAGCATCTCCTATCCCAGAAGAATTCTCTTCTTTCCCTTTCCCTTTCCCTTTCCCTTTCCCTTTCCCTTTCCCTTTCCCTTTCCCTTTCCCGGGTGTTTTTTCCTCTCCCCGGAGCCAAGCAGGCTCAGCCTGTTGCTGCTCCATGACTCAGCCCACTGACTAATGCCTGTTTCCCCTGGCTCTCCCTCCTGGAGCACATTCCTGCTCCTGTTCCCTGCATCCCACCTGGAACACCGAAGATAATCAGTCCCCAGCTGGGCAGGCTGGAGGGACTCTCCCTGTGCTTTCCCTTCTGTGCTGTGCCCACCTGCAGGATTAAAGTGCCAGGGAAAACAGCCCCTGGAGAGGGACAGGAGCTGTGGCACAGGAGCTCTGACTGCAGCCAGGGAATCTTACCAAGCCTGCCTGATAACAGCACAGAGAGCCAGCTCTGGACCAGACACAGCCTCCTGGCTCACAGGGTTTTTGTTAAATAACAGCCCCAAAGGAGCCTGGCTGGTGACAGAGCCCTGCAGGACACGGCCCAAGGATTGTCACCAGATGTGCAGAGGAGGGTGAACAGCCCTGACCTGGGCTGATTTTCAGAGGCAGGGTTAAGATGGCACAGCTGTGTTCGTGATGCTGGGCCATTTTACCTGGGGTGTGTGACCCCAGAGTGTCCCCAGCCCCACGACTGCCACCCTGCCCTGCTCCTGGGCTGCAGCCCCACAGCCCTTGAGCCCCTTGGCCCTGCCTGCATTACTGGGCAGCAGGAGACAGCTGCTAATCCCAGCCCCATGTGCAGCAGCACTTAACCAGGACCCTTAAATTCCCTCAGGACCTGCTTCCAGTGGACTCTGGAGCTACTCAGGGATGTCTTCTACACCCAGGAAAGAGAGACCCAGGTGAGAGCTGGTGACAGAGGGGACGTGCTGGGAAGAAGAAGAAGAAATCAGGCACCTGCTGTGGTTTATAATCCATAATGAAGGAAAAGCCTCCCGGTGAGGGAACTCCCCACATTCCTGCCCTGTATTCCCCTGCATCCCAAGCTCCTGCAGCCCCCTTTCCTGGCCTCCTCTGCTCACACCTCCAGTTCAACCGGGCAAAACCCTGGCACTGCCACGCTGGAGCTCAACCTTAGGGACTGTAAGAAGCCCAAAAATCTCCCCCAGTCTAGAAAAAGCCCTACAGGCACCCCAGCCCCACCTGAGGCAGAAGCTCCGTGGGTGAGGCACCAACGCTGCCCTGCAGCAATATTTCCTCCTGCTGATTCCAAAGGAACCTGGCTCAGGTAAGGATTTATTGGGATGTCTGCCTGGACAAAAGCTGCTGCCGTGGTTCACGTTTGGTTTTCTCTGCAAGGCCCAACATGCTTTTCCCCCAAGCCTGCTTATCATGCATGTGCCTCCCTTCAGGTGAGATTTGTCACATTCCCACTCTGGAAATGTTTTTCCCTCCTGACAATACCCTTTAGATAGTGCCTGTGGAGGTGGATGACTCAAGCTTGACATGATTATTTCCATCCAGCATTTTTTATTAAAAATACTCCTGATGGTTCAGAACGTGAGGGCAGGAGCTGCCTTGAAAGGGATGTGGAAAGCTCAGAGTCTGCACAAACTGGGCCATGATTTTATGTCAACCAACAAGAGCCAGGAAACCTGTGTAAAACAGCCCCTACCAGCCTGAATTTATCATTTCATGCATAGAAACCTCCAAGCCCATGGCAGTAACATCCACCCAAGAGCCCTCCATGCTTCCAGTCCCTTAGAGCCAGGTTATGGATGAGCTGCCACTTCCAGCTCTGTTATTTACCCAGAGTTACAAAGTTAAGGATCTTCTGATTTAGCTCTGGGCAACTTAATTCCCTTTGTGATAGCTCCCAAACACCCTCACACTACTCCAGCCCCACAAATAGCAAACGCTGCTGCTGGGAACAGACACCCATCAGCAGTGACCTCTCCTCTCCCAGCCTCCCCCTGCTGCCAGCAGCGTGTTCCGAGGCAGCAGCATAGAAAAAACCAGAGTGGAATTAGGGATAACAGATGGCTGCTGCAAGGCAGGAAAGTTTTGCAGGGAAAAACTTCCTTTGCTCTCCTGAGGCCTCACCTGGGAAACTGGACAGAGTTCTCATCTCCCCAACATGTGGAGGACATGGAATTGTTGGAGCAAGGCCAGAGGAAGCCATGAAGTTGATAAAGAGACTGGAGCACATCCCCTATGGGGACAGGCTGAGAAATTTGGGATTGTTTACTTGGGATAATTTGGGATTCTTTACTCTCTCCAGGGAGACCTCAGAGCCTCTCCCAGGGCCCAAAGGGGCTTCAGGAGAGCTGAAGAGGGACTGGGGACAAGGGATGAGGAGACAGGATACAGGGAATGGCTTCCCACTGCCAGAGGCAGGGATGGATGGGATATTGGGAAGGAATTGTTCCCTGGGAGGGTGGGCAGGCCCTGGCACAGGGTGCCCAGAGCAGCTGTGGCTGCCCCTGGATCCCTGGCAGTGCCCAAGGCCAGGCTGGACATTGGGGCTTGGAGCAGCCTGGGACAGTGGAAGGTGTCCCTGCCATGGCAGGGGTGGCACTGGATGGGCTTTAAGGTCCTTCCAATCCAAAGCATTTTGAGATTCTTTGATTCTGAATATTCATTTGGAAAATAACCTCTCAGAGAAGAGGCAGAGCAGCACTTTGAGCATTCACCCCAAGCCCTGGGCTCTTGCCCCTTACATTACTTGAAATCAGAGCTCTTTTCCATTTCCTGATCTCCCTATTCTTCTCCAGCCCCCACCTGCAGCTGAAACAGGGAGAACTCTTGGGATATTCCCTGTGGGATGAGCTGGGAGTGGGGTCAGGCTGCAGCACCGTCCCCCTCCAGCATCCCAGAAATCCTTCCCAAGTGAACAGTGCTGACACATGCGGTGCCAGACACCAAAAAAAGAAATCTGCTGGAAAGAACCCAACAGATCAGGCACTTGTTGGAGCCTTGAGCGCAGAGGAACGTTGTAGAAAATTCCCAGTGACTCCTCCAGCTCCAAACCTATCATAATTTAATCTGTGTGACTGGAATTTCTCAATAGGCTGGAACTCCCTCAGGACCAAAATCTCATTGAAAAAGAAACCAAGGAGAATTTTGGCATCGCTTCCCCAGCCTGGAAGATGAAATGCAAATCTGTTATTGGCATCGAGCTCTCACAGCTTGATCCATCCACAGAGCTCCAATAGCCTGACATTAACTTCTCAAGGAAGAACATTTTGTTACTCATCCTCAGACAGTTTATGCTTAAAGGCAGAAAGACTAATTCTGTTTGGGGTTTGGGCAGTGAACCTTCCCCAATTACCAGCACAGTCAGGCACTGATCTGGTATTAGAGACAAAACACAGGGAGATGGAGACTGCTGACTTCATTTTAAATATAAATTCCAGAGGCTGAACACTGCTGGCACATGGAAAAGCGTCTCCAGCTTCTTCTGCTGCCCTGGCTTTTCAGACTCGAATCAATTTGGTGCCGCTGCTGTTTGCAGGTGGAAGAAGATAACCTGAGGTGGAGCCCCGGTGTGCTGTCCCAGAGCTGGGACATCCTCGTGGCACAGGCACAAAGCCCTCGCCAAGAGGGGTGTAGAGCAAAGGCTGCAAGGAAAAGAATGGCTCTTAATTCGAGCACGAGCCCGTGCTTGGCAGGCAGGGAATAAATGGATGATGAGGTGAAGGGCTCTGTCCAAGCTCCCGGAGCACGCGAGGGGCTCTGTGTGAGAGGAGACGAACGAGCCCCCTGCGCTCCCACGGCCGCTTCAGTGGGACTCGAATTAGCAGCACTCGGCTGCTCCTTCTCCAGAGGCGGCTCCTCCACACCTAATTTCCCTCATTTGCCGTTCATTAACAGCGACGATCCGCAGTTCTGAGCGCCCTATTCTGCCGGGGCAGGCGGGGCTGGGCTCCAGCTCCTCCCGCGGACAAAGCGATGCCCGCGGCTCCCGGGTCCGCGCCCTTGGGGACCGGGCACAGCAGGGCAAGGATGGGACTGGGGCTGCATTTCCTTCCCTCGCCCAGCACGGCCCGTTTCCCTGCGAACGGCGGGGGAGCAAAGCAGGGACAGCATCCCCCGTGCCCCGCATGGCCCTGCCAGGGGTTCCAGCCCCGGGATCGGTTCAAGCAGCTCCTGACAGGTCTCTGCAAATCTAACAGGCAATTACAGCAGCCGTGCTTTAATCGGGACAGGAATAACAGAAAATCCTTGTTTGTGCTTGGAGTGAGCTGCAGGACCTCCTCCCTCCTCATGTGTGCTCAGCACCCCAACACCCCACACAGGGACAAGGCAAAGCTGTGCCTGGCCATACTATTGGCATCTTTGGGATGACAGAAGTTGAGCCAGCTCAGTTCAGCTGAACTCAAACCTTCAAGCCAGACTCCAGAAGAAGAGCCCAGAATGTGACCTTGGCACTCCTGGGGTTCCTGGGTCTGAGCTAAGCTGCACTGAAGTAGTTTCTCAGGCTGTCTCTCACCTGAGCTGTGTCCTCACAGCCTCATTGGGAAGAGGTTGGTACTGTTGCTAACTGAGCTAAATTCATGTGAAGCTCACAAACCCAAATCCAAAGGCTCTGAGTTGGAAAGGCTGGGAAATGAAGGTCTGATTTACCAAAGCACACAAGAAAAGGGGCAGGATGGTCAGAAATGTTGGCCTCCTGTTTCTCCAAAATCCCTCCAGGCTGTCCTGGAAGGACCAGTTCCACTTTGCACCCTTTCCTTGATCCTTCCCTCAAAAAGTTCTCCATTGAGGCCCCTGATTCTCACCATGGCTTGTACCAAGTGTCCACTGGAGAGCAAACCAAGAGTTCCAATTCATTCCACAAATCAAAGACGGGCTGTCAACAACATTAACTCTATTTTCTTAACTCAGAAGTTACCCTGGTGAGCCACAAATCCTCTACAAAAGAGCCCTTCCCCCCTGAACCAGATGGGGAGTACCTGGCCACACATCCTGGGCCGGGGCAGAGGGGATAAACAACAGCAGCTTCCAGGGGGAAAATGATGGGATCCTCCAGGAAGCACAGGTGGACAACCTTCCTGATGGCCCATGCCAGACTAAGGCTGTTCAGTGCTCCCTACCACTGATCTGGAAAATGGAATTTTAAAGCTCTTTCCATCTTCTTAAGCCACAAGCTACCCCCATGCATCTTCTTACACTGAAACATGGAGAGGAACCTCCCTTTGGGAAGGCCTCAAAGCAAATGAGACTTGGTGGGAAGAACAGACTCAGCTCTGCAGGGTCCCAGGGAAAGCTAAAGACATCTTTGGGACAGTATGAGCCTAAATTTTCTCATTTTCCCCACAAAATGCAGGCTTAATGTTTAAAAAGCTGCAGAAGGACAAAAGCTGAGACTAAAATCACTCCACAGCTCTCGACCCAGCTTTGGTCAGGGACGTTCTCTGTGTCCCTGATCTGCTGAGCTGTCCCACTTCCCACCTGCCTCCCATGCAGGGGACACCCTGGAGATGGTGCAGGGGAGCCTTCCCCATGGCCCAAGCCCCGGGCAGCACTCACCATCCAGCTCCTCCACGGAGATGTTGGCCAGCTGCTCGCTGTCGCTGCCGGCCGAGAGCGAGCGGTTCAGGTAATTGCCCTTGTACAACAAGCCAGCTGTCACATGGTGGAATGGCATCTTCTCCCTGCCACAAAAACGGGAAAAGAGAGTGTGATTGTCATTATCTGCCTTTGTTTCATGGGAATGGAGCAAAGCCTGGCCTGGAGGAAGGGCTGGAGCAGCACCCCAGGCTGCAGTTGGGTGTGAGAGGGGTGAGCTGAGCTCGGACCCAGTGTCTGAGGCAGGAGCTCAATGAACAAACAGCAAAGCAGCTGCTGCCTCTGGGTGCTGGAAAGGAGTGAGGGGAGCCAGAGAAGTGGAGCCTTAGGAAAACAAGATTTCCCAACACTCAGACTGCAGATTTCAGCCTTGGTAATAATTACAGAGAGCACAGGGTCTGCACTGGCCTGCAGGTAAAAGGTTACAGCATCGTAGAGTGGGTTGGAGAGGACCTTAAAGCCCATCCTGAACCACCCCTGCATGGGCAGGGACACCTTCCACAATTCCAGGGTTCTCCAAGCCCCATCCAGCCTGGCCTTGGACACTTCCAGGGATCCAGGGGCAGCCCCAAGTGCTGCCCAGCAGCACAACTTCCAAAGGCATGGAAGGGTCTGGACACCCTTGAGACACCACTCGGAGCATGCAGCCCCCTCAGAGGGTTCAGCCAACCACCCTGAGTGAGGTGTTTGTCACTGCAGGGCCCCAGCTCCAGACCCCACTGAGAGGAGAACATCCACATTCGAGCAGGGCCCCACAAAGAACATTCCAATCTCCCAAGTCTGACGGCTGAGGAAAAATCCCGCTCCATGTGAGGCTGGACCAGGGAGGTGTTTGCAAACCCCGCAGGTCCCAGGGAAGGGCAGGCACTGCCCAGACAGGAGTGGGAATTACTGTCAGCAGCACTCACCCTGTGATTTAGGAGACACGAGGAGGAGGCGAGTTTGCCAAAGTCAATTGAAATATTAAGAGGAAGATTTGTCATGCACAGGGCTGGATTCAATCAGCACAAGCTCATCCCGGGCCTATTGTGCTTTGGAGGGCACATTTCCAGCAGAAATAAATCAGCAGAGTCCCCAGAGCCACCCAGGGACTCCCTGGGCTGGAGGTGGCCAGGACGGGCTGGGAGTGCCTCTGAAAGCCACCCCTGCTCTGGGTGCACAGGGCAGGGACTGCTCACCTCGGTGAGCAGAGCCCGAGGGCACCCTCCGTGCTGCCAGGTTCTGTGCCTCAGGAGGGTGGCATTCCCACCTCCAGAATGCTGCTCCAGCCAGCACCACAACCACCAGGATGATCTGGCTCTGCCTCAGCCACATGTTCCCACCACAGCCAATAAACCAAATATATAGACAACATAGATGGATTCATTTGGGAACAAAAGCCTTCCTGCTCCCTGGGCTGGGAACAGCTTTGACAGACCCCCCAGGAGCAAACCAACCTGGAGATATGGGCAAGCACAGAGGGAGAGCCAGGGGGCTCCTCTTGCACTGCTCAGCACGTTCCAGGAATTTCTCTAGTAATTATGTAAATAAATCCTAATCGTAATTTTAAGTATTTTTATTTGGGAGCCAGTTTGCTTCAGCAGCACATTAGAAACGTAAACAAGGGGTTCTGTTTCATTAAGCACATCTGTAATTTCCCAGCCCTTGCCAATTCATGGGTTTCACTCTGAGACGTTGCTCCCTCTGACACCTGCTAGGCACTAAAATGGGAATTTTACCTGCCTAAGGGAGACTCAGAGGCAATGCCAGCTCTGTTATCACTGGAGAGACACTTCCAGCCCTTTGCACCACCTGCATTTGTTTCCAGGCCCACCACAAACGGTTCAGGCAGTGACCAATTCCTGTTTTCTCTGGATAATCACCTCCCCAGGGTAAGCACAGAGTTGGATGCCCCACAAGGGTCATCAAGTCCAATTCTTGGACAGCCCTAAGAATCACTAAAATCAATTACACTGATTTTTCAAATCACTTGAATGGGGTTTAAGTCTCCCCCTGGGCTGAGCTTGCACTGCAAACTCAGCGTGTTTGGTGAGCCCTGGGGCTGGGATCTGACACCCCCTGCCCCAGCCCCTGGGTGAAGGAAACTCCAGCCCTGCACTCCCTGAGCTTACCCACACATGGAATAGCAGAAAACCATAGATTTAAAGCATTCCTGAAATCACTTTCACAGCCTTGGCTTCTACAACCATTAAAAAAATTACAATGCCTCTCCCCTGAGGGCTGAAGAGCTGAAAATCAGCTCCTACCTGGATCCTGTGGAGTGTTTTAGTGCTGGAGGAGAGCCATGATACCCTGGAGTGAGAAATCCTGGATTAAATTCTGCTGCCCAGATATATTAGGTTTTTTAAAGCTGTAATATCATTCAGCAGGAACCCTGCAGAGCCTCTGGAATCCAGCACCTCTCATCTCTAACAAGGGATGCTCCGTATGGGCCCAGCAGCAGCTCCCGTGCCTGAGGCCCCCAGGGATGTGTAGCTGTGCCTCAGGAGCACTCAGCACCCTCAGACAGGAACCTGCAGCCAAACCCAAACCTCAAAGGGGGAGAAAACAGCAAAAAGGGGCCCAGGAGGAGCAGGCACCGACCGGGCTGAAGGAGTCCAAGCTGGAAGAATGCACACCTCCATGGATGGCCAAGGACACAGGATTGGAGCACCAGCACAAGCTTTGTTCTCTTAGCCCTTTCTCAGGGCTGAAAGGATACAGGAATATATTGAAAATCCAGGAAGCAGCCAGGTAGTCAGGAAACTGGAACAGGAGCTGGGAAGTCCCTGAGGTCACTTTTAAACCCTTTAAAAATTCATCAAATGAAGTGATGGTGTTAAAGATGCTTCTCCCTGGGAACAGCAATATTTGAACATCTAAAGCAAAGAAGAGGAGGGACTTCAGAGGAAATGATCCCGTTTTCCCCAGGGCTGAGCCACTGCCATTGTCCTCAGAGGGAGGCTGTGTGATCTCCATCTGGATCCAAAGGGGACAGCAAAGCAAACAGAGCCCTGGTGTCACCTGGGAAACTCCTGGCTTGTCTGATCCTCCATGAGGCACCAGCCAGGGGACACCACCAGCCTCCCAAAGAGGCTCCATTGCTGTTTCTGGTCCTTTTCCATGGTGCTGTCCATGCTTCCCTCTCTCTCTAAGGAGGCTGTGACACCTGAGGGTCATGCTTGGGCCTGGCTTAACCTCTGGCATGGGAAAGGCTGCACTGGACTAAATCCCCATGGCTGCTTTGAAGCCAGCACAGTTCAGGGAAGACAAAATCCTTGTGCTGGGAAGAGTCACTTTGTACCTTGTCACCTGCATTCCTTGCTGCTAACAATAGCTTTAAAGATTTTTTTTTTTCTTTTTTAATTTACTTTGTGCATAAACTTGGCACCTCAAGCACAATCTGAGCCCAAGCTACCCACAGCAGAGCCTGCAGGGCTCCAAGGGCTCCTGGCTCAGGAGGAGCTCGGAGGATGCAGAGCTCGGCAAGGTGAGAAGGTGAAGCTGCAGATATGAAGTGCCCAGGTCTGGTTTAATCAAGCTCAGCTCAGGGGTGTGAAGAGAGCCAGGGCTGAGGGCAGGCTCAGACTTGTTCTGTATTACAAACCAAGAGAAGTGGCCTTGGAAGGAGCCTTGGGATAGGGAAAAATAAAGTCTGTTTCTTTTAAAAGAAGGCCCAAAAATTAGATCCTCCCAGGGAGGCCAGTCCTGGAGGAAGTCTCTGTTTGCTGACTACTGATCCCAATCTTTATTGATCTCAGAGCCCCAAACCCCCCGGAAGGCACATTTGGGATATTCATAAAGTGAGAGAGAGCAGAGCTCCTGCTGGGCATGCACAGGGCACTGAATGCTCTGGGCAGGTTTGGGGAGCCAGATTTGCTCAGGCTGGGCTGGGAGTGCAGTGAGCCCTAAAGCTCACTCTGAGCTTTTCTGGGACACAGGACGGCTCCCACTTTCCTGGGTGGTTATCAGAAGTTAGACCTGGGTTTTCCACACATATTTGCAGCAAATGAATCCATTCAGACAAATTCCACCTTTCACAAGGATTTATGGACTGCAAACACGAGATTTGAACCCATACATGTGAGATTCACTGAACATCTGCTGGTGGGGATCCAGGTAAAATCCAAATTGACCTCCAGGGACCATTCCCAGTCCTGACCCACCACATCTCCACATGCCCATGGCACTCCTTCATGGCATTTGGGCTCTATCTGATAATTTATTGTCATAAGCCCAAGGAAATGTTCCTCTAATTCAGGCAGGAAATGCAGATCTGGCACACACTGGGTTGGGATACCAACAATAAAGTGCCTCATGGTGATCACTGTGTAAAAAAGCCTTTACAAACAGATCATTCTCAGCATTCTAAGATGTAACTGGGAAGGAAAAAAAAATCCTCTGCAAGGCAGAAAACAAGATCTGAGTGACAACCTCATGCAATGTGTGGCACCTCAGGAGCCACAAACTTCCATGTTCAAGAACTACAAAGCACTTGGAGCTTCAGAAGGTTTTGTGCTGGGGTTTTTTCCCACCTTCTGCAGTAAATTTGAAATGAAAAAGCAGAGGAAGGGCACTTGAAAAGACACCACATCTCTAAACAGCTCCTGCTGCTTTGAATTCTGGCAGAAAGGGAGAGCTGAGGGTGCCAGGTCAGGTATAAAATCTAACATTTCTGTCTGGGAGCTGCACATGTGAGAACACAGGGGGACAGAGAAATCAGAGTTGTTGTTTGTTATTTTTGAGCCGTGGCTGGGGCTGATCCCCAGCTCGAAGCGCCAGGAGGAGAGGACTGCAAGGACCTGATAACTCCGTGTCTGTCCCCAGGGCAAGAGCAGCACTCACAAGGGGATAAAGACCCTTTCCACTCCAAACAAGCTTAAAGTGCCCAATTAAAGAACCAGCACCATTGACTCACCAGTATTTCCTCTCACCCAAGCTCCTCTCAGTTCCCAAACTCATCCTCACCTTCTGCAGACAGAAATCCCCAGATTTTTGCTGCCCTTTTCCACTTTATCACTGCTGTTGCCCCCAGTTGTGTTTAACCAAGATTAGTAGAAAATTTCTATCTTCCAGTTTTAGAAAGCCTCTGAGTTGATGTTAAAAAGTAAAAAAAAAAAAAAGCCAGCAACACAACACCTGGAAACATGAAAAAATTAGTTTGGGAATGAAAGTTTTATCCCTGGGGAGGCTCAGCCTCCCATTCCCTCCTGTGGGCCAAGCTCCTCTACACGACACAGGGACAACCACAGTGTCCATCACACAGGGGTGCCCAAAAAAAGCCTTTTTCAGGTTGACAAGGATTTAGGAGAGGAAACAGACACAGGCTACAAAAACCTCTCAAATCTCCAGGCAGAAGGGAAGCTGGAGGGACCTGTACATTGGGAATTGAGGCAGAGTTTATGGCAAAGCTGATAAACCTCTGGGACAAACACCCCAGGAGGGACACACCTGCCTGGTCAGGAGGGACACAGCCTGTGTGACCAGGAGGGACACGTCCAGCCTGTGCCCAGGCCCTTGTGCCTCGCTGGAAGTTGCTCAGGGAGTTAAAGGGTGAAATCTCTGGGCTGTTGATGGATTGTTTCCCACACTGGAGGCTCTGAGCCTGCCGGGGCGGCAGGGGGGGGGATGCTGGAGCTGCCAGGTCCTTCCTGCAGCACTTCCAGCCCACCTGCAGCCCGTTTCCCCTGCCCAGACCATTCTGTTTGTGCTGTCAAGAGAGCCAGGAGCACCCTGTGCCCACCAAGGATCCCTGCCAGCATGGAGAGGGGGCTCCTCCTGGCCCCCTTCCAAGAAATCAACTTCTCCAGAAGTCAGGATGGACAAATCCAGTGGGGAGAAGGTTCAGCTGAGCACCCATGGCAGGTCAGAGAGGCTTTGGAGCATCACTCACCCCTGCCCAGCCCCTCACACCAACCCCACTCTGCAGTCCTGGCTGCTCACACAAAAAAAGATCCCAATTCTCTTTCTCTGGAATACGCAGCTCTTTTTTTTTTTCCCTGAGTACAACACGAGATCACTCAGAACTAAATGATGGGAACGAGATCCTTGTTGACAGCAAGAAAAAATATATCCCAGAGCTTTGAGCTGAGGAGCTCATCAAAGCAGGGGGGAAATGTCACTCATGCACCCCCAGCCCCCATAACCCATCCCTAACACATTTCCCTGCTCTCTTGAACCCTCTTCTCCTCCACTCACAGCTGCTGAGTGTTTGCTCATTGAGCCTGGCCAGAGAGGACTTTTCTGAGCTTCTGTTCATTCCCTCCTGTCCAGTTCCCTCCCCTGGCCAGGCATAAATCAGCCCTGGAGACACGAGCAGCAGTGATTCCTGGCACCCCCAGCACCCTGGTTCACAAAACAATACACAATGGATTATTCAGAGCACACCCTGCGTCACACACCAGTAATTATAAACATGAAATCTATCAAATAATGACAATTAACAGCGGATCTGACAGAGTAACACACTCCAAATAGCCTGGTGGTTGATTACGTCTTATTAATGAAATGCCAAAACATTGAGGGATCTTAGCAGGACAATTAATTGCTCCCATAAATCTGACTCCTGCCAGAGCTCGTCTTTAAAGGAGGCTTTGGGACATCTGGTGAGGGTTATTTTTTAAAGCAATGGCTGATGATTCCTACAGAAAATTCCCTGGGAGCTGGGAGGACTGGAGCCACCAACACACAGAAATGAGCATAAGGGAATTAGAGACGAGGGCAACCCCAACACTGGAATAATTTTATATAAACTCTGGTGGATTGTGGTGTAAGATTCCAACCAAGATCCACTCCCGGCACTTCCCCTGCAAACACCCAGGGCCAGCAGCTTCCTTGGAAAAGTGTCCTCAGACACAATGGTCCAGCTTCAAGAGGATCCAAAGAGGATCCCAGGCTGCTGGGAGAGGGTGAGCAGACCTGTCCCAACCAGAGGTGCCCAGAGCCACCAGGCTGGCTGTCACTAACCCAGGAATGGGCTGTGGTGACAAAGGGTGCAGGGACTGTTGTGCCAATGGCTCCACTCCTGCAGAAACCAGGAATGTCTGCTGCCTTGGGCACAAGGGACTTGCAGCGCTGCTGCCAAAGGTGATCTGTGTGTCCATCCATCCCCTCCTGTTGTTTAACCCCACCCCCCTGCCTGTGGCAGGAGGATCCCAGTGACCCCATGCACAGCAGTCACTGGGAATGGGCCTTTTCCAAGGACCAGATCCCAGAGCTGTGAGGCTGCAAAGCTCTGAGCACTCCCTGGCCCCAGCCCATGCTGGGGCACCTCACCATCCTTAATTCCCCAGACACCAGATCCTATCAGGGAGAGCAGGGTCGGTCTGTGCTTCTTTCCCTGCAAGCTCCTGCTCCTTGGGTGATTTCAGTAAAGCTGTTCCAGGAACCCCAGTGATCATTTCCTGCTGGAGTAGTGTTGAGCTCTCGGGGTGGCACAAATTACAGCATCCTTATTTTTATTTCAGCCTTTATTTGAAGGGAACGTACAAGAGAAATCTGATGCTGGCTGGGCCTGAAACCCACAAGCACTCTGTAAACAAGTTTGACTCTGAGAGATTTCCATGTTTCTTCCTGAAACGCCAGGAGAACCAGTGGCACTGGATAATTGGAAACAGTTATGGACACTTCATTTTCTTGTTTTTTCTGGGATTTGCTCTCGGGCTGGCTCTTCCCAACCTTAACACCTGGCAGGGTTGATCAACTCTTTGGAATCTCATTTGCATAAGGGTTGATGTGCCGAGAGCTCTGGTGGAGAAATCACTGCCCTGGAGAGGTCAGGGATATGCAGGGAGCAAAAGAGAGAGGCCATTTCTCCTTGAGTGCTGCTTTTAAAAGGGGTCAGAGCAGAGTGTCTGAGGCTGAATGAATAAATAGACCCTAAGGAACACTTTACTGTGACATCCTTGGGAGCCTCTGGACACGTCCTCAAACCTTTGAGGACATTTGCTAATTAGCAGCAGAAACATGTGCAGGTATTCCAACCCTGGCCATGGGACACTGCCCTCGGGGTCACAGTGTCCCTGGAGGCAGCAGCATCTGCAGTTCCCTGCACTGGGACAGCCTGGGAGCACCAGCAGGGCTACCTGGGCCAGGTTCTCCTCCTGTGTTTGCCCAAGGCTTGGCAGGAGGGGAAAGCCCTCAGAGGCACGGAGGTGTCTGGGGACAGCTGAGCCCTGCACGCTGAGGGGACAGAGCCTCATTAGGCACCTGCAGCTCTCCTCAACTCCTGGAGCCTCTGCCCTCCCGAGCCCTGGGCAGGAACAGAGCACAAACCCTGGGAACTGAGGCTGGGAAGGGACAAAGCCAAACTGGATTTGTGCAGGACACCAGCAGAGCCCTTCCCACGACTGAACAAATTCCGGCTCCTCGGGCTGGCTCACGTTCTGGCTTAACATTCCAGCAGCCAGGAGAAAGAGATCCCAGGGAAATGAGATGCACACAGATGTGCTCCCTGCTGTCACCTGTGTGTCTGCACGTGCTGTCACCTGTGCCAGCCACAGCAGCATCCTGCAGGACACCCAGTGACCATAGGCAAACCCCACTGCCCAGGCCTCGTTCACAGGCAAAGCAGCCCCATTTTAACCTTCCTGAATTCCTGAGTATCCAAACCCCTGCTGCAGGGAAGGGCTTCAGGCAAAGGCATGGAAATACAGGAGGATGAGGAAAAGGGATGGACCAGAGAGCCCCAAAGCAGCACCTCTACCAAGCTCCCCAGGGCATCACTCACTGCTGGAGCTCAGAGATGAACCCACTGGGCCCTGTCACTCCACTGGGCAGGGTCCCCACCCCAGGGACAGCCACCAAACCTGCAGAGATGCCAGCACAACAGAGAATGGCTCCAGGCACAGAACAACACAGACCCAGCCCCTCCAGCCAGGTGAAATGGCTGAATAGTGCCTGGGAAAGGGAGGACCAGGAAAGGTCCAGGTCCAAAAAGGGGCCCAGAAGCCCCAGCCAGGGCAGACCCGAGGGCAGCAGTGCAGATGTCTGAGAGACAGACCTGAGGACAGAATTCAGTGCAGATGTTTGAGGGACAGACCCAAGGGCAGCAGCGCATAAGTTTGAGGGACAGACCTGAGGACAGAATTCAGTGCAGATGTTTCAGGTTTGCTTTTCTCTTGCTGTAAAAATGCAAATACAAGGATGCCCAGCAAGCCTTCACAAGCTGATGTTAAGTTCAAGGAATGAGAGGGCACTTTTAGAACCACCAACTGAATTTTTTTACATCTTCCAGGTCCTGCCCATGGACTCCATGTTCAACTGACTAAATTCAGACAGTGGCTTTTATTACTACTGCTTAATGTCTTTATTCTGAGAAATATTTTCACATGTTAGTGCTTTTATCGAAGGAGGCTGCAATTAATTAAAAGCAGACCTATCAACCAGTTTGTTTCTATTGCCCTGTTTTCATGATAGCCCAAGAACTATTGCATAATACCCAGGATTTACTTGAATTTCTGCCTCACACTTTTAACACTAACCACATTCACAGGTTAAAGACACAATTAAAGCCTCCCCAGCCTTGCGAAGCTTCTCCATATGATCAATTCCCGGTACATCATTAGCTGGGGACTGTATGAACTGGATAAAACTGACTTGGTCTTTTTACACCACATTAAAAAACCCTCTCAGTTCACCTCAGGAAGGCACTTGGCTACAGTGAACGCTCTCAGACCCTTCTCACATTCCCAGCGTTTTCTGAAAAGGCTCTGCCTGTTTGAATTTGCATCTCATCATAGATTGCCTGCCATATTTCATCCCAAATCAATAAAAGCTCTCTGAGCACAAATCTAAAATGATGGTGGGGGGTATTTCTAGTCCAAGGAGTTTCTCAATGCGCATTTTGCTCAGTTTACCACAACTCTGGAAGACAAAACATGCACAGCATGCATACAATGACCATCATTACATGGGTCAAGCCATTATTTTGCTTAGAAATTAGGACATTTCAAAGGAAACGAGACGAGAAAGTTGCATTGCTTTGAACTTACAGGGGCAGCGTTCCTGGAGGCGGAGGGAGCCGCACGGGACCGGCCATCGGAATGTGCCCGGGCTGGGGCTGGGGCAGGAAAGCCCGGACAAGCAGCCACCAAAATGCTGTTTCTAAATCCATCTATAGTTACACACCTGCCATGGTATGGAAGGGATCTGCTGCATCAGCAGAACCCTTCAGCACATCGTGATTGGACAGAACCTGCGTGGAAATGAAGCCAGGGAGTGGGGAGCAGGGAACGAGCAGGCTCAGCCCCGCTCCCCACACGGCTGAGGCAGGCAAGGAAAGAGATTTGGGTTAAATTAGCCTTTGTGCCTTTTGCTCTGTTCTGGTTTGGGTTTTTTCTCTTTGCAAGCCAAGTTCTGCCCTTGGCTCGATGGCAGAGAGCTGCTCCCGAAGTGCTTTTGTTCCCTGCTGAAATCCGTCTGTTCCCAGGACCAAACCCCTGCCCCACCGAGAACTTAAGGGGAGGCGTTGTGAGAGCCAGCCGAGCTCTGCACACTCCCCAGGAACTGAGGAGCAGAACGCGGCCCCTGCAGGACAGACCCTCCTCACGGGAGAGGGACCCTTCTCCTGACACCCCCTGGAGCTTCACCCCGAGCAGGACCTGGCTGCGGTCCCTCACTTCGCGATGGGATTGTGCCCCGAGCCATGCAGACCCCTCCGGGCAGAGCCTTTATCCACAGGTGCAGTGCAGAGAGGATTTGCCTACAGGTCCAGCGCAACCTCTGAGGAAACAGCCGAGCACCCACCGAGACTCCCCGGACTGAAAGGACGAAGCTTCCCTGTCAAACCCTTCCCGGGAACAGATCCCACACCTGCATTCCGGGGAAATGGGAGCGTGCAAAGACCCACGGGAAGCCAGCTGGAAAATTCCCTGGTAAAGAAATGGCATGGGGAGCTCTTACCTGCTCGGATTTGTATTCCCAGCTAGCAGCACACCTACAGCGCCAGGCTCTCAGGGGGCATCGCGGGGGTGCGGATTGCTGCAGGTCATGGGTGTGTACAGCCAGAAGCAAAAGAAACCCGACCCAAAACAACCCCCCCAAAATCCCCCAAAAGCCACAGCATGACCCAAATGAGATCCCTGCAACGGCTGTCTGGTTACAAGCAAGATGAGATGAAGGAGGGGTTTTTACTTGCTCTGAGGCATCATATGGAGCTTAATCACAGCAGTTACGTATTGGGTTCTTTTGGCCTTCAATCAAGTGTGTCATTTCGGTGGCAGCTGCCTACGTGATGCCAGCACCCTGGGCGCTCCAGTCCTGTGCCGGTGCCGGCCTTGTGCAGCTATTCTACAGCTCAACAACGGGCAAATTCCATTTCCCCGGCTGCGGGAAGCTCCTCCTGTAGTCCAGCGAGCCCTTGGAGCCACCCAGGATCACACACCTCTCCTCCGGTGCCCAGAGGCCGGGGAGCCGCTCCCACCGCAGCGCCCGTCCCGCTCTCATCTCCCGGCGCAGTCCATCCGTATCCCGAGCACTTCCAACACTCCCAAAGCCACCGGGAGGGGACACAGCTCGCCAGGCGCCCCGCGGACGAGCGCGGCACGGCGCTAAGGGGGAGGCAGCTGCTCCACGGAAAAAGCAAAACTTGGTGGGTGGGAAGGGTCTGAGGAGCTGCTGAGTAACCGCGGAACAGCTCAGCCAGGACCCGGCTCAGCCCTCCTCACTGCAGCCCTGGGGCTGCCCGAGGGGGGAAGCAGGAGGCGAGCGCCGCAAATCAGGTGTTGAAACTGGTGATTGAATCAGCTGAAACCAGCCGGGGCTGGGCGCATCACGGCTCCGAGCAGGCAGCGGGGGGACGGGCACGACTCTGCTCGGGAGCATCTCGGCTGCCGACAGCGGCATCAGGAGGTGTTTGGGGCTGAATTCCTCCGTCAAGTGCATTTGTTGGGTTTGACAGATTCATAAGGACCCATCCATTCAAACAGATGGCGGATGGTCCCTCTGCTCCGGGATCTGGGATCTCCATCCGTGTCCAACTCCCCGAGAGCAGGACACCGCATAGACACCGAGCTCTCATTACATCACCCGGTACGGATGAGCAGGGGGCCAGGAAACGAATAAAAAAGGTTTTCTGGGCAGCCGAAGTGCTGTTGTGCCGCTCCATGGCAACTCCACAAACACGCGTGTGAGCGCCCACAGCCGCACACCGCCGGCGAGGGGGCACAGCCGCGGCTCCGCAGCCCAGCGCGGGGCTGGGTACCGTGGGGAGGGGATGAACATCCGGAGCATCCCCCCGCGCACCCCACGGCCACCCGCGGGTCCCCCCGCGGGGATCGCTCGGCTGCCGGCCCGTCTGAAGCCCCAACAGGTTCCCGGTGGAGATGCGGTGCCCCCGAGCCGGAGAGGGGAGGGCGCTGCCTTCGCGCAGCCGGCTCCCTCCGAGCCCTCCCCGCCGTCCCCGCCCGGCCGGGGAGCAGCCCGAGCTCCCCATTCTTCGCCACCTCCTCACTCACCTCTCCACCAGCCGGCTC
>VWZP01003261.1:0-74124 GCA_013396995.1 Dicaeum eximium | reverse complement strand
AAAAAAAAAAAAAACCAAGCAAAGGGATGAAATCAAATCAAAGAAGCGAAGAACTGGAGTGAAAGGAGGCGATGCTGGAGGAGGAGGAGGAGAGCGGCGCGGCGCGGCAGCCCCGGCTCAGCGCCCCATGGCCCCCGCAGCCCCGAGCGCAGCCCGAGCCCCGCCGCGCCGCGCCGCGCTCCCCCGGCCCGGCCAGGGACCACCCTCCGCCGGCAGCCCTGCGGCGCGGCCCCCGGTAACCCCTTCCTCGCCGTGCCTCCCTGCCGGCCGCCCCCTCCTCCCCATCCTCCAGCCCCGCCGGGGATGCTGCGCGCAGGGAGCGGCTCCGGCCCCGCCGCCCCAGCCCCCGGGAAGGGCACAGCCCCGATAAACGCAGCGCCGGGAGGGACCCGCTCCTGTGGGGCCGAGCTCCTCAGGAAGTTGTGTCTCCCGGTCTCCTTTTGGCAGGGAGGGGGTTTAAGCCGCCAGTTCCTTTTTTAGAAGCACAGAATCGTTGGTTGGAAAAGACCTCTAGGATCAAGTCCAGCCATTGCCCCGGCACTGCCAAGCCCACCATTGACCCCTGTCCTCAAGTGCCACGTCCAGCCCTCCAGGGACGGGGACTCCACCACCTCGCTGGCAGCTCCTTGCAGTTCCTGACCACCATTTCCATTGAGGAATTTCCCCAGTCTCCACCCTGAGCCTCCCTTGGCCCAGCCTGAGGCCGTTCCCTCTCCTCCTGTCCCTGTTCCCTGGGAGCAGAGCCCGACCCCCCCGGCTGTCCCCTCCTGGCAGGAGCTGTGCAGAGCCACAAGGGCCCCCTGAGCCTCCTTTTCTCCAGGCTGAGCCCCTTTCCCAGCTCCCTCAACCCCTCCTGGGGCTCCAGCCCCTTCCCAGCTCCATTCCCTTCCCTGGACACGCTCCAGCCCCTCAGGGTCTGTCTTGTGAGAGGCCCAAAATTGCCCCCAGGATTGAAGGTACCCCAGCAGTGCCAGCACAGTGGACAATCACTGCCCTCACTGCCGTGGTCCTGCTGGCCACACCATTGCTGATATTGGCCAGAATGATCTTGGACTTCTTGGCCAGCAGCAGTGGAGGAGAAGAATCCACATCTGCAGGCGTGTCCTGTGCTCTGTGTGCACACACTGTGCTTCTCTCTGCATCCTGGGCTCCCCAGCCTGCCTGACCCCACTGGGTGCTGGAGGCAGAAGAGCAGAGCAGAGAGAGCCACATCACTGATCCAAGAGACCTGGATTTCTACACTGGGAAGGAGGCAGTGCCTGCAGGAGTGCCCTTCTCCTGGCCCAATCTCCCCCCTTTCCCTGCTGCAGTCACCTTCAGCGGGTACCAGCACTCGGTGGAGCTTGCTTGGCTCCCCAGCTCCCGTTGGAATACTCCTGAGGCACACAGTCCTTGGATCACTGCCTGGCACCAGCACAGCCCCTGACCCCCTCGGGGACAGCTGGGCCAGGACACTTCCAGCAGGGGAAGACTGAAACCAATTTGGGCTGAAAGCAAGCAGAGATGTTGTGCTGGTGACAGCAGCTGACTGCAGGAGAAGCTCTGATGGGAGCCCAACACAGCTCAAACTGCCTCAATTGGATCTGGAAAACAGCCTGGAGAGACACCTGTCATCTCCAGCAACACTCCCACAGCCGTGTGCGCATCAAAGAAAGCCTGCAGAGTGTTGATTTTAGGGCTCAAAGGTGTTTAATTCACATCTTGTCTCCTTTGTACTTTTCTGATGTAAAACCCTTCCCGTCTTCTTCCCTTCAGCCTCGTGGGTCACCATGTTCCCCACACTGGGATTTTCCTGGGATCAGAAGGAACATGATCTGCAGCTCAGGACCCTGAGTGCACACACTGTGCAGAGGGATTTTGGCTCTCTCTGCTCCCTGTGCAGATGAACCTCATACAAACCCCACCTCCATTGATATTCAACTCCTTTTGCTCCACCAGCTCAGCTGTCCTGCCCCAGGGGGGGATTTCTGCATCCCACTGCCCCTCTCCCACTGCCTGGACATTGCCTGCATGGAGATTCAGGAATTTAGCCACGCTCCAAGTCCCTTCTAAACCATCAGGGCTGGGCTACATCCTGGAGTTTTACCATTTTTATGAAGTTATTGGCATTTCTGTGTTCAGTGAGAAGATAATCCCTGCTCCAGGAGCAAGGCCCTCAGCACCAGCAGTGGAAGGTGAGTGATGGCACCAATGTTGTTCCATCAGAATGAGATGCAGATGAATCTCCTCATCCTTTTACTTTTCATTCCTATTTTTTTTCCCTTGATGCATGAGAAAACTTTCACCTGCAGCTCCCTCATCTCCATCTGGGCTGCCTATGTGAGTAAATGGGGGCAAACCTCCTCATTTGGGAAAGCCTTTAGCTAATTTCCTTTCTTTCAGCTCTGCAAAACATTAACAAAAAGGTCCCAACATTCATGGCTGAAAACAGTAGCTGGAAAATCCATTAGGCTGATATATTTATTATTAAAAATTCTGACAGGACCAAGTCCTCATTAATCCCTAAATAGATCCAGAATATCTCCAGATTATGCCCATGTCAATAAAGGCAGCCCATGTCTCTTTTCCCTTTTTTCTTTGTTAAAGTACAGAGCTGATCACTCCAAACCCTCTGGTTTTCAGGTGTCCTGGGCAGCTTCTCCTGGGGCTGAGGGGGGGGAGCTGGGATGGAGCTCTCCAGAAGGATGGGGCTTCCTCGGGAATCAGCCCCGGCATGCTTGGAATACACTCCTGAAATGATGCAGCCAGAGAAAATAAAATCCTAATGTCACAAAGTGAGTGATGGCAGCAGGACAGGCTGCTGTCAGCCCTGCCTGGGGACACGGGCGGGGCTGTCACTGCCACAAGGAGTGACCAGCACCTGTTGTAACTCCCCATCGAGCTGCTCTCTCCAGGCAGGCTCCTGCCGTGGGGAGCTGCCCAGCAAAGGCACCGGGGCAGGGCAGGGTCTCTGTTTGGGCTCTGGAGCCCAGCGTGGGGCCAGAGCGCCGCGGATCCAGCAGCAATAAATTGGGTGTCCAAGGGGAGGCAGGGCAAACCAGGCTGTGGCTCCAAAAGATCCCTCCGAGCCAAATGTGAGGCCTGAAGGGCCAAACTTCGAGGTCCCTCAGAGAAGAAAGTCCTCGATGGGATTAAAGGGTTTTGCTCCGTTAGGGATGACCTTCTGGAATGAAAACCCCAGAAAATCGGGAAGGCCCTTGGAGGGGGGAGGTCGGCAATCCTTCCTTCCCCACCGTGCTGGGAGGGGGCTCTGCCCACTCCAATTTGGAATGTCCTGGGCAACACCCACTGTCCCTCTCCCCGGGAAGGGCTCAGGAGCCTTTCCCAGCCTCATGGCCCTTACAAGTGGGAGAGGTTTTCCAACTCATAGCCCACATTTTTGGTATTGCTTAATTCCACCCCATTATTTCTGATGAAGCACTTGGTGGAAGGAGTACAATTGCTCCCTAGCCTGGATTTTCATGTTTTAATGCTGCTTAATTATTCCAGGAGAAACTTTTATTTTTCCTTTTCCTCCACCTCGCTCCTGCAGTGGATGCTTTCTCCTGGAGTTTAATTAGCACATTTCAGAACAGAATATTGAGATTAAATCACTGCTGGGTGAGCTCTGCTCGGGATTGATGATCCTTGGGCACAGCTTTTATTGGAGCTGCCAGCACAGGCTATGGATTTATGGATCAAAGGGTTCTTTGGGCCGGGAGCGAGCCAGTGGTGGCACAGCAGGCTGGGGACACGGGCCAGGCTGCCGGGCTTTGTCCCCTCCTGCAGCCACAAAAAGGATGGATGAGGGTGCTGAGGATGATGTGAGGGTGGTGAGGCCCTGACACAGAGCAGCTGTGGCTGTCTCAGCCCCGGCAGTGTCCAAGGCCAGGCTGGACAGGGCTTGGAGCACCCTGGGATAGTGGAAGGTGTTCCCATGGCAGGGGTGGCACTGGATCCCTTTCAAGTCCCTTCCAACCCAGCCCATTCTGGGATTGATCCTGGGCAGAAAGGGACACCCTGCAGCCCTGCAGGTCCTGAGGAGGGCACCCCACACCCCAGCAGCAGGCCTGGCACATCGGTACCTCCAGCCCCACCATCTGCTGGGATCCAGGGCTCATTCCAGCCTCTCACAGAGCCCGGGGCTGCCTGCAAACATCAGATGTAGGCACAGGTTTGGCACCAGGCCAGCCCCTTTCCTGCTGCCTCAAATGCCAGCATTTTGATTCAAGCTCATCTGCAAATGCTAAAAAAGCTGCAGCTTTGCAACAGCGTCCACCCTGGTGGAGCTCATTGAACGGAGACCTTGAGGGAGGGGGAAAATCCCAAACCAAGAGTTCCTTTAATTTTATCATCTCAGCCAGCTAAAGGTACAGATGTGCAGGGACACCCACAGAGATATTTTCCTAGCTGGGACTCCAAACACTTGTGGCTTCCTGGGGGCCAGAGAACCCTCTGTGGACAGGAATTTTTGCTTGCACACCTTGCAGGAAGGCTCCTCATCCCAGGAGCTCGTGTGAGGGGGGTTATCCCAAAAAACTCCCAGCAATGCCCATGTGGGAGAGAACAGCACCTCCTGTTCATGCTGCTGGGCTGGCTGGCTTTCCTCTCGTCATTCAGAGCAGCTCTGGCACAGAGTGGAGCAGAACTGGGTAAAGTTTCACCCTTCAGAGTCCACGAGACTCAGCCGAGTGCCTGCAAAGGGCAGAGAGCCCCAGCCCAGCCCCAAATCCACCATGAATTTCAGCAGCCAGGGCTGGGGGGGGGGTCTGTGTGTTTTGTTTTGCTCTTCAAAAGATAGTCCTGTAATTTAGTGACTCATCCATTCTCCAGCCTTTGTTGCTTTTCATTTTCAACATCTTTAAGCTGTTTGTGGAGAATGTGCTTATTTTTAGACTTCCCATCAGGGAGAGGCATCTGAGCTGGTTCTGAGGGAAGAGCTCCATTGAGACTTTGGTGTCTGGGGTGTTAATGGGCAAATTTCCTGCTGGGGAGAGATCTCCTTCCCTTTCCTTGCTGAACTGGGAGCAGGCAGGGGTTTTCAGGCTGTGCCCTGTGGAATCTCTTGGGGTGGATTGTGCTCTGAGCTCCTGGAGGGAGGAGGGTGGATGCAGGGAAAACAAACAAATGTTGGGGCATCAGGAATAAATGGGGGCATCAGAATCTCAAATCATCCTTATCAAACCTGCAAATCTCTGTCCATGGGCCAGAAATTCTCTGTCCCATGGCACAGGCTGGCATCAGGAAGGACAAAGGGGGAGAGCAGCCCTCAGCCAAGAGCCACCTTCATTTCTCTCCACTGCAGCAAATCATGAGGAGTATTTCTGCTTAATTCAGGTTTTTTTTAAAGCAATGTTTTTATTGGAAAAAAAAGAAGTTAATTTTTTTCCAGAAAATTGACAAAACAGAAGATGCTTTTTGAGTTAATGAATAGGTTTGGGGTTGGGTTGGTTTGTGAAGTCTGACACCTCCTCATTTTGGTTTGCAGCTCCAAATTCTTGTGGGGAGCTTTAAAATGAAAGGAAATTTCAAAATGAAAATTGGCTCTGTAGAATTCTGAGCCAGGCATCTGATCAGAAAAAAAAGGGGGAAAAACAGCACCCAATCCTGCCTGCTTCTTTTTTTCTTTTTTTTTTTTTCCCTTTTTTTTTTTAAATTTAATTAAGTCAATGGAGAACAGAAAGGCCTCAGATGAAAACCACACTGGCCCCAAACGTCTCCAAGGCTCCAGATGTGAATTCCTGCACCTTCTGCTGCTGAGCACATCCTGGCTGTCCTCCAGAACTCGGGGCACAGCTCCTGCTCAGGAACAAGAGCAGAGACCCAGGGATGTCCTGGAAAAGGTCAGGAGGTGGCTCCAGTGCATCCCTGGAATATGGGATCATCCAGACCTGAGCTGAGCTCTCAGGGCACATCCTATGGACTCTGCTTTGCCCCATGGAGGTATTTGGGGTTTGCCATTCTGTGCCACCCCCTGTCCCCGTGTGTCCCTCGGTGCCACAAACCAGGCTCAGCCTCAGCACAGCCCCAGAGGCACTGCCAAGGACCTGCTCCCCCGGCCACTTATGGGCAGGGCTTCCTGGCCAGCTCCAAGGAGCCTTTCCAGGCCACGTTTGTCATTCCACTGAGAGCCACAGCCCTAATGGATGGCTGGAAGTGCTCCATGGCTCCTGGCTGTCCCCTCCCACGTGTCACCGGCAGGCAGGGCCGTTCTGCTCTGCATTCCCCAGCAGCAGCCCCAGGAGCAGCTCTGGAGGCTCCTGGCCGTGTTTTACCTCCTGACACTGACACAGGACCCAAAGCTGCTCAACCACGAGCCAGAGCTCTCTGCTCTGCTGTCCCCACCCCGTGGCCTCCTGGTGGCACAAAGGACTCCCCTGGAGGAGCTGCCATCACCTCCCACCTCGTGTTCCCAAGGTACTGCACCCTGTCTTTCCATTTCCTTAAATCATGGAATCAGAGAATTGCAGAATGGAAGGAACTCAAATCCCATCCAGTGCCACCCCAGCCACAGGCAGGGACACCTTCCACTGTCCCAGGCTGCTCCAAGCCCTGTCCAGCCTGGCCTTGGGCACTGCCAGGGATCCAGGGGCAGCCACAGCTGCTCTGGGCACCCTGTGCCAGGGCCTGCCCACCCTCCCAGGGGAGAATTCCCTCCCAATATCCCATCTATACCTGCCTTCTGATGGTTAAAACCACTCCCTTTGTCCTGGCAATCCATGTCAAACTCGAGGATGTTGTTTATGTTGCATCTAAAACTTTCCATGAATCACAGGGAAACCTCCAGGGGGGCTTTGGGGTGAACCCCAGAGGGGCAGCCCAAGCCCTGGATGAAGGCAGGGATGGAGCAGGGGGGGAGCACACCTCGGCTGAAGCACAGGAGAGCTGGATTCCCTGGCCAGGGGCTCGGGAACAGCCCCTCTGGAGGAGCTGGCTCAGGGAACACGAGGCAGGAGGGTCGATGTGCCCAGGCTGCAGGGGGACAGTGACAATAGGATGGGTTTGTTCCATTATTTACCAGGCCAGATGCCCTAGCTCTCCGTCCACCACCCGAGCCATGAGTTGGGAGCACCTGTCCCAGGAGGGAGGCGTTTTCCAGCGCCTGAGCAGGAGGACTGGAGACAATCTGGCTGAGTTAATCACTGAGTGCTTGGGCCCAGAAATGCAGTGGCTTAAGAGAAAATCTCCCTGTATTTTTTTTAAATTAAAACCTTTCTGCAATAGATTCAACCCAGAAAAACCCTGCTCAGTCCATGGATTGCAGTGCAGGTATGAGTCAAATACATGGTGAAAAGGAGATAAACACCGTGTCCTCCTGCATGGCCACAGGAGACAAATTCCCCATTTAGAAAGCCAATAAAAACGTATTTCTTTTAGAACAACTGCATTCACGGCACATTGTTTCTCTGAGAAAAATATGTTAGTGACTTTGAACTCCTCCAATGCCATCCAGAATATATTTTTTTTCCCCAAAGTGTCTCAAAAGTAGCAAAAATTACGAAAGAATTAATGACTGTTAACAGCTGAAACAGATGGTGTGCTGTGAGTCCCCACAGCCTCACGCAACTGTGAGTCAAGCCATTTTTCAAAATGGTGAAGAAAGAAAAGTAATAAAAAACCCATCAATTTCCAAGGCTTCTAGGCTTCCAAAATTCCACTCGGACTTCCCAGGCGCGAGGCAGCAGGAAAGGAGGGGCTGGCTCGGTTTGGAGCCACCTTTGGCTCCAGCGCAGAGTCCTTTTGCCCTCAGGGAGATGCTGAGGGTTTGTCTGCGTTCAGCAGCGCCTGGGGCGGGGTTCTGCGTTCTGCTCCGGGGTTACACCAAGGGATCCTCCCCGCCGCGACATGCCCCACACTGGCGGTGTCCCCGCGCCCACCCTCGGGAGCAGGAGCGTCCCTCCCTCCCTCCATCCCTCCCTCCCTCCCTGCCAGCGCCGGGAAGGGATCGCAGAGGAGAAAAGCACTTGCCAGGAGGGGAACTCTGGTTGCCTGCTCCGCTGCGGCGGCTCCTCCTTCTCGCCGGGAGACTCATCCCCGCGGCCACCTTCATGCTTGGGCTGCCCCTCTGCCGGCTCCTGGATCAGCCCCATCAGGCAGACGAGTCGGCGGGGCCCGGGCGCTGGGCGAGCTCATCATGGGGCCAGGCGAGCCCGGAGTGCGGCTCTGCGGGCGAGGAGTGACACAAACTTCAGCGCACGCACGGCGAGGCTTTATCATTTATTTAAACCCCGGCTCTCAATAATTCATGCTGAGGAGCGGGACAACAGTGGCAGGAGCGGGGCAGCGCCAGCACCGAGCGGCCACATCTGGAACAGATGTTCAGTTCCCAATAAAAGCGGGGAATGCGCAATGCCATGAGAATGGTGTGCTCTGGGACGCAGCCCCGCTCCTCCCGAGGCACCAGCCCTGAGCTCGTGTGTTGGCAGCGCAGAGCTGGCACAGAGCAGATGGCAGGGACAGGGCTGGCTCCAGCGGCAGCCCGGGGCTGGGGGAGCTCACACACGCAGCTTCCACAGGCATTCCTTGGAAGCGCTGGGCAGATGCTGGAAAGGCTCCTCCACACATCCACGTGGGCTTCCATGAGCCCCCCGGCCAAGAGTCCACTGCCACCAGTGCGAGGTGCCTGCAGCGGCCCCAGCGCTGCGCCAGGAGGTGGCACCGGGAAGGGCTGAGCCCAGCCCGCGCTCCCAGGATGTGCCGGGACGAGAGGAGGCATCGCTCGTGCACCTTTCATTGCCAGGTGTCCCTGCAGGGCACCACAGAGACCCCCAGGGTGTCCCCTCAGCGAGTGCCACCTCTCCAGTTGTGACACACAAACACTTCAAGCCTGACCATCCCCTCTGTGCCGTGTCACCGAGCTCCTGCCCGTCCCCACAGGGCCCTGTGGCCACTCCCAGCCCACGGCCACAGCTCTCCTTCCTCTCTGCGGCCAGGACAGGCCAGCGTGGCCATGGCAGGGCCCCTTGTGGCTCGGACCTGGCTGTCCCCCCTCCCCCACCCCGTCCTCATTCCTTTAGGGACATCACCCATGAGGCAAGGAGTGTTTGACCAATGCTCACAGGCATGTGCTCTGGTTTAGGGACTGTCCTGTGCTAGGAGTTGGACTTCCACAATGTTTGCAGATCCTCCTTGTGGACCCCTCCACTCCGGATATTCACAAATCTCCGGTCCTTCAGCCAGGCTCTCACCATGCTCTAACAGACGCTTTTTTCCTCGCCCTTTGCTGGCCCCGGTGCCCCCGGGTGCCCCACACATGCCCCTCGTTATCCTTCCTGACACGGGCTCCATGCCAGCCATGGTCCTGCCGGGGTCTGAGCCGTGCCCTGGCTGTCCCCTCCCTGCTGTCCCCTGCCCATCTGTCACTCGCCAGCTGGCCTCCCTCTCCCTTTTTGTGGAAGGCGAATTGGAAGCAACAATTTCTTTGCCTGTAATTGCACAACACCTCAAGCACCTGAGCTCCAACCCAGACCTCCAAGGTGTATTATTATTAATTATAATTAATTATAATTATTATTATTACTACCAGCATTGTTATCCCAGCCCTCTGAGGGCATTTTCTTGATACAGACCTTATGTTTTGGGCTACCTCTTTTATCTCTGTGATTTGCTATACCTCTTCTGTTATCTGAGCTCCAGTCTTTGGGTAATACAAACTTGGAGATTACTTTCAGTGCAAATTTTCTTCCTGAAAAGAAATTTTCTTCTTGCTCTTCTTCCTAAATGTGAACCTTGCACTTTACCCCACCAGCCAACCACTTAATGCCAGTAAGAAGTGGATTTTCCTTTTCCCTAGATAATGACTGATCTTGCAGATTGGATAATGAAATAAGTAATGCCATTAGCAGCCCATTGATCAGTGGCTGAGCAGTGAATAACACCGAGTGCACGGCTGTCAACTGCTCCTGAAGGACAAGGGAAGGGGAACTGGGCAGAAATGGGGAAACCACCCAAAATCCAGTCCCCTGCTCCCCACACGTTTCTTTTTTACTGCCAAGTGGCTAACAATCAAGTCTTTGCCTGGGGGACCCAGCCTTATGACAGCCTGTCCAGATTAGGTATCTGTGCTCAGGAGATTCCCTGCACATCCTAAATCCTGCTGAATTCCACACTTAGTAGGAAGTCACTTCCTTCATTTCTGTCCCTGCCTCGCAGAGGATGTGAAAAAAGAGGGAGGAATCCAGGAGGGCCCTTCCCTGCAGTGTCATTAACAGTGATGGTGGTGGAACACGGCCACAGCCAGACCTGTCCCCATCCACAGGACCTGTCCCTGTCCCTGTCCCTGTTCCTGTCCCTGGCTGTGCCTGAGCTGCATTCCCGAGCATTCCGGGAGGAACGGGCGTGATGCTGGAACAGGGGCTCGCCGCTGTCCTGACAGCAGGTGAGAAACAGGAGATGCTGGAGCAGGTCAGAAATGAACGTCTGAGCAGCCACCCCTGGGAGGGAGCAGCTCCTCCTGTAGCGCAGCGTCCCTGTGCCTCGGATTCCTGTCTCGCTGTGTTATCTCCACGCACAGAGAATGTGGCACCCCTGCGCCCCGGGTCTCCAATCCCCATCCTGACACGGCTCTCCCAAGGGATTGCTCAGCTGCTCCGTGCAGCTGCTGACAGCTCCCCTCCATTTTCCAATCCCAGGATCACTGAGCTTGGAAAAGAGCTCCAGGATAAAGTCCAAGCTGTGCCTGATCCCCACCTTGTCCCCAGCCCAGAGCACTGAGTGTCACCTCCAGGCCTTCCTTGGGCACCTCCAGGGATGGGGACTGCAAACTTTCCTGAGCAGTCCTTGCCAAGGCCTGACCACCTTTTCCATAGGGAAATTCCTCCTGATGTCCACCCTGAGCCTCCCCTGGCCCAGCCTGAGGCCGTTCCCTCTCCTCCTGTCCCTGTTCCCTGGGAGCAGAGCCCGACCCCCCCGGCTGTCCCCTCCTGGCAGGAGCTGTGCAGAGCCACAAGGGCCCCTCTGAGCCTCCTTTTCTCCAGGCTGAGCCCCTTTCCCAGCTCCCTCAGCCCCTCCTGGGGCTCCAGCCCCTTCCCAGCTCCGTTCCCTTCCCTAGACGTGCTCCAGCCCTTCGGGGTCTTCCTTGGAGCAGCCCAGAACAGGACACAGGACTGGAGGTGCGTCATACTCAAGTTGTGGCCTCAATCTTTACGCCAGGTGCCACTGCAGGGATTTTAGGAAGAGCTCCATCATGGGTGAACACCACCCTGAACTGCTGAGGACCTTTCCCCAGGAGTGCTCACTCTGAGAGAGAGGAAGATCAGGAACAACAGCCCTAAAAATAAAAATTTTCAAAGAGAAGACCGAATGAGTAATTTACTCATTTAACTGATTTGACACCCTCTTTAACCCCCTGCCTAAGACACCTCCTCTGTCCTCACCTCCAGCCCATCGCACAGCCCCCCAGCGAGGCTGTGAACACCTCGGTGGCCACTGTGTCACTGAAAGGGTTATTTGGGACGGCATTTTCCGCCCAGCCCCCTCGCTGGCCCAGCACTGCGAGCTCCTGGCCCTGGGTTTCCTCTCCTCCTTCTCGCTCTCCGTGCCGATGGAAGGACGGTGACTCACGGAGCCGCGCTCATCTCGGGACATCCCTCCGTGGCATTCGGGTGACACTTGTCTCCAAAATGTGCTGCTGGGGAGAGGCAGGAGGAGCACAAACACAGGCACGGAGCAAAGGTGGGGCTGGGTCCAAACCGGGGGCGACACCGCTTTCTTTTCTCTGCACTGGCAGATAATCAATTCTGCTCATAAGAGGAGAAACCCAGCTCCAAAGAAAAGAAAGGTCCTCACATCACTTCTTCCATCAGGCTGACACCTCTTCATCTCAGGGAATTTAACATCTGTTACATAATTCAGGGAACATGTGGTTATTTTCCACGCTTATTAATAGCCCAAACCCCACAGCTTAAATGAAAATGAGCAGCTGCTCCAGACTTCACCTCTGGAGAAGGGGCTGGGAGCAGGTACCGGGCAGGGCTGGCTGCAGCTCACAGCCCCCTCAGGCCACAGCTCCTCCTGACAAGCCAGAAAGGACACAGCTTGCACTGATGCTGAGACAGCTGCATTCCCACATTTCCCCCAGTGCCTCTTTCCTTTCACATCTCATTTTTCTTTCCAGGAGAAGCAGAGGATGGTGGAGAGGATCACAGATATGAGAGAGGGTTGGGAAAGTGCAGAGAGGAGGAGAAGGAGACAGTGGATCATTGTACCCTTCATCCCAAAACACTTCAATTCACAGGTCACTCAGTCACTTCCAAGATACCCAACAGGCTTGCTGGCACTTCCATGCCAGGATTTAATCCTGAATGCCTGAGCTGCCCCCTCACTTGAGGAACAGGCTGAAGGAAGGCCCTTGGCACCTGGACAGAAGGTGGGAAGGTTGTCTGTGGCGCTGTTCCTGTGGGGATGGAAGGGCAGTTCCATGAGCACTCCTCTCCACACTGGAATGCTGCTTTGGATGCTCCCTGATGTTTCCAGGTGGGATTTGGGTTGGGCAATAGGTAAAGGTGAGGCTGTAGCTGGGACACACAGGCATGTACAGGATATTCCTGACACACAAACCCCAGCTCACACCAGGCAAAGGGAGAGGCAAAGCCCCCCAGCCACCTCTAGCCCATCCAGGGATACATTAATGGATCATACAAATGATCTCACTCTCTTGATGGTCTCAGCAGAACCCAAAGTTCATCTTGATTCAGTCCCAAATCCCTCTGTGGCTTTAATCCAGAGCAGAAACCCCAAACTTGACAAACAATAGGAGCTGGTGAGAGCCTCTTCATTTCCTGGCAGTGGATAAAAGCCAGGAAGATCTGCCCAGAAGGGGCAAGGTCACCAGAACCCATAGGTGCCTGCAGGGAGGAGGAGGTGGCCCTGGTGGCCTGGGCAGCTCTGAGCCACTCTGGGCGCAGTCACTCGAGTGGGAGGAGGACATCTGTGCCTGAGGGTCAGGCAGGGACTGGGAACAGCAGAGAGCAGGGCTGGAACTTCAGCCACCAGAAATCAGGAGCTGCTCTGGCTCCAGGTACAGGAAATGCCTGAAGATCCCTGGGACAGAGCACAGAGCTCACACATCTCATCCCACAGGGGAAAACAGGACGGAAGTTGGGGTTTTCTCCATGTTCAGTGAATATCCAATGATTCACACAGGGCAAGGCAGCAGCAGGAGCACATGAGGGAAACCCCCCCAAAGACACGCTGGGAGCTGGGAGGGGACTCCACTGTGAGGGAAAAGCCTTGGCTCGAGCCCTTCCTTCAAAAGGAGCAGGGAGCTGCCTTCAGGCACCACATCCCAGCTTCTGACCCACTGCTGGATCCCCAGCTCTGGGGGTTTAACCTGCATGGGGATGTGGCACCCGGGGACATGGGGCAGTGCTGGCCTTGGCAGTGCTGGGGAACAGAAAGGAACTGTTGTTCTCTAAAACTGGATGTAAAAACATCAACTCTGGAAGCAGAAAACAAACTCTGTTTGGCTCTGAGATGGCCAGGAGCAATACAAGGTGTCAGAATTGCTCCTATGTCTGCAAATATAGATACACCATGTATATATATATGTATTGTGGTAAATACATAAATTTTACATTAGTTACAAAAAGATATAAATGTACACATAATATACTGATTGTTACATAATTTAAAATTATATAACACATTAAAAATTGAGAAGCTGCTTGAATAGAAATAAAAAAGGAGAAGTTAAAAGATTAAAATAACTGCTTTAAACTCTCTAATGCAAACCTCGAATAATCACAGACTGCCAAACCAATCGGAGGTAAAAGGAAAAAAGGTTGTGCAGCAACCCAGCAGAGCAGGAGAATTAAAAGGCACTGCTCAAAGTGTATCCAGGGAGGAAAGAGATCCCTGGGTGCGACAAATTGCTCAGACAGGAGCAGTGGGGTTGGCCAAAAAGGGGTCTGAACAACAACTCGCTGAAGAGGGGACACCAAAGCCTCCTCAGAAGCACAGGGGAAGGAATTCTGGCAGCGGCGTGTGGTGGATGGGTGAGCACCCAGCACAGTTCAGGAGAGACAGCCTGGCTGAAAGGGCGAGGGAATTGTTTGCATTCCTTTTCATTCTGGAGGAGATGGGAAAAGGAGGCAGAAACAAAGATGAACAGTCAGTTTTCATAATGGAAACAACTTCCCACTGCTGCCCCAGAGAGCCCTGTAAAATAGACCCACTCAGCTGTAGGAAATTACCTGGGGACTGGAGGTGTGTGTGTGCAATGACAATTTTCGTTAACGGCACAGAGTCAACCAGGATGGGCAAACCCTGAACTGGTGCAACAGCTGCACAAAAACCTTACAAAATTCAGCATCTGAGGTCTATAGAGCTGAATTTCTGTGCCAAATCCTGCTCTGGAGAAAAGACCCCACGGTCTCACTACCAAGGCCAGAAGGAGTCATTGGCGGGATGAGGAGGCTGCTTTGGAAAGAGCCACAGGAAAATCCAGTGTGAGAGATTTCTGTCAGAGAAACAGAACAAACTGCAGCTGTGCTGCTGTCTGGCTCTGTTGTGCACCTGCAGGATGAATAAATCCCTGCTCGGAGCACTCAGGAAGGGAGATAACAGAACGAGGAAGGGTGAGTGGAGGGAAGGGAGCTTGGACAGAGAGTGAATTCTGCACAGAAATAGACTGACAAGTCAGGGCCCTTCAGTCTGGCAAGGAGATGCTTGAAAGGGATGTAGGAAACACTTATTAAACCAGAGTTTTATCACATCCTCAACATCATGGAGCAAAGGCAATAGAGAAAAAACACTTGATGTTTCTCACAGCACCAGACCCAAGAGGTACCAGAGGAAATTACCAAGAAATTGTTTCAAAAAAAAAGAAAAAGGCAGAGAAAGTGTTTTTGCAAATAGTGCCCAATTATGTTGTTGAATTTTTCCTGGAAGACATCAAGTGCTCAAAAGAGAAATAAAATAATGCATTAAGAGTGACAGACAGCCTTCAGCTCAGGAAGTTTTCAGCATGGTTTGAGAAGAGCTGGGAAGTTGGAGGAGGAATGGGCTGCACTTGCCCTTCTTCAGGAGATGAGGTGAGAGGGAAATTTGTCTTCACTAGAGAGAGTCCCAAGGATGGAGCTCCAATACCAATGCCCTTAGTCTCCATGGCTTTTTCCTATTGCCAGAAAAGCAAATATTTCCTCCTGGAGCTGCTGGATGCTGAGAGCTGGAAGACATGTTCCAACAGTTTTATGTGGATCACAGTTTGGACATAAACTGTTTAACTAATGAAACAGAAAAGGCCCAGTGAATCATCACCAGTGACCCTGTGCTTTGCACAGAGCAGGTTCTTTTCATAATTCACACTCTTAAACTCAGCTAATCTGTTCTTTCAGACCCTTTAGGGTGAATCTCAGGTATGGCATCAGCAAAACCAAATAGCTTTAAGGGACTTGCATGAGCTTGCCTTGGGGTGGCAGAGAGGGAGGAGGGAAGGCACCGTGGCAGATGCTGAGACTCCAGGTCTCAGAGGGAGTTCTGGGCTCTGACTGTCAGACCAGAGCCTGCTGTGCAGTACAAACACCCATGCAAAGCATGCTCTCCATCTCAGCACTGCTCTGCAGCCCTGCCTGGGGCTGGAGCTCAGGACCAGGGAGTGCCAGGTCTGTACTCCCCTCACAGCTCCCTCTCTCACCCTGCCATTAATTTTTATAAACCTTATTTTGGCATTTTCTCTCCATGAGAACACACTAAGGGGGTGCCCACAGGGGACAGTCCCTAGGACAAGGCCATTGGGAATCTTGTGTTTCCTTAGAACTCCACTGCAAAGCTTCTCTGGAATCTCTGTGAAAGCCCAGGAAACCTCCCCAGCCTCCCCCGCTCCTTCCCTTGCTGCACCTCCCATGGTTACCACTTCCCTCCCCTCAAAAGCTGGAGTGTCAATCCAAAGCAACCCCCTGTGGCCTTTGGGGATCCGGGCACGCAGAGGGGCTCAGCCAGAGGAGCAGCACAGCACTGCCCACGGGCCCAGTGCCTGTGGGTTGGACCAAGGTTCCCCCCGTGCCCCCAAGGCCTCAGGCACTCCTGTCCCACCTGCCCATGGATGTACGGACACAGCAGTCCCTCTCGTCCAGCCCATACCTCCGGACAATCATCCCAAGATTGCCAAGGCTTCTCACGGAATCCCAGACTGGCTCAGATTGGAGAAGCCCATCTCATTCCACCCCCCTGCCCAGGCAGGGACACCTTCACTACCCCCATCAGTGGCTTTGACACTTGGCTCCCGACCCTGGAGCAGTCAGGGAGGCCCAGCTCTGATCCAGAACAAGTTCTGCTGGTTTTTTGAGCTGGCACGTGGCCAAAATAGGGTCGTTGTTCCCAAAGGGATCAGCAGGGCTGTCCCAGGTTTCCTGATGCCTCCAGCTGCTCCCAGTCTCTCTGGAACTGCAATGGTTTTCTCAAGCATGAAATGAGACCCCAGGTGGAGCCCCCTTGCCTTTTGTGCCAGAACAGGAATAAGCCCTTATCACCTCATCATCCACCCTTTCACACAGTTTGGCTGGAAAGAGCAGGGACAGCCAACATAAGGGAGAAAAGAATCCATCCACTCTTCCAGCCTGTTTTTATGGATTATCCAAACTGCCTGGATCTCCTTTCCCACTGAGTATTCATCAGGAACTTGGAACAGCTGTGGGCTCCATGGGGTGGGAGCAGTAGGACTCCTGCTGTGCCAGGGTGCAGCTGGATGGGATAGGACGACGTCAGGCTTTTCTCTGGGTTTTTCTTTGAGGCCAGGGTGGGCTGGGATTAATCCCGCTGCTGTTATTTGCATTACAACAGCTCTGGGATCTGCACCTTTTGTTCCAGAAAATGGGATTTTTGCATGTGAACTCATTGAGAGGCACTTACCAAACCAACACAGCTCGGCATGGACTGAGGTGCCAAGGGACAGTGCTACCCAACAGAAGCTGCTCGGCACTGTTACAGCCCCACATGACAGCAGTTAACAAGAGTGACAGGCACACAGTCGTAACACCCTCATGTCCATCACCGGGACAAGAGGAACCTTGCCCTTCCCAGGAGCCACCATCGAAAATCGATCCCTGCCCATGCTGACACTTCACCAGCAGGCCAGGGAGGGATCCTGCCCCTCTGCCCAGCCCTGAGGACACCTCTGGAGTGCAGTTTCCAGCTCTGGATCCTCAGCACAGCAGGGACAGGAGCTCCTGGGGCAGGGCCAGCACAGGCTGTGAGGATGAGGAGGGCCTGGAGCATCTCAGTGCCCAGGAAAGGCTGAGGGAGCTGGGGCTGTTCAGCTGGAGAGGAGCCCCAGCTGAGAGGGGCCCTCAGGCCTGGGTGTCCCTGTGTGCAGGGAGGGTCAGAGCAGGGCCCAGGCTCTGCTCCAGGGGCCCAGCAGTGGCACCAGAGCCACGGGCAGGGACTGAGCCCAGGAACTGCCCCTGCACAGGAGGCAGAACTTCTGCCCTGGGCAGTGCCCAGCCCTGAACAGGCTGCCCAGGGAGGGGCTGGAGTCTCCCTCAGCGGGGAAACTCCAGAGCCCTCTGGACACAATGCTGTGCCCTGTGCTCTGGGATGGCCCTGCCTGAGCAGGGAGGTGGCACCAGTGACCCTCTGTGCTCCCTTCCAGCCTGGCCCAGCCCGGGATTCCAGCCTGGGATTCTGTGACACTCTCCTGCTGTCTCCCGCACAGCCCCAGGCCTGGAGCCAGCTGAGGTGTCAGGGGGGTTGCAAATCATTACAAGCCACAAACATCCCCGGGGCAGCCGGGCCGGGTGACTCCTCCACAACAGCAGCAGCTCCACGGCAGCTCTTTGTTCTTAAGAACCAGCAGCTTTCTTGTGCTTAACCCCTGGGAGACCTTTACTCTTCCCAAGTTAATCCCTTCCCAGCTCCATAGGCTGCTTTGCCACAGTGGATTTACGAGGCAGCAAAAATAAAACCACACTCTGAATAGGTTCCTGTTTCATTTGCAGCTCTGGGGGTGCCAGCCCCTTCCTGCCTTTGCTCCTGCAGTGGAGCCTGCAGGAGAAACCTTTCCAAAATCAGCCGGGGCCTCCTGCCAAGTCCTAGTGAAGCATCAGCAGCTCCTGAGGGTTTATTAATCCCCTTTGAAACAGTGCCTGAGGCTCCCAGAGCACTTGGGCAGTTCTCAGACTGGAGTCCAGGCTTTGGCTGGAGCCAGGAGCGACCCAGAGTCAGTCAGTTCTGACCACAAGAGGATTTAAAGGGTGAAACCTGCATCAAACCGGGCAACATCTGTACATTACTTTCTTGAAAATCTGCTTTCAAGGATCCCCAGGCTCCCAACACGATTTGGCTTAAGTGTGTTTAAAGACCAGGCTCCAGCAGACATCGATTTCTGGCAGTCTCTGGGTGACGATGGAACACAAGGTTTACATTGTCTGGGCAGCCTCTCACCTCCTTCCATTCAAGTGGGGGCTTAAAATAATGCACTGAGAGTGGCTTCTGATCAAAGGGCTAAAACATGTCCCAAAGGAGGGGAAAAAATGGGTAAAAATATCAAAGAAGACAAGAACAGAGTGTGAGGTGGATGAACCTGCTCTGAAAGGCCACCCAAGCTCAGCCAAGCCACCCAGATGACCACAACAGATGACTGTGATCAGGATGACCCATCCCTGCAGGTCCAGATCCATCCCCGCAGGTCCATGTCTGGATCCTGCCATCCCCTGGCCGTGACTCTGCCACCCCCAGCCTGACACACCATGCTGGTGTCTGTCCCTCAAGCATTTCCCTCAATAACTGTGCAATTTCATTCATATGCTGCATTTCTACCATTTCAGACTTCTGTACACTGCTTTTAATTTATCAGACTAATTCCAACTGCAATACCCTGCCAGGGATGGAGAATGGGCTTGACAAACATCCCTTGCTCTAAATAGAAGAATCTATTAGATTCTAGCAGCCGAAATAGTAAATTTAGGTTTTATCTCTGTCAGATCCATATTGGTCCCTTCCTGCTCAGACACCCTGCTGGGCTCCTTTTGTTTAAAGGTGACTGGCAAAGGGCAAGCAGAAATGACAGCTCTGCCTTTTGTGCCTGGGCTCTTTCCACTCTACAGAGTCAAGGAAGTAGGAAAGGTTATTGCTGACAATAAAAATAGAATTATTTTTCTGCCTCTTCCTCAGAAATTCAGCTCTAGTTTGGAGCAGGAAAATCTCAGCTAGTTAGACATAGACAGGCAGGGCAAGATGGAGCAAATGGTGGGACCTTTAAACTCAGCCCTTCGTGCCCACCTGGGGATGGTCCCTGGTGGTGCTATCAAGGAACCTGGGGAAGGAAAGGGCTCTGAGCCTGCTCAGAACCTGTCCCACAGAGCATTCCTGGGGAATGCTAGGGACTCTGCAACACTTGCTCAGGGCCTGCTGCTCAATCAGGGTTCAAATTCACCCTTCTCACCTGCATCAGTCTCAGTGGCCACCTCCAACATCTGCCTGGATGGGGAGGGACAAGCTTAGCACTACTCACCATTTCTGGGTGAAGAAAAAGGGGGGGAAATGCCAAAGAGGCTTTTTCATCCCGACAAAGAGGTGTTCAATCTCAATCATCTCCCTTTAGGAAAGAAACCCTGGTGCAGGTCACCTTTAATGTGAGTGATAAATTCCAGGTGAGCAATTCCCTGTCCGTGCCTGCCAATCCTTCCAACGTCTGGGTTCAAGAGTGACTGAAACCCAGCACTCTGAGTTTAATTACATAGCACAAAACACTGGATCACACTAATTGCTGATCTCAAAATCATCCCCTCACCTCCCTTCTTAATCTCAGTGTTCCCAGAACGAAATGAAAAAGTCAAACCTGGGCACCCAGCCCTTCCCCTCGCAGCGTGCTGCTCCTTCCGCGCTCAGGCATCCAGCGGGACACAAATCCAGGCTCGGGCAGTACAGGAGGCTCAGGAGGGAGGTGGGAGCTGCCACGGAAGCTCCATCCTCCCACTGGGATCAGCTCCCAGCCGGTCTCCCTGGATTGCAGGCTCTGCTGTGTCTCCAGGCTGCTCTTGGGAGCGCTGGAGGTACGAAGGGCTGGTCCCGGGAATGATCCATCCATGCCAGGACGCATTCCCTGAGAGTCAGCAAAACTTTTCAGCCCTTCATTTCATTCTATTATTTCTGCTGATGGCACTATAAATAATTACTCCCCACCCTCCATGTGCTTCAGCTGCTTTGCTGAAAAAAGATGTACATTCCTTTTCCTTTCAACGTGCTGCTTGTATTTTTTGGTGGTTTGCAAACCCTGCTCGGTGCTCTCCAGTTCTGCAGGATGGAGGGAACAGGTTCCAGGGGCATCACCCGAGAAGAGCTTGCCTGCAGCCCCGCTCAGACCACGGGAACAAGGCTTTTTAACTTTCAGGCACTTCCAGGTTTCCTTGCCAGGTCATTTTCTTCCCTTGGAGCTGGGAACAATGGAGCTATTATCCCACCTCTCTGTCACAGGGGATAAGCTCCTTCCTAATGTCACCAAAGTCACAGATGGCTAAAGCACTACCAAGGGGTGGGAACTGCTGAGGAAAGCAGAGAAAACCAATAATCCCAAAGCCCTGGGGTGCCCAGCATCCCTCTGCCTGCGCAGCCCGGCACTCCACGAGTTCAGCACAGAGCCGTGCCATGGATTTCCCTCTGTCCTGACACCTCTGCTTTCCCTTGCAGGCTCTGTGCCTGCTCTTCTCCAAGTTTCACTCCTTCACTGCTCCAGGCAAAGTGTTTTGCTGCCCACAAACCACCTGATCCCTGCAGGTGCTGCTGCTCAGATGCTCATTCTCTGACCCACGGCTCTGCTCTCCCTGCTCACTTCCCAGTTCTCTGTCTCATCTCTCCCTGGTTTATGGCAAACACCATCGGTGAAGAGAAAAACACCCATTTTCCTGACCCAGCTGTACAGCCCCACGGTCCTGTGGGCTTTGGGCCGTGCTGAGTTCACGGGATTCCCTCCCCAAGCCCTCTGCCCTGGGAGATAAAGGCGAGGCAGAGTTTTTCCCGGTGGATTAAGAAAAGCGGGATTTTTTTTTTCCCTGTGCTAACGCCTCAACATGCAGAACATAAACAGCTGATTTCCTGAGAGGTGGCCACCATCGAGCACTTCTCAAGGAGATTAGTGGCTGCTTTTCCAATCCTATTTCAAGCCTCGAGAAGGCTGCTATTTGTCAAAAGTGTTATTAACCTCCAATAGGCACCAGGATAAATGTTTGCTGGCACAGCCTTTCTTCTGCATGGATCCCGGAGGGAGAGAGGCTCCCAGGACCTCAGCCTCACCTGGGACCCAGCTGCAAAGACTCAAACAGGCTCTCATTAGGGGCAGGGCACCTTATGGATGCACCCACCTGAAACGGGGATGAAGGAACGACAGTCCATAATTTAAGGAAAAAGCCACGTTGCGTGGAAAAATAAACAGAGAGTCTCTTGGTTAAGGAGGAGAGGAAAAATCACTGGCTGAGTGGGGCAATTCACAGTTAAATGTTCTTTGGGAACAGGGCTCCTGCTGAAGGGCGATTTATCAGCCCAGTTAAGGCTGGGGTGGGTGACAGGGCGGGGGAGAGGAGACTCCGGCGTGCAAACAACGCTGTCGTTCCCAAAAACCCGGGATTCGCTCCGCGAGGCTCTCCAGAACTGCTCTGCATTGCGAGTGCAATGCGCATGGAAGGATGTGGCAAAACTCCCCTAACCTGGGAGAGCCGGGGGACGGAGAAGAGCCGAGCGGCGGCAGCGCGGCGGGGACCAACTTCTGCCGTGATTTATGGGCCAGGCATCCCAACTTATCTTCTACTGAACGGCAGCTCCGGGATTTAAGCAGTGAGGGGAAAAAAGCCACAACTCTGGGTCGTACACTCAATTATTTCAAAGGGAAGGAGGGGAGAGGGAAGGGAGCAGAGGTGGCAGGACAGGCGGCCCCGGGCCTCAGGTGCGCGGTGGGAGGGCTCCTCCTGCCACCGGCCCCGCGTGAGCCACAGCGACGCGTTAGACTTTCTCCCCGGCAAAGGAAAACACATGGGAAAAGCAGGGGGTTGCTCCCAGCCCGGAGCCGGGAGAAGCCGTGCCCGCAGCCCCGTCCCTCCGCGCGTACCTCCGGCCGCCGGTGCCCGGTGAGCCGCGGTCCCCGTCCATGCCGTGCCGGAGACAGAGCCCGAGGTGTCCTGGGGAGGCGCGGGCGGCTGCCGTGACTTGGGAGTACAGAATATGGTACAAGCTTTAATTAAAAGAGTCTGAAGGCTCTCTCCTGCTCGCTCGTCCTTTTTTTGCAGTACCGGATCGGATTTAAAGGGCTAGAACCCCAATTTGGCACTGCTGCTCCCCTCGGAGCGCCGCGCTGCCGCCCGGGCCTGCCAGCGCCAGCATCCTCCTGCCGCCCGTCGGGGGCATCCTGGCAGCCCGTGGGGCCGGATCCGGCAGCACCGGGAGCTGCGGTGCAGCAGCAGCAAGCTGGAAATCGAGGCTCCCTCCAGCAGGCACTGAGCGTGCGAGAGGGGATCCCACAGGCAGCGGGGTGGGCGAGGGCAGCCCGGGCACTCCTGAGGGTGCACGGAGCAAAGTTTGTGCTCTACCAGCGCTCCAGAGAAGTGGGAGGATCGTGTCCCTCTGTCCTGGTGATGCCACCACCCTGTGGCAGTGGCCAAAGGCGTTGCCCTCCCAGCGCCAGCCCGGGTGGAGTGGGGTTGTTGGGAAGGGCTGCGTCACCCCAGCTCATCTCTGCAAGATGGGGTCCTCAGCCTCCTGTCTGCATTCCCTGTGAGCAGGGAAGCAATTCCATTTGGATTTGGAGGCCATTTGCTGGTGCCAAGGCAGTGGGGAGACAACCTGGCACTGGCGGCATGCGAGTGACGCTGATCCCTCCTTCAGCTCCAGGTCCCTCTCCAGATCCAGTCATTCTCCAGACCTCCACGAAAACACCCATCTGCAACAGGCTGGGCTCTCAGTGCCCCTTGGGCTGCTCGGCAGAGCAGGGATGGCCAAGACACAGTGTCAGCCTTCCATCCAGCTTTCCCAGAAAAAGGAAAGAGGGGACGAAGTGCAAGGTTTCCATGGAGCCCTCCTTGGTCCAGATTTTGAGTCGAATGGGGAAAACCAAAGGAAACAAGGAGCACATCTTTCTTATTATTATTATTCTTGTTCTTCTTCTTATTCTTTATCTTCTTTTGCCCAGTTTGACCCCAAAATGCCACCCTCCCTTCCCGAGGCCAGCTCAGAACACCCCGCTCTGGATCAATGCGTGCCGTGCTCTCCAGACTGACCCGTGTGTTCTGGCTTCCTCTTGCCTCATTAATTACACCCAGGGGTGGGTGCCAAAAGGAAAAGCTGGTTCTAATTCCATGCTGCAGCCCAGCTCCAGGCTGCTGGGATAATTAGCAGGTTATTAATGAACGAGAAGATTCCCACCATGGAGGGAGGAGGGATGGGGAGGAAGGAGAAGCACCATTTGGGCCTGGTTGGGAAAACCGCATTGGAGTCAGAGACTCTGTCCCTCAATCCAAGGCTTTGAGCCACCCTCAGTGCCCAGGAAGATGCTCCCAGCCCTGGGGCTGCTGGACCATCCGCAGAGCAAAATCCAAGGGTTCTGCTTGGCCAAGGGCCACGCTGAGAGTGGAATGGCTCCCTCTCCCAGCCCAGCCTGCGGACATCCATCTGGCTCTGGGGACGGAGAGGAGGCGGCTTTGGAGCCTCCTTCTCCATCAGTTCTGGGCTCGAGGCTGTGGGATTTTTGGAGCATCACCATCCGCCAGGGTTCCTGCTGGGGGCTGGAAGGTGTCGCCCTGAACACTTCCCTTTGAACCCCTTATAAAGTGTGAGAACAGCACAGTCTTCCTTCAAAATCAATCTGATACCATTTCCCTGGGTTTAGGCACCAGCTGAAAATTCCTGGGAAAGGCATCGCCTGGCAGAGCCTGATGGGAAAGTGCTTCTCTAAATACTGAGGGGCAGCAGGCAGGGGTGATATTCCAGCAAAACTGGGGTGTCCTCAGAGGCTCCAGCCTGAGCTGCAGCCGTCTCGTGTGTCTCTCCAAGGCATGTGGTTGTTGTTCCTTTAATTATTAATCCGTGCATTGACGTAATCAAATGTGCCCAAGCTTTTAATGGATGCCTCGATGTAAAAAATGAAGAATAAATTTCTTTCCCTCCCTGAAAACTTGTCTCAATCCCATGACCAATTTTATTGCCGTTCTGCTCTAATTTTAAATATAACAAGAAACATTAAGGTTTTCAATTAAAAGATCCCTTCCTTCAGATATTGGAACATAGCCTGAAGTGCAGACCACGTGTGATATTTTTTCACTGGGATGGTGTGGGCTAAATCTGATTCCCAGATCAAACACAGTCAGACTCAGGCTTGCAGTTGGCCAGGCTGGAGAGGCTGAGCTGTTCCACTTTGAGAAGAGCCTCAGTCTTGTTTGTGTTTTTAGCTGACTCCTTGTGTTTCTGAAATGAACCTTGCATTTATTCCTTCTCTTGTCAGCCTGGGAGTCTGTGGTGAGGGGCAAATGAACCTCATGAGGCCACCCTGGACTCATAGAATTTTTGGCTTTTGACTGATATATTCGGTTTTCCCCTTTTCTTTAGAATGAGCTGATCCATGGCCACAAGAGAGGAGATGTTCCTTGTGCAGTGAGCTCAAACCTCAGCTTGATGCCATCCTGGAATCGTGGAATTTTTGGCTTTTGACTGCAAATATTCACTTTTCCCTTTTATTTAGAATGAGCAGATCCATGGTCACAACAAAGCAGATCTTCCTTGTGCAGTGAGCTCAAACCCCTCATTTGCCACTGTTTCAATGTTGGGTTCATTGGACACCATTAATGTGAAGTTTGGGTCATGGGAGGTTTTTTCCTGTGCTCTTTTCCACAGACCCTAAATCTTGCACTTGTCCTCAACCCTAAATCTTGCAGGTGGCCCCATCTGGGCCTGTTTCCTCAGGCCAGGTCTCCGGGAGGGTTTGCAGCTGGGCAGATGTTCAGCCCCAGCAGGAGTCGGTGTTTGCATGAGCGAGGTGCCAGCAGGGCTTGCTGGGGTGCAGCATCGCTCCCTCAGCGTTGTAGGAGCTCATTTCACTCCTGATGGGCTTTGGTTTCCTAACAGAAGTGGCACCACTGGTTTTACTGTCCCTGAGTGTGCTCAAGGACTGTTTCTCATGGAAACATCGGGTTTGTGCAGATGAGACGGAAAGACAGAGACTTCCAAAAAGCACCAAGAGAAAGGCATTTCAGGTGAGAGGAGCTGAAGCAGAGTCTAAATCAGCCCCTGGCCCCACGTCCCTTGCCCAGAGCCCCCAGACTCTGCTTGTCCTGCATGAGGCAGCTCTTGTTTACAGCAGCTCAGCCACTCTTCCCCAGGCCTGGGTCTGGTGCCCTCGGGAGGGGTGGGAAGGGCCCCGGGGCAGGGACATCACCCCCGACCCAGGCAGTGGGGTGGCACAAACCCATCCCTCAGGAGCAGAGCTGGGCAGGATCTTGTCCAAACACCACATCATGTTCCTGCTCCATTCCTTTTCCAACTCAGTGAGGCTGCTTGGAAAGCCAGGAATGGCTGAGCTCACGGGAGAGCTGAATTTTCCACTCTTGAGCCAAAGAGTGTTAACTTTGTCTTTCTTGAACACAAGAATGTTAACTTTTGCCATTCCTGAGCCCAGGAGTGTTAACTTTTGCAGTTCCTGCAGGTTTTGATGTGTCAGGATGCATCTTGTCCACTCCATGAGGTTTTTTGGAGGCCACACCACCTCACTTGCTTTGGTTTCAGGGTTAGAAGAGCCACTTGCTGCCTCCCTTGTTCTGAGCTCCCACAGCACAGAGCAGGGGGTTTCACTGCTCAGCCCTGCTGGCTCGAGCCCTCTCTCTGATTGAATAAATGAATTCCTGATGCCCAGAGGGGTTTCTCTGATAACCCTTCTGTGCTGCATGGAGCGGGACCCTGGGGATCTGCTCTGGGCAGACAATGGCCTCTCCAAGTGCGAAATTGTGTCAGGCCAAGGAAATTGCCAGCTGAATGCACAATGAATCACTCAAATTGCAGCCCTTTAATAAAGATAAAAAGCAGAGAGAATAGAATACGCTGCAAACCTACGGGCAGGAGGTTGGTCTCCTGAATCCAAATTGAAACCCATGTTTGCTTGCACAGGGGGATTGTTTTGGAGAGTTTCAAAAGGACTTTGGAAACAAACAAAAACTGGTTAAACAGGGGGGAGCTGATAATCACAAATTATTCTTTTTTCCCCCAGATTTGTGAATTAAACTGTGCTCCTGCTGCATGGATGTGGCTTTATCCCAGGACAGGCTTCAGCCTGATCTTGACCCTGCTCAATGCCAGATTGTCCTCCAAGGAGAGACCCCTTCAAAAGCTGGAAATCTGGCAAAAAACCACAGCTTCAGCTGTGTTTGAAAGGCAGAAATCAGCATCAAAATAATCTTTACCAGGTCTGCTGTAAGGGGATATGATAATGACAAATAAAAAGCAGTATCTGGGTTCCAGATACAGAAAAAAAGGGATTTTTTGTTTTCACAGTTGGTGGGTGATATTTTGTGCAAGACACACTGAGAACCAGGGCTGAGCAGGAGCCGGGGGGGACTGTCCATGGACAAATGATGGGAATCCCCACTTCCACTGGCAAGCAGCTTGGAAGGAAAATGTGAAGGAGACCTAAATCATCCTGTTTCAGGACATAAATCAGCCTCTAAGTGACAGTGGGAACAGAAGAGCCCTTATTGATTGGCTGGATTAGGTTTTCCAAATGTAAAAGAAGAATTAAGGAGCTGTGAGCTGACAGCTTTAACAACTGCTGCTCCTCCCTGGCTGCTCCCAGCTGCAGCCTCAAGAAAAGCCAAGGTCATAGAGCCAGAGCCCCAGTCCCTGAACTGTCCATCCTGCTCCCTCCTGCATATCCTCCCCAACTCAGAATCCATTTCATCCTGGATCCCAAGGATCTGCTCTTCCAACAGGTTTCAGGACAAGTGGTGGAATGAGCCCAAAATAAAGTCTGTGAGAGGAAGAGACAAATTCAGCCCTGTGATGTGCAGAGACACCACTGCCCAGCCCAAACATGGGGCTTCAATCCCTAAAATCACAGACCCAGTGAGGCTGTAAAAGGCCACAGCCAGGTGGATTTCAAACCCTTCTGGACATGGGGACTCACCCCTGCCCTGGGAAGCTGTTCCAGGACTGGACAATCCTTTCCCCAAGGAAAGTTTTCCTGCCAGGCTGGTGGGGGCTGAGGGAAGGAGCTGAGAGTGTTGGGTGAAGATTTTAAGGCTGTAACTGCATAGAAAGCAGGTTCTGTTGGCTCTGCTGCCCACAGAGTTGTTTGACTGTTTTTTGTTGCCTTCAACTGAGTCAGACTGGAAAATTCCAAATTGCCTCAAATCAGGAAAACCTTCAACTAAACCCCCCCAAGGTTTTGTCCCTGCAGTCTGCTCAGCTCCTGATGTGCCCACCCTGCCCCACGCCTGCCGGCCTGGCTGTGTTTGCAGGGCTCCTCCATCCCAGAAATTCCCACCTGCCAGCCCAGCTGTGTCCCTCCATCCATCCAGGCAGGAGGCAAAGCCAAGGAGAGTCTCAGCAAAGACCCCATCCTGCCTATTCTCTGTTCCTGGTGGGTTTTTCAGGCCATTGGGGACACTTTCTTGTCTTTTTCTCTTTCAGGAGGACGCAGAGCCTGCATTTAAGATGGAGTGAGCCAGACTTTATTACAAGGCCCAGCAGCAACATCCCCCTGTGTGTGGTTTTTCCACGTGCCACTACCAGTTCTCCATCCAGTGTGGCCAAACTGTCCATGCCCAGCTCCAAGAGCCCTGTCCTGGGGCCACCAGTCCTGCTGGGTGGCCCTGGCAGTGTGGGACAGACCTGGCTCTGAGCTGGGAGCCCTCAGCACTATGGAAACTCAGTCCCTGAGCCCAGGCACTGCTCCTTCCATCTGAGGTCAATCACATACCAAAGGGACTTGGCAAGTAGTTTCAATATTTTCTTGGCATCTCCGTGCTTTGCAGCCCACCCAGAGCCAAGGAAAAGGGTTGGGACCGGGCTCAGGAGCTTGCACAGGGCAGCAGCCCCTGCCCAGGAATGGGATCCTTGCCCAGCACAGGAACCCTGTCCCAGCCCCAGCCCTGGCTGGGGGAGTGACCCCAGAGGGGAGGAGATACTCTGGCTCCCAGTTCACAAGAGAATAAAAACAGCCATCCATGTGCACTGGGAACAGCCCCGAAACCCCAAATCCTGGGCTGATCCCAGCGGGGGCAGCAGGGGAGGGATTGGGATTCTGCCCCTGTGCTCAGGTGAGAGCCCACCTGCAGAGCTGCCCCAGCCCTGGGCCCAGCACAGGCAGGAGCTGGAGCTGCTGCAGGAGTCCAGAAGAGGCTCCAGGATGAGCAGAGGGATGGAGCAGCTCTGCTGGGAGGAAAGGCTGGGAGAGCTGGGAATGCTCAGCCTGGAGAGGAGAAGCTTTGGGATGATCTCACTGTGGCCTTCCAGGACCTGAAGGGAGTCTGCAACAAAGGTGGAGAAGGACTTTGGACAAGAGATGGAGTGACAGGACACAGGCAATGGCTCCCCACTGCCAGGGGACAGGGATGGATGGGATATTGGGAAGGAATTGTTCCCTGGGAGGGTGGGCAGGCCCTGGCACAGGGTGCCCAGAGCAGCTGTGGCTGCCCCTGGATCCCTGGAAATGTCCAAGGCCAGGCTGGATGGGGATTGGAGCAGCCTGGGATAGTGGAAGGTGTCCCTGCCATAGCAGAGGGTGGCACTGGATGAGATTTAAGGTCCCTTTCAGCCCAACCCATTCCATGATTCTGTGATTCCATAACATCCTGACAAGCAGAGGGGGTTTCAATCACATTCCAGCCCCTCCGTGCTTCCCTCTGCTGTGATTTTGGGTGCATTTTGGATCGCTGGGGCCGTGGCGGAGGCTGCTGTGCCCTCGGGCTCCTTTGTGCCCCACGAGCCCTCCCCTGGCAGCGCCGCGGTCCCAGAGCGGCTTGGGAGCAGCTCCTGCTCTGCTCCGATGCCCGCGGCTCCGAGGCTCAGCGCAGTCACTAAAGCGCTCTTTGAAGCGCAGCTTTTCTTCCCTGAAATGCGAGATTTAGCTGCGCCCGATTGTGTCCCTGCCCCGGGGGGAGCACACGAGCCCTGCCCGCCCCTCCTGTGCAGCTGCCCCGGGGCGAGCACACAGGAGCAAGACAAGGGAAGGGTTCAGCCTGGAACGGGGGATGTAAACATTCCCTTCAGCCTGGAATGAAATATTTACGTCCCACACGGAGCCGAGGCAACACTTAAAATAAAACCACCCCGTTCAGCCGTGCCGGTGGTGCCTGCGCGTGTTTGCAGCCGGGAATGTCTGTCCCTGTCCCCGCTGCTCCGGCAGATGCTGCGGGATCGGGTCCCTGCTCCCGGGATGTGCCAGGAGCAGCGCTGGCTCCTTACCTTGGCTTCCCGTCTCCATGGCGATGCTCTGCGTCATCCTCTGAGCACGGCGACATCAGCCCGTGCCGCAGCTGGCCCGGTTGGGGCTCCCGGGCCAGGGGCAGGGCGGGGAGCTCGCCCGGCTCTGTGCTGGGGAATCCCGAGCCGGGATGGGATGGCCGGGAATGCTGCTGAGCTGCCTGGCCGTGCCCAACCCTCCCACAGGGAAACCTTGGGAAGATGGACAAACCCCACTGTGGACAAACCCCACCCTCCAGGTGCCCTCTGGAGAGCCCGCTGGAGGGGCTGCAAATCACCTCCAGCGTCACCTCCCTGCTCCCCTCCCCCAGCACGGAGGTGACCGTGCCAAGGAGGGATTTTGTCACCCTGGCACTCTGTCCCCTCAGGGGCAGTGCCTGGCCCTCCATGGGGACAGCTCACGGCAAAGACCGGCTGCAACTGGGCTTTGCTCGCATGCAAAGAACCCCTCAAATCAAAGGCAAACCCCTGTGGCCACCTGGGACCCCAGGAGTGCCCAGAACCTCGGGTGTCGGTGCTGCCCCTTCCCCACTGGGTCCCTCCTGCTCCAGCACCTCCCGGCAGGAGCAGAGGAGCTTCTCAGCATGGAATGGGACAGGATGGGATGATGGCTCTTCACCTTGAACCTGGCCTGCAGGCAGATGTGGTGTCCACACTCATCAGCCCTAATGCTCTCTAAGGGGAGAGATGTCCTGAGGCAAAAACAAAGATAAAAATCTGCTAAACCCCTAAATTTTGGAGGAAGAGCTTATTAAGGGGTCTTGGAAGGGAGAGGAGAAAGAACAATGTGCTGGGTTTATTTGGAGCAGGCATTGGTAACCATGTGGTTGTCCCAGGCCCCAGCCACCCCCAGGCTGCTCCGTGCCTTTATCCTTCCCTAAATCACCTCCCCTCAATCACCAGAGGGAATTGTTTGAACGAATTTTAGATTAAAATTAAAGAGTGAGAGCTCCTCCCTCCTAAAACCTCATTTTGGGTTAATCCTGTATTTATCCTAAATGTGAATGAACCAAATAATGGAAGGACAAGGACGTGAGAACAACAAGTATCATCATGGAGAGGTTCCCATTGGCATGTGTGGGATTACATCCATTCAATTCCATGCTGGAGAACGTGGATTAACCCTTCCTGTGGCCTCATCACACCCTGGGAATCCTCTCTGCTGCTGTCCCTCGCTGGCCATGCCCTGTGCTGGAGGAGCAGCAGCTGGAGAGCAGCCCATGGACCACCCCTTTGGGATGAAGAGGGAATAACAGAGTCCTGGCAGGTCCTGGGGGGCAGCAGGGGAGGTGACAGGATGGGAGTAAACTGGAGAGAGAGATGGGAATAAGATGGAGACGACAGGCAGGATACGGTGTGCCAGTGCCACCCTTGGCTTGGCCACCGAGTGGCTGCTTGGTCACCCTGTGGCCAGGCAGGATCTCCTCAGGGATGGAGGGGGCAAGAGGGGCCGCCCTGCAGGAGAAATGCCTTTGGACATGCCTGGAATCTTGGTAAATGCCGTTGGACACACGTGGAGTTGTGGTTTGGGGAGCTGCTGGTCAGAGGGGATCGTCCACACAGGGTCCACCTCTGGAGCTCCCTGGAAACTCCTGCTCAAGCTGCTGGAGAAGCCCAGAGGAGGCTCCAGGATGAGCAGAGGGATGGAGCAGCTCTGCTGGGAGGAAAGGCTGGGAGAGCTGGGAATGTTCAGCCTAGAGAGGAGAAGCTTTGGGGTGATCTCATTGTGACCTTGCAGGACCTGAGGGAGCTGTCAGGAAACATGGAGAGAGACTCCCTGAGAGCCAGGAGGGGCAGCTGGGCAGAGGAGCTCAGAGAAGGGACCTTCCCCATGGAGTCCTTCCAGCCTGGAACCGACTTCCAGAGTGATCATCCTTAGCTGAGAGTGTGACCCTGAAGAAAGACCTGGAAGGATTCCCAGGGCAAAAAGGATTCTGAAGGTGGGTGGGGTGAGAGGCTCAGGATCAGCAGGAAGTGGGAAATGAGGCAGGAGCTGGGAAGCCCTGGGATGGGCTTGTTCCCATGGTCACCTCTGCTGCTCCTTCCCAGCCCCTTCCCAAAGCTCAGCCTGAGCCCAGACTCCACCTGGGCTCTCCTGAGCCGCAGCCCCGGGGCCCTCATGCAGGAGCTTGGGATGTTTTTCAAGAAGGATTCAGAGGCCCACACAGTAACATCCCCAGGGATGAGCGCATCTTTCCATGCAGGAAACGCCCCAGTCAGGACAGTGCTCAGGAATGATCCCTTGGCCTGCTCCAGGAGCAGAGGGGGGAATTCCCCTCCATCCCCCTCTCCAAAGGATTATCCAAGGAGACATCAGCAGGACAGCTCTCACAAACACCTCCTCCCCAGGAGCATTTTTCCTCCTGTGGTTGATCAGTGAGTGATGAAAGGTCTCAGGATTTTGCCAGAAATAATAAAAAACAGGTGCAGGAGCAGGTTCCTGCTCCATGACTCCTTTGTAATTCCTGGCAGTTCCAGAGGCAGCCTGGCTTTGCACAGAGTAGGACTAAAAACACAAACCTGCTCCTGCAGGGTTTATTTGGATTGCAGGAATCCTCAAGTTCAAGGGAAAAGAGGCAGCACCTGCAGCCTGCACTGGGCCATCTGAGCAGGGCAATCTTGTCTGACACCAACATGCCAGGACCCCCTTCATCCATGGAAAACACATTTCCCAGATGGAACTGACAGTGGAAACTCCTGGGCAGCTGTCCTGTTCCAGTTTCCACCTCTTCTCACTCCCAGCTGGGATCACCCCTCTGCTCTGCCCCCACCTCCCCTGGGAGTCACACCAGGAAAGGTGCAGGGCGCCAGGTTCTCCAGTTTAGGGGGAGAGAAATGAAGTGGTGGCAGCATCACTCATGAGCTCAGATGTTAAAGAAAATAAATAAATAAAAGAAGAAAACTTTGGAAGAAATTAAAGGGAAACAAATCCCAAAGCTGGGGCTGTTCCTGTGCATGGCACCCTGAGGAATGAGCAGGCACTGAATGAAAATGGATTGAGGGAACAAGTGCAGAGGACAGTCCCAGTCATGGAATCACAGAACAGCTTGGGTTGGAAGGGACCCCCAGGGATCACCCAGTGCAGCCCCTGGCCCTGCACAGACACCCCAACAATCCCAGCCTGTGCATCCCTGGGAGCTCCTGGAGCTCTGGCAGCCTCGGGGCCGTGCCCATTCCCTGGGCAGTGCCAGCACCCTCTGGGGAAGAACCTTTCCCTGATCTCCAGCCTGAGCCTGCCCTGGCCCAGCTCCAGCCCTTCCCTCTGCCCCTATCCCAGGGAGCAGAGACCAGCTCTGACCGGGCGGAGCTCAGAGCCCTCAGCAGCCCCTCCCCAGCTCCACCCCTGCAGCTCTCTCGTGGATGTGGTGCTTGGTTTTGGAGCAGGAATGCTTCTCCCTGGAGACAGCTGCTTCAGTGAGCGAGAGATGGGACAGGAGGGCACAGGGTGGGGAAGGAGCTCAGAAGCCGGAGGGGTTTGGCTACCCCAGCCCAGGATGGCACAGCCCCGGAGCTGCTGTAGAGCCGGGCTGGGAGATGCCAGCGAGGAGCTGCTGGCACCGCGTTCCGTCCCCTCCATCAGCTGGGAGCTGGCACCGGCCGGGCTGCAGAGGTGTCCGGGCTGCGGGGCGAGGCCGGTGGTCACACCTGAGCATGGCCAGCCCGGGGATGGAGCCCTGCCCCTCTCCAGGGCAATGCAAACCCCGATCCCCGCGGAGCCCCCGGGATGTGCCGGCGCTTCCCAGCGCATCGTGCGGTGCCCTCTGCTGCGCGCTCCGGCCAGGGCGGGGCTCTTCCCTCCCAAGCTCCTACTTCAAAGATCATTTCCAAGCCAATTCAGCCCCCGCTTCAGTTAAATTGAAAAAAAACCTAAACTAATCCAAAGGAATTTTTTTGCACGACCTCAATCCATTTAAGGCGGGATCTTTTCCAGAATGATAGAAGCCATATATCATTAAAAAAATATCTGTGTCATATTATTGCCTCTGTGACTGATGACATTACAGACGCTGATGGAATATTAGATGTGATATCACAGATTTCTGTTCTTTAAAGGGACAAAGTCAAGTTAAATTTACCAGTCAGGGAGATGAGACAGGGAACAAATCCACTTCATTAAAACTGCTCCTGACTCCTGTCAGAGTGCTGTGATTTGTTCAAATAGACATAATTTCCTTTCCCATTCTGTTAGGACTGGAGAGAAAGACACGGCGTCAAAATCCAGATCAAAATGATGGAGCGCTGCCAGAGACACCCAGGGTTTGTCAGCAGGGGCTGCCAATCCCTCCAGGAGCAGAGGAATTGTGAAGAATTGTGTCCTGCTGCTCCCCAGGCTCTGCCCCAGCACCCCCAAACCTCCTCAACACCCACACCTCACTGCAAAGCCTCTCCTGGAAAAGCTTCAGGGGAGCAGGGGAAAACCCACAGTGTTTTTTGCCCCAGCTCCAGAAACATTCCCTGATTTCTGGAGTCCCCGCATGGAGCTCCTGGGACGCTGGGGCCTGGCACAGGCTGCAGCTGGAGTCAGGATATAAAGTGCAGTGAGCCAAAGGGAGCAGGAATATTTGATGGGATGGAGGTGGGAAGGAGAGGGAGGGACCAGGCTGCTCAGAGACTGCAGCACTTACTGGTGTGAGGAAAATAATGAACACCTCAAATGAGAGGGGACCAGAGCCTGGAGATGCTGGGATAGGCAGAAAAGGAAATGTGCCATGGAGGGTCCAGGGAAATAGCAATAAAGGTGCAAGTAAAGACATTTTCAAGAGTGGTTTAGGAAGCTTAAATTCCCTTCTATGCAGGACTTTCATTTGCATGGGCTGCCAGTGAGCTACAGAGAACCTGACTTAAGGATATTGAAATACCTCAAACACAGTTTGGACTCCGAGGTTGGAAGGTTTTCATTCTGAAAAAGTCCCTCAGCATGACCAGCATTTTCCAAAGCCTCTGGCCAGGCTCCTGCAGATCCATCCCAGGAACCTGAGCCACTGCAGGAATGGGATTGGAGGCAGACTGAAAGCTTTGCCCAAAATCCCATTTCTGCAAGTGAACACGGCTGAGTTTGGCTAAGGAGTCATCTGGACCAGGAGCCAGTGGCTACGAGGCCCTGAGCAAGGCTGAAGCCTGGAGAGGAGGGCAGGAGCAGCCAGCTGGGATCCAAAGGGGAATCACAGGGAGCAGGCTGTGGAAGAGGCTCATAAAACATGGAAAAGGAGAAGAAAGCAGTAGCAGGGAGGCCCCAGGCCCTGCCCTGTGCCAGAGACACAAAGGGACAGTGCAGAATTGGGGCTGTGTCAGAGTGACAGCAGAGAAGGGTCTGGGGAGCACAGGAGGGTGCAGGGCTGGAGAAGGGCACTCTGGAACCCTGATCCTCAGGAAGGGTGTCCAGGGAGGGACCCAGGCACAGCACTTCTCTCCAGGGTCCCTCGGTAAAGCAGCGCCAGGAGAGGCTCCCTGTAATGCTGCAAGGAAGAACGGTTAAACCCCTCCAGTGACAGGGCTTTTTCTTTTTCATGCCATTCCTGCAGCCAAGGAAGCTCTTCCAGATCCATTTGATCTCCCCTTATCCCCCAGCCCAGGACACGGACAGTGCAGCCTCTACATTCCACTCCAATTCCCATGTCCATTCATCCAGGCATTTTCTCCTCCCAGGGACCCTCTGGCCCATCCTGGCAAAGGTCCAGGGTGCTCAGGGATGCTCTGTCCAGTGCTGTCCAGCAGGGACAGTCCCCCTCCACTCTTCCACAGCCAGCTCAGCCCAGTGCCAGCACCCCGGGAGCTCCACACCAAATTCCTCATGGGAAGTTCCCGGCTCCCTCACTCATGGTTCCAGTCATCCTCTCTCCAATGGGGCATCCTAGTGGGTTAATAAATCCCTCCAAAAGTCCCCTGAAGACCCTCCAGTGTTGTCCTGGGTGTGTGGGGCTAGGAGTGTCCCTCGGCACACAGCCCTCAGGCACCAGGACTGGAGCCCATCCGTGATCCTGGATTTCCTCAGGAGGCTCCATCCCCCAGGGGCAGCAGCTGTGCAGCACCAGGAGGGGCACAGAAAGCAAAAACAAGCAGAGAAGGATCAAATGTGACTCACTTCAGGGTCTCCAGGATTTTGGCTGGCTCTGGCTTGGAGCTGGCTCAGTGCAGTTCTCCCTCTTATCCCAGTTCCTGCCAGGATATTTCCCTCATCCCAAAAATACAGAATGAACAGAGAAGCTCTGGAGGATTCAGGCACTTGAACGTATCACAAATGTGCTGCTTCATAAATCCTGGTGTGGCTGAGGGCTTGGAAGCTGCAGGAAGGGATTGATGGATGGGCTTTTCCATTCTTATTAAGCCTAAAAAACACTTTCCCAGGAGCCATAAGGCCTTGATGCCTCCTTTCTTCTGTCTTTGGGACATTGAAGGGAAAGGAAAAAATAAGAATATTCCTTCTCCTGCCATTTCCTCAACTGGAACCAGAGCAAATTCCCACAACACTGGAAGGTTTTGTCTTCACACTTGTGGAGGTGGGGCTTGGTCAGGGACTTCCTGCTGTACCTGGGACTCTGAGGGGAGGGCTGGCTGTGCCAGGCTCTCCATGGACACAGGACCCACCTTCCTCTGCCCCTTGGTGACAGAGCCCGGAGTCCCAGGGCTGTGATAGATAAAGCTCCATCCTGAGCTCACCAGCCAGCACATCAGCCTCCCAAAACTTCATATTTTTGTGCCTCCAGGTGAGGATAGAACATCTCCAATCCATCATTTTCAGCAGAGCAGGGAGAATGTGGCTGCAGTCCCAACTGTTGCTCTGGGAATGGTGTTTGTGAGTCAGCCACCACTCCTGGTGTGGAACTGGACAAGAATCAACCTCTCCCGTGTCCCTCTGCCACCTGCAAGGGCAACTCTCAAGGATTCATTTTGCTCCCAAATTTTTGCTGCTCTTCTGTTCTAAAATTGAGAACTGCCATGGTCAGAGATGGTTGAAAGAGTAACACAGCCTGAAGGCTTTTCTTGCACAAATTTCAGAATCACAGAGTCACTGTGGTTAAAAAACTCCTCTGGGATCACTGAGTCCAACCACCCCAGGCACTGCCAAGGCCACCACTGACCCCCGTCCCCAGGTGCCACATCCACAGGGCTGTTAAACCCCTCCAGGGATGGGGAATCCACCCCTGCCCTGTGCTGCTGTACCAGGGTTGAATAACCCCTTCCATGAAGGAATTTCCCCCAAATCCACCCTGAGCCTCCCCTGGCCCAGCCTGAGGCCGTTCCCTCTCCTCCTGTCCCTGTTCCCTGGGAGCAGAGCCCGACCCCCCCGGCTGTCCCCTCCTGGCAGGAGCTGTGCAGAGCCACAAGGGCCCCCCTGAGCCTCCTTTTCTCCAGGCTCAGCCCCTTTCCCAGCTCCCTCAGCTGCTCCTGGGGCTCCAGCCCCTTCCCAGCTCCTGGGTGTTTCCACCCTGGTAATACAAAGCTCTGTAGTTCTGAACTCAGCACCTTCACTCAGTGACTGTCACAGCCAGGGGTCTCTGAACAGCCAGCCCTTAATCCCTTGGGATTTCACCCATAAAAAACCTCAGCCACTTGTCATGAGCTGATGGCACCTGGTGGCCATGAGGCCGTGCTGAGCTGTTTGGGCTGTGATGGGTTTGGCAGTGACAGACACAGAGAGCTCAAAGGAAAATGTCCAAACTCCCAACTGATCCAGCTCTTATTAGAAATGCAAGGAAAGTAACCAGACATATGCAGGTAGCACCAGGATGATTTATTTTATTACCCCTACAATTATTATTAGAGCTCAGAAGCTCCTGAGGCACAGCAGGACCATTGGAATAAAACAAGGAAGCAAAGTGCAGAGAAGGAATAGAATAGAAGTGAGGTATGCAAACACCTCATGCACAAGGAAATACTGTGATCCAGGATTTCCAGTGCTGTGAAAATGGGAGCCTTCCTTAGGAAAGCCAAGAAGCAGATGTGTGGAACTGAGTTCAAAGCAGGCAGCACAGAACAGTTCTGGAGTTTGGAGGGAATGCCAAGACTGGGAGATTACAGGGAGGAGAGATCACCTTTGATCACTGCTGGAGATGGAGCCCGAATGGCCAGAGCCAGCTGTGGGCTCAGCCCCAGGGCACAGCCAGCAGTGATCCCAAGCTGTCCCTGCAGCCTCCTCCCAGCCCAGGGGCTCCACGGGGGTCCCTGGGAGGGGACGTGCTGGGAGAGCCCTTGGGTCAGGAGCAGTGGTGAGAACACCTCCCTGCCTCACCTGCACCCCCTGCACTCGGTGCTCTCCAGCCCTGCTGGGCTCCTGCTCGCTCCAAGGGCCATGGGGATCCTCCCACACTCCCAGATTTGCCTGGTTATCCATCTGGGATCCTCCTCCACCGAGTCCCCTGGAGCAGCGGCTCAGCCCAGCTCACTAAACTCATCAAACTCATCAAACTCATCAAACACATCAAACACATCAAACTCATCAAACTCATCAAACACATCCCTGTGGCCTGAGCAGATGTAAGGCTGGCAGTGCCAGCCCAGGCAGGGGTGACACCCACACAGAACAAAGGCCACCACGGGTCACCTTGTCTAGCTTTTCACCCCTCCTGGAGCCCATGGCCTCAGCAGGGCCCTGACTGCTCAATGCCAGGGATCAGGAAAGCAGAAGAGATGGAAAAGCAAAGGGCTGGGACATTGTTCCTGCAGCAGAAGCCTGGGGTGGTTCCAGACCTGAGCCTGTAGAGCAAGGGACTAAAAAAGGACAGGACAGGAAGGACTGGCCAAGCAGGACTCTCTTGGTTATCCTGAACAGCCCCAAGCCTCTCTTGGCTCTCCTTGGTTATTCTCTCCTGGTTATCCCACTTGGTTCTCCCTGGGTTTCCAGTGCGGGCTTGAACCTGCTGAGCTCACAGCCAAACCACTCATCCTCCCAGCTGAGCTCAAGCACAACTTGAAGCACCTCTTTCAAAGCAGGGAAGACGTGGTTTTGCAGAAATGTTCCTTGTGCTCTGCACAAGAGGATGTGGTTGGGAAGACACAAAGCCGACATCAAGAATTCCCTAAATCCAAGGCTCCTGGGGCATCTGCCATGGAGCCCCAGCTGCCCAGGGCAGTGTTCACAGCAGCTCCTTTGCTAGCTGGGGGTTCCTCCATCCTCTGCACGTGCCAGCAAAACTATTGCTATTTTTCAATCTAAGTCTCCATCAGTGGTTTTCCTTTTTTCCTGAGTTTTGTTGGGTTTCTGGACTGTGCCAGTGCCAGAGGTTATCAGTAAAGCTTTCCTCAGCTCGTTGATGTGGTGCTGAGGGCCAGGTCAGGGTGGGGTTATCATTCCAGCCCTTCCATGCTGGCTGATCCAACGGGAGGCAGAGAACTCCACAAAGTTGGTTCCTGGCCCCAGGACCTTGTGCAGGGCTTTGCTTTTGGCTCAGCCACTGCTGCTGTGAGCACATCAAAGCTAGGCTGGGGTGCACTGAGTGCTCAGCTCCATTCGTTTCCCAGGAATCAGGTCACCTCTGGAACAGCTGGATTTCCCAGCACAAGAGGAGGCTGTGCTGGGAAGGGCAGTTCGGTGAGGACGAGAGCTGGGCCAGGCAGGTCTCGTTCCTTGGCCAGGCACCAAAATGAGCCTCAGCATCTGAACCCAGAGCCAGCAGCCTCCGGGAGGAGCCTCCCAGACGGGCGTTCCACAGGCAGGACGTGCACCAGGAGCCTGGGAAACATTCCCGGCTTTAACGGGGGTTTCATACTGAAGCGAAGCAGAGAACAAAGTCAGAAACCGCTTCAAGCAAAGACACAGAAGAAAGAGAACTTCCCAGCACTGCTGGCATTAGCCAAACTGCAGTGGGAAGGGTGAAGGGCAGGGACTGAGCCCGAGCCCTTCATTCCTGAAATCCCTGCAGTGCTCTCAGCGCTGCTGCCGAGCGGGGCTGCTGGCTGCGTTTCCCTGTGCCTTTAACGGGACTTTCATCCCGCACTTAACACAAACCCCTGTCAGGGTGATGGGCATTAGCACTAAAGGCTTTGCATTTTTAATCGAGGAGCGGAGCTCTCACTGAAGGGAAGCTCTGGCCGAGCAGCCCTCCTGCCTTTGGAGCTGGGTTTGGAGGCGAGCTCGGGTTTGCCGTCGTTTGTTTGTGCCGAACGTGCTGTGCCTGCTGCTCTGCTCAGGGGGCTGCGGCTCCAATCCCACCCAGCAAAGCACCAAACTCAGAGTCCCGGAGCAAACCCTGCCCAGCCGAGCTCCTGGGCTGCTCAAAGCACTCCCAGACAAAGGTAAAGCCGTGCTGTGCCACCGCCCTCCCTTCCTGAGGAACTGATGAATAATTAATGCAGCCACTTAACTCCACTTGACCCCTATCGTTAATATTTACAGCCGAGGACAGGCAGGGCAGGGCTGGGGCCAGAGAGAGCTCAGACAGGGCTGGGGATCCTGCCCTGGTACCACAAACCTGGACACAAAACTGGAATGCAGATGGTAAACACCACCCCAGGCAGCCCCGGGGTGATGGTCCTGCAGGGATCCATGGATCCAAGAGGCTGTGCCCATAGCAGGGGCTGCTCTGCTCCATCCCTGGGAGAAGTGGCTCCAGGATGGGTTTGGAAAAGCCCAGCATGGCGGGCAGGAGAGGGGAGAGGCAGACCCAGCTCTTGCAGCTGCTTTCTCACTCACACATGGAATTACAGGCCTTTCTCCCAAAGCCTGGGTTTGGTGTTCCAGGTTTAACAGCAGCAGAATAAATCCATGGCCAGCAGAATTCCAGGGAGCACTGAGGGCACAGGAATGAATGCAGGCCAAGGGGTTAAAGTTCCATAGCATTGCTTTGTTTGGATCCATCCCTTGGCTGAAGCCCCCTGGGACAGGACCTGAGCACATGAGGACAGTGGGGTCCAGCAGGCAGAGCTGGGGCTCAGGGAGCTGAGACCATCCTCCAGGAGCACCTGGAACCCTCTGGAGCAGGGCTGTATGCACATGGGAAGTGTGTGAGACCCCGGATAACCTGGAGCCACAGCAACACCGGGGCTTGTGGGGATGTTTATGGGCTCCTGCCCCGTGGCAAAGGAGTTGATGAACGTCCTGCCTGCCTCTCCTTGCTCTGAACAGCAGATTTACAGCCTCATCTGCACAGCCCTGCAAGGACACAGCTCCCTGTCCTCAGGAAAGACAGGCATTGCCTCTCCTTCTCCTCCTCCTGGCCCGGCAGCTCCTTCCCTGGCTCTGAAACCCTTCAACAAAGCCCAAGCTCTTCCCTTACCTTCCCCAGGCTCAGCTTTTGTCAGCCCAGCTCCCCCAGCCCCTCTCTGCAGAGCCAGCCCAGCTCCAGAGCCAGCCCAGCAGCACTGGTGGCTCTGCAGGGACCTGCTCAGGGTCACCCCCAGCCTCTGATCTCCTCCTCTCCCTCATTCCCAGCCCCTGAGGCACCAAATCCCTGCTTTGCCTCCCAAACCCCTTGTGCTGTGTCCGTCCCCATCCTCCTGGGCTCAGGTCCCTGAGGAGAGGGGGCTTTGGGAGCCCTTCCCTGACCCCTGCTCCTGCACACAAATGTATTCCCATGCTCCCAGAAATTCACATCATTAACAGTGATGAGATTAAGCATTTGCAATTTAACGATTTCCAAGTGCCCAAGAGCTCTTGGTTCCCTTTCTTTTCTCTCTCCCTTCCCACTCCTACAGCCCAAAGGAGCCCATTTAGAGCAGATCCACCCCTTGCTGGCCTGGCTGGAGGACCCAGCCCTGCAGGGCTCCTGGAGCTGTTTCTCCCTCTGGAACATGGGAAAAGCTCCAAGTGACACCGTTAATGTCACCTACCCCTCCCACCTCCTACCCTCCACGGTGCTCCTTGTGCCTCACTGGAATTTTTTGCCACAAGGTTTTTGGTTTGGTTTCATGGGTTTAGTCCCCGCTACCCCCACCCCCACCCCTTGCAAACATGAAACTGCTCCTGCTAAATGTTGTTCCTGCTTTTCTGGCTCTTCCACTCGTCTCCCTCATCCATTTCCCTATTCCCACCACCCTTCCTTCCCCCTCCCTGCTGTGCCCAGGCTTTTATCTCATTCATCATTCATCCCAGCTTAGTGCCTTCTTTTAGGGCAGCCTTCTGGGAGCTGCAGATTTCCTTGAGTTCCTCTTCTCCTCCTGCCTTGCCCTGGTTTGCACTCACACACACTTGCCCTGGAGTTTTTCTGGGAATGTTGCATCCAAGGCAAAGCAGGAAGGAGGAGAGCAGCCTTCTTGCACACCTTGCACCAAACCTTGGGAGACTTCCATGAAATTTTTACGTGCAGAGCCTGGCCTTGGGCTAGATTGGGCTGGCAGCCCTGGCACTAACACATGCCAGGAGGGGCCAGGGTGACATTGTGGTGTCCAGCATGGTAAAACTCAAGGTGGAATTGTCCTGGAGCTGCCAGGAATGTTCCCCCAGGCTTTGGGAATGCTCAGGGAGGATACTGGGGTGGCTTCCCAGCCGTGCTGGTCCCGCTCCCAGCAGCATCTTTGGGAACAGCTCCTACAGATCCCATCCTTGCACCTGCCAGCTGAAATTTTAACTGGGAATCAAGCACCCACAGGCCACTGAGGTGTCCCTGCAGCTGCCACCACAGCGGTGTCCAGCACTGAAAGGGACAATAGTTCCAGCCTGGATATTTCCATTGCATCTCTCTGTTGTTTGGTGGCTGCTCCTGGATCCCTGCAAACATCCCAGGGTGGGGCTCTGACCAACCTAGATGGTGGAAAGGGTCCCTGCCCATGGCAGGGGCTGGAAGAGGTGAGCTTTAGGGTCCCTTCCAATCCCAAATGCTTTGTGGCTCTACAGTCACCACTGACAGCTCAACACACCAGAAACCCCCCCCAGATCCCCCAAAATTGAATTCTTTGTGTTACAAATGACAGTCCTGGGGACCACGAACTGAAAGACAAACACAGACAGGAGGAAAAGCTTGGGAAGGGCTTTCCAGCCCCTTGGTGGAGCCTCCCAGATTTCTGTCGGTGATAGAAGCCTGTAAATGTCCCAGCTCTGTTCCTGACCCTCTTTAAGAGGTAAAAGCTGCTGAGGAATTCCCACCTGTACCCAGGGCTGCCAGGAGAGCTCCAGCTGAGATTTGAGCTCTGGCTCAGAGGAAAATGGAGGCAGAGCCATCCCCACCTCCTTCCATCAGGTGATGCTCTGGGTGTAATTCCCTGGAGTGTGGGATAAGCACACAGCCAGAGCTTCTCCACTGGGCCAGAAATGCACACAAATTTTAGAGGCAGAACATGGCAAACTATTGCAGAGGAGACAATTGCTTTTGGAGTGTTTTGGCCTGAACTGGATGGATCAATCCCAGCAGCAGCTCCTCTGCTGGCTGGGGACTCAGAGAGCTTTTCCAAGCACCTCTGTAGCTCTCATACCTTGGGAGAGTGGATAAATAAAAATAAAAATAACTATAAATATAAATATAGCAGGTACACGCAGCAGCCACAAGATTTTCCATCTTCCTTTTGGGTGGTGGATGTTTGGCTGCTGTGCCCCCAGGGGCTGTGGAAGGGCTGGAACAGGGAAAGCCATCGGTGGGGTGGGATCTGGGCACAGGCAGCTCCATCCAAACCACCCCTGGAGCCCTCCTGGGAGTGGTGAAACTTCTCCAGGGTGAGGTAAGGCACAGGGGAGATGCCTTCAGAGGCAGCTCAGCCATATCCAATGGCCAATCCCACGGATCAGGGGTGTTTGGGCTCTCCCAAGGCAGCGCTGTGACTTCCACCCAAGGCTGGAATCCCGGGAGGAGGGGGGCCCATCCAGCTGTGCCAAAGCACATCCCAGGAGAAAAGCTGGGGGGTCAGCAGTGGTAAAGAAAGACACCAGGAGTCCGAGGCTCTGCCCAAGGGCTGAGCCCACCTGGAGCTCCAGGCCGGGAAGCCCTGGGGCAGGGATCAGCTCCAATCCCTTACTCAGCGTTTGCAAAGCCCCGCTCACTTTGGAGGGGATTTCAGATTAAGCTCTTAAAACAACAAAGCAAAATCTCTCTTTTAAACCTCTGCTTAATCCCATAATCCTGAGGGAAGGCCTCTCCTCTCCCTGGGGAAAAGGGAGAAGGAGGTTTTTTGCTGAGGGAGACAATTATTTCATCCCCACAAAATCAGGTGATATTTGCTGATTAGACACAGAAGGCCTTGGGGGAAGTTGGATTTTGGATAACAACTTAAAGATCTTTAAGGAAAAAAACAGATACCCCCAAAACCACCCTAAAACCACAGGAAGACACAATGGGAGAGGGGAAAAGGGTCCTGTTCTGGTGGCCTTGAGGTGCAAAGAGCAGAGCGGGTTTGCCTTTGCTGCAGGAGGGACTCGGGGATTCCCGTTTTGGGACAGGGAGCAAAATCCCTGCAATCCATGGCTGGGAACCAGAGCTGGACATTCCAGATGGCCCAGGGCAAAGCTCAGCTCTTACAGGGAACAACCCCCGGATATTTTGGGATGGAAGGCGCCTCTGGAGGCCTCCAGCCCAACCTCCTCACTCATGATCAGCAGTGGGGTCACACCCGGCTTTGTCCAGATCATAAAACTGCCAGAGCTTCCCCTGCACCCTCCCACCTTCCCCAGGGAATGATGCCGGGCAGGGAGAGAAGGAGGAGCTGCCACTGCCCTGTGCACGAGGTTTGGGATCTCCAGGGCCTCTAGGCACAGGGAAAACAGAAAACAAGGAGCACAGAGCGAGCACAGCCCGGGGGGTCTCGCTGACTGCACTTTGAAGGCTTTAGGTGGGAAATAAGAAACATCAAAACCTCACATTGTGTTACCAAAGGAGGAGTGAAGTCTGCAAACAGCCTAGAAAATCCTGAATACTATTGATAAAAAGTAATATCGAATCTCTAAACAGCGTGAACACTCATTTTCTGTCTCACACTGATTTTGCTACAAATATTTCTGAGTTTATTCAGCACTACTCGTAGTTAAAGTGATTTCAGCGCTAACATGCAAAGGAAGCAGGCAGTGTGAGCTGGCTGTTACAGCCAGTTAAAGCTGGTACAGATGTGGAGCAGGTGACTCCTGCCAACAGTCCTCCAGAACTGCTCCTCCTCGGGTTAAAGTTTGGGATCTCAGTCTGCAAAAGAGAGAAAAGCACTGCTGCCTCTGGGAGCTGCTTGTGTCACTCAGAGGCACCAGGGGAGATGGAAACAGCTCTGATTGCAGGAGCTCCTGGGGGTGTTTAATGAGCACCTTGGGCCATCCCACACCTGAGAAAGGAGCTGCAGGTGTTTCCTTTGCGGCATCACAGTCACAGAATCAGAGTCACAGAATCTCCTGAGGTGGAAGGACCCACCGGGATCCAGCCCCTGGCCCTGCACAGACCCCCCAACAATCCCACCCTGGGCATCCCTGGGAGCGGTGCACAAATGCTCCGAGATCTGTGGCAGTGTCGAGGCCGGGATCTTTCCCTGGGCAAGACAAATCTGTCCAAAGTTCCATCACCCCAACGCTGCCAACAGCCCGTGCTGGTGGCTGAGCAGGGGAAAAGCAGCCCTTGCTGCCTCACAGGTGGGTGTGGGGGTCAGTCAGAAAGACAAAAGAGGGATTGAGGTTTTACCTGCCCAGCCTGAGCCTGGGAAAGAAGCAAATAAAACAAAAGTCCAAGTGAAACCTCCAGGCTCAAACGAATAGATCTCCACTGCTCTGGCTTTCAGCCATGGAATGGTTGGAGCTGTGATGGAGGTGTGTGAAGAGCTGCCCCCAGACCAGAGGGGCTGAGAGAGGATGGGAGCCCCCAGACCCCTGAAACCCACCGGGCACCTGGATGTGCGCTGGAGGAGAAGGGGAAGGGGATCTGAAGCTGTTTGAGCCCGACCCCCCCGGCTGTCCCCTCCTGGCAGGAGCTGTGCAGAGCCACAAGGGCCCCCCTGAGCCTCCTTTTCTCCAGGCTGAGCCCCTTTCCCAGCTCCCTCAGCCGCTCCTGGGGCTCCAGCCCCTTCCCAGCTCCGTTCCCTTCCCTGGACATGCTCCAGCCCCTCAGGGACATTCCTGAGTTGAGGATCCCCGTGGCCAGGATGCACCAGCAGCAAAGGCTGCACTGAACTCATTTCACTGCAGAACTTTCAGGCCAGGTCCATTTCCATAATTAGGTGGGACCAAGCATCCAGAGGGGTTCGGTGCCGCCCCCCCTCAGTCCCAGCCCGGCCAGGAATGGCCAGGCGCCGATGAGGCTCAGGAGATGAGGAGAATTTGACAGGAGGCTCCAGCTTTCCCGGGAAAGGCACCAAGGGCTGCTCGTTTAACAGGTGATTATTGCTGGCTTTGATGCTCTCCCCGCTTCCCATCCGACACGTGTTCAGCACTGAGATGATTTAACAGCTGAGCCGAGCCCAGCCCCGGGCACCGAGAGGGAGTTTAGCAGTGCTTGATCTCCCAGATGGTGCCCCAGAGGTGAGGATTATGTTGTTATCAGCATCCTTAAAAATCCCGGTGATGGGAACAGCGGAGACAGGGAAAGGATGGAGGATTTCTCCCATCAGGATTTCACCACCTTTTTTACAAGTAATTGTCGGTTTCTGAATTTTTTTCAAGAGTTTCTTTGGTTTTGGTGGGGTTCTTTGGGCTTTGTGTTTTGTTTTGTTGTGATTTGGGGTTTTTTGTTGTTGTTTTGTTTTGTTTGTTCGTTTGGGGTTTTTTGGGGGGGGTATTATTGTTTGCTTGGTTGGTTCTTGGTTGGCTTTGTTTTGTTTGTTTGTTTGTTTGTTTTTCCTGGAGTAATTTCTTGCAAACCTTCTCATTGACTTTGGTCTGTCCTGAAGTGATGGGGATTTTTTGGTTTAAAAATCTGTATTTGGAAGATGCCCCCAGTCACTGTGCCCTGGGGGTCTGACTTCCCATGCCCAGGTGAGGCATCCACCCATCCCAGCAGCTCCAGAGGGCCTTGAGCCTGTCCTGAAATGGGATAGGGAGAAGGTGGAAATACATCCTTGAGGCACAACCCAGCCCCAAGGAATCCCAAATGGTTTGGGCTGGAAGGAACCTTAAAGCCCATCCAGTGCCACCCCTGCCATGGCAGGGACACCTTCCACTGTCCCAGGCTGCTCCAAGCCCTGTCCAGCCTGGCCTTGGGCACTGCCAGGGATCCAGGGGCAGCCACAGCTGCTCTGGGCACCCTGTGCCAGGGCCTGCCCACCCTCCCAGGGAACAATTCCTTCCCAAGATCCCATCCATCCCTGCCCTCTGGCAGTAGGAAGCCATTCCCTGTGTCCTGTCCCTCTAGCTCTTGTCCCCAGTCCCTCTCCAGCTCTCCTGGAGCCCCTTTAGGTCCTGGAAGGGCTCTGAGCTCTCCCTGGAGCCTTCTCCTCTCCGGGTGAGCACCCCCAGCTCTCCCAGCCTGGCTCCAGCCCTGGGAGCAGCTCTGGGGACCCCTCTGGGGGGCACCAGGGATGGGGCACTGGGTGTCACTGCACTCCATGGACTGGAATCACCTCCACTCTCGTTGGCTTCCACTGTGCTGCTGCTGCCTGGTTTTAGGGGTGAAGATCTGGACTGGCAGAAGGAGCTGGGCTGGTGCCTGGGGTGGGTCCCCTCCTCCCAGATGTCCCTGCTGGACCTGGGACCAGCAGCTCTGGCCACCTCCAGTCCCTGCTCCGACTGCTTGGTTGGGCTGGGAGGAGACCCAGGAGAGAGGGGAACTGCTGAGCTTTCACCTCTGGGAAAGCTCAATTCCAGCAGGGCCAGGGCTTCCTTTGAAGGATTTCCCTGGGATTTATTGCCTCCCCTTCCCCACAGTGAAGGAACAGAAATGTCCTGGCTGGGTTGGGTCTCTCCCTCTGGCAGCTCCTGCCTCAGTTTGCAGGTGACAAAATGAGGATGATGCCCTTCCTTCAATTAATTCCCATCTCTTCTCTCTTCCCCCTCAGGGCACAGCAGCAGCTCCAGCATCATAAATTATTCAGGAGCAGAGCCAGATGAAGCCAAAGCTGATGGATGACAACGCTCTGCTTGGGGGAATGTTTTCTCCTGGAGGTTTTTTTGAAACAAATATATTTATCCTCATTGAAAATTGAAACACAGCCCCCATCCCAGGTGATTCAGCCCCTGAGTCAGGATCCAGCGGGAGCACAGCTGGGAAGAGCCCATGGAGCAGCCAGGAGGGATCCAGGCTGTGCCAGGGAAGGGGTTACAGGACCAGGCACAGGAGTCCTCAGAGCTCCTCAAATTCTCTCTGGCTTTAAGAGGTTAAAATGATTTTTGCCCATTTTGCCCCTCGGGGTGGAATTTCCCGAGTCTCCAGGCTGGGTGTGGAAGCACCATGTCCCCCTTTGCTGGAAGTGGCAGCCAGGACACACTCTGTGCCTTGCCTGTGGGGAAAACCCCCTGAACCAGAGCAGGGGCAGCTCTCTGGGGGTCCTGGGCAGCGCCAGGGGCAGGAGGGAGGATGGGGAATGCCCTGCACCCCAGCAGCACCATGGGCTGTGATCCAGATCAAAACCTATGGGAAAGAATTACAGTTATTGAGTCAAATATACTTAGGGCAGCACAAGAGCATGGGCTGGTCCTGAATTGTGACAGCAGAGAGGAGAGGTTCTCCCTCACCGGGACCTCTGACCGCCCTTGGCAGAACAGAAACCTTCACCGAACTGAGGTCACTTTTCCCAGAGTGCATCCCATTCCCTGAAAGCCTCCCTGTGCAATCCCAACCCTCCAGCCCGAGTACCAGCCTGTTTTAGCCCCACCAGGAGCAGTTCCAGGTGAGGCAGGAGGTGCTGCTGTTGGAGGGCAGCAAATCCCTGCTCTCAGCATGGGCAGAGCCCCCTGGCCCCGGCACATCCCGGAGCTCCAGCTGTGCCAGCCAGGTCCCCAGTTCCGTGTGTCCCCGACCAGCCAGAGGGTTGTGTTCTGGGGACTTGTGTTCTCTTGTCCCACTGGAAGCGCCGGGTGCGAGCACATCCTGGATAGATTTGTGCACTGCAAGATTTACTCTGAGCACGAGGCAATTCCCGTGGAACTGCAGGAGCAAATCCTGCCCCAGCTGCTCTGGGAGCAGCTTCCAGATGTGGCCCAGGTGAGTGTCCTGGCTCCACCCTGCCTGGCACTCGGGGCTGTGCCCTCCAACAGGGCAGAAGAAAGCCCCTTTTGAGACATGGCAGGTGCCAATTCCCATGGGAACGCTGTGGCACTGACCCCGTGTCACACACACTGTCCCCTGCACTGCCCTCCCTGCCCAGCGCCAGCTGGGAGCAGTGAGGAGGAGCAGGGAGAGGATGGAGGGAATGTGGGGACATGGAGAGGATGGAGGGAATGCAGGGACACACAGAGGATAAAGAAGGATGGAGGGAGTGTAAAGACACAGGGGGATCAGGAGATGGATGGAGGGAGCACAGGGAAGATCAAGAAGGATGCAGGAGACACGGGGAGCACCAGGGAGAGGAACAGAAGGAGCACAAGGAGGATCAGCAGAGGCCTCTCAGCTCCAGCGAGTCCTTCCAGCTGAGCCTCGTGGGGGTGGGACCCTGTGTGACAGGGACAGCAGGGACTGGGTGTCCTGGGGGGCTGTGGAAGAAACGGCACCAATGCCAAGGACAGGGCAAACACAATTTTCTTTTGAGCCACCCTGGATTCCCAAGGGAAGGCGCTGTCAGGAGTTATGGAGCACCTCACACCACGAGCTGATTCCCATGGCAGCCCCAAGATCCCCCAGCACTGGGGCTCCTCTCCCAAAGCAGCTCCTGCAGCTGCCAGTGCTCCCAGGGGCCAGCAGGGAACTGGGATGGACTGGGGGGTTCTGCCAGGGAGGTGGGTGCAGGATGAAGGGAATTTAGGAAAGAGGAAGAGGTGCTGAAGGGCCAGGATCCATCGAGGGGAATGTGGTGGGTCCTGGTGGATACCGAACCTGCCAGGCCCCAAAATTCCAGCTGATGGTCCAGGATTAACTGTGGAGTCTTGTGTCCAGGGCAAGGAATGGAGCTGGGAAGGGGCTGGAGCCCCAAGAGCAGCTGAGGGAGCTGGGAAAGGGGCTCAGCCTGGAGAAAAGGAGGCTCAGGGGGCCCTTGTGGCTCTGCACAGCTCCTGCCAGGAGGGGACAGCCGGGGGGGTCGGGCTCTGCTCCCAGGGAACAGGGACAGGAGGAGAGGGAACGGCCTCAGGCTGGGCCAGGGGAGGGGCAGGGTGGACATCAGAAGGAATTTCCCATGGAAAGGGTGGTCAGGCCTTGGCAGAGGCTGCCCAGGGAGGTTTGGAGTGCCCATCCCTGGAGGTGCCCAAGGCCAGGTTGGACAGAGCTTGGAGCAGTCTGGGACAGTGGAAGGTGTCCCTGCCCATGCCAGGGGCGGAACAGGATGGGCTTCAAGGTTCCTCCCACCCAAACCATCCCAGGATTCTGTGATTTTTTTAAAAAACATATTCAGGAAAGGCACCCACCATCCATCACCCATGGACCCACCCAATGTTCTCCCTTCCACCCCACATCTGTTAGGAAAGAGCTCTTATGCAACATCTGTGCTTCTCATCTCCTTCCAATCCATCTCCCACCCTCCCTGACAGACCCCGCTCAGCAGCCACACACCAGAGGTGCTCTAGGCAAAACTCCTTTATTTTCCTTCTGCTTGAGAAAGTTTTTGTACAGCTTAAGAAAAGAGGTTGCTTTTGAAAAGAAATGGAATCCCCATCCCAGGGATGCTCCATCTACAGCACCAGGCACACCCAGCTGGAGCCTAACAGGGCTCTGAAGGACTGGACCTGTTGTTTAGGGCTGCTGGAAGTGGGATAACACTGTTCCTATACCTCATTCCCAAAGCCACGAGGTCTGAAGACACTTGGAGAGGTATCAGAAGCTGCAGCTGGTATCCACAGGGGTGCTGTTACACCATTCCCAAGTTTTGGCTTCTTGGGAATGGGGTTTTTACAGGAAATGGCACCACTGTTTAAAATACCTGAACAAAGTCCCTAAAATGATGCTCCCAGCAGGGATCAGCTTTTGGATCCAGGTCTGGCTGTGGCCCTGACCCAGCCTTGTGGGGCTGAAATCCCCTGGCATTTTTCCTTAGGGATGTGGAATGTTTTGCTGCCAGGCTCTCCTTACACAGGAGTCCAAGGAACCCTCTGGGCCCACATCTCACTCCAAACATTCCCCACTGAGGAGATCCCAGCACTGCCCCCCCACCACTGCTGCTGATCCAGTTCTGATTTATATAGAGATAAGAACGTTATCAGTATTTTCATCCAGGAAGCTGTAAAAACAGGAGGAAAGGGTTAAATCTAGGCTTGAGCCCCTTCTCAAACATGAAGATAATCCAGGTGGATGGATCCAAAATCAGTGTCAGCCCAAAATGGAGCCCTTGGAAGCTGAGGGTGCGAGCCCCAGCCCTCAGCACCCTGAGATGTCCCGTGCCTTGCTCTTCCGCTGGAATCTCACATCCAAGGGGTCGAATCCCCGTTCCCTGGCCCCAAAGAGGGCCCAGGGAGGAGTCCTGGCTGTGTACTCGGCTGCTGTGAAGGTCCTGGAGCCGCCACTCCTCTCGTGCTCCCTGACCAGCTCCTGGAAACGGCCATAGTCGATCCAGGTTCTCCACTCTCCATCCACCTGGAACTGGGGGAAAGGAAACAGTGAGTGAGTGAGCCAGGGAGCACCAAACCCAGGTTATGCTGAGAGCAGCTGGGTGGGGATGAACTGGGATCCCCAGCTGGTGTTTTTCTAATTTTACATCACATGGAGGTGCAGGTAAAGCCATCCAAAGGCTCCTGTAGGATACAGCTTTAATAGGAAAACAGGGCAAATTCAGGTGCATAAACACCCAGAGCCAGCAGGGAATGGATTCTCCACCTCTGTTCTTGTGAGACCCCCCTGCAGACCTGCTTCCAGCTCTGGAATTCTCAGCACTGGAACACCCTCATCCTGTTGGAGTGAGCTGAGAAGAGGCCCAGGAGCTGCTCCCAGGAGGAGCCCCTCTGCTCTGAAGCCAGGCTGGGAGAGCTGGGGGTGCTCACCTGGAGAGGAGAAGGCTCCAGGGAGACCTGAGAGCCTATTCAGGGCCTAAAGGGGCTCCAGGAGAGCTGGAGAGGGACTGGGGACAAGAGCTAGAGGGACAGGACACAGGGAATGGCTTCCTACTGTCAGAGGGAAGGGAGAGGTGGGATATGGGGAAGGAATTGTTCCCTGGGAGGGTGGGCAGGCCCTGGCACAGGGTGCCCAGAGCAGCTGTGGCTGCCCCTGGATCCCTGGCAGTGCCCAAGGCCAGGCTGGACAGGGCTTGGAGCAGCCTGGGACAGTGGAAGGTGTCCCTGCCATGGCAGGGGTGGCACTGGATGAGCTTTAAGGTCCCTTCCAACCCCTCCCAGGATCCTGTGATATTTCCATGAGGGCTGCACTGTTGGATGCTTTGCTGGAGCTTTCAAAGTACCAGATCCTCTCTCGCTTTCCAGGAGGGAGGCTCCCACAATGCCTCCCAAAGTCTTCCCAGGCCTTCTGCCCTTGCCCTTGACACTTCCATGGGAAAGCCCTTGGTGTGGGGAGCTGGGAGAGCTCTGGAGGACAGGTGTGGATTTGGGGCCACGCCCAAGTACCCATCAAAGAGGGACCTTCCCAAGGTCACCCCAACCCTGAGCGTGGGACTGTGGCCCAGGAGCAGCACCAGAGCCACGTGCCAAGGGATTGGGATGGATTTGGGTGACTCTGGACAGGGGCAGGAGGGCTGTGTTTGGGAACAGCTGAGATGAAGAGGTTTAATGACACAAATCCTCTTTCCATGTGAAGAATGGCTCACTTTGACAAGCTGGAGCTACATTTGTCTCCCAGACCTGCTCTGCTCATCAAGCCCCAGCCTTGGCTGAAGCCTCAATTAGGATTTATCTCAGCTAAGAGCTTATTACGCATTTCATCCAAAAAAAGAGGGAAAACAGACTGGCTCCTTGGTTATTGTGGATTCTTTCCCCCCCCAAACTTGATGGCTGTGCATTTCAAATGGCACTTGACTTTGTGCCCAAGAGCTAAAAGCTTTTTTGGTTGGGAAAACTGCTGACACCCCTGAAATTCTGCAATCAGCTGTGGCTGATGCTCCTCCATCCCTGCCCATGGAATTACAGCGTGTCCCTGCTGGAGCCAGAGCCAGGAGGGGACACTGCAGAATCACAGCACTGGGAACCAGTCCTGGCATAAATCAAGGTGCCCAAGGCTCGTTTTTCTTGTGCCAAGGTGGGGATGTGTGTGAAGGCAGCAGGAAAGCAACAGCAGAGGAGACATCGTGTCACCTGTAAAGGAAAAATCCTGATCCTGAAGAGGATCCGGGCTCTGCAGAGCTGAGCTCTCTCCCAGGGGTGGGGAGGTGGGAGGTGACAATGTCACACATCACATCAAACTCTGCTCCCTCCAGGTTTGATCCATGAACACTCAGCAAATTAAAGGGCAAACCTCAAACTGGAGGATCCAGCAAAGCCTTTAAGGTGCAAGGGGGAATGGCTTCCCACTGCCAGAGGGTTGGACTGGGAAGCAATTCCCCCAGAGAATGGGTGGGGAGGGGCTGGGATGGAATTCCCAGAGCAGCTGTGGCTGCCCCTGGATCCCTGGCAGTGTCCCAGGCCAGGCTGGATGGGGCTTGGAGCAGCCTGGGACAGTGGAAAGTGTCTCTGCCCATGGCAGCCCACTGGATGGGCTTTGAGGTCCCTTCCCACCCAACCCACTCCATGATTCCATTCCCACCAGAACAACCAACCTGGGATCCATTCCAAAGCAGATAAATCAATAGCCACCATTTCTAGTGCAGTGACAGCACAGCCATGAACCACAATGCCAGAGGGGCAGGTGTGTCATGGGGAGAAATGGCTCCTGCTGAGGAATAAATCCCAAACCCAGAGTGGGGAAGAAGAGCCCCGACTGCCCAACAGAGGTTTACAGTTGGTTACAGCTTGGATTTAACAATATTGTGATTGTTCTACAGGTAACAAAAGATTAGGGCTCAAAGCAGTATCACAGCATCCATGTAACAGGTGAGCCAACTCTAAACACCCCTGGGATCCCAGCCTAAAATGGGCAGGTGTTTTAGGGAATGGTTCACTGCCTGTGGAGCCCTTCAGGGTGATAAATACATCAACACAAGAGAAATGGCCGAGACCCCTCCCCTGGTTCTTCTCTAAGCTGGAATCACAGAGTGTCACAGCTCATTCAGCTGGCCCTGGGCTGGGCTGGGCTGCCTGGAAAGGGAAGCTCTCCCTCCCTGAGGGCTCTGCTCAGCACTGGGGTGACTCAGGAGCCTTCCCTTGCAGGTCCTAGAGGCCCTGACCTCCGGTCCCCAGGGTCCCAACACCCACTGCCCCCCACAGACGTGGCATGGATGCACAGCAAGGAAAACCCTGATGGAATTCTGCAGATCCTCCAGGGCAAGGAGCACTGCTCCAGGCAAGCCTTAATGATGGGATACAAGAGGCACAGGAATGAGGGGAAACTTTAAATCCCAGGCTGGGCCAGGCTGGAAGGGAGCACAGAGGGTCACTGGTGCCACCTCCCTGCTCAGGCAGGGCCATCCCAGAGCACAGGGCACAGCATTGTGTCCAGAGGGCTCTGGAGTTTCCCCGCTGAGGGAGACTCCAGCCCCTCCCTGGGCAGCCTGTTCAGGGCTGGGCACTGCCCAGGGCAGAAGTTCTGCCTCCTGTGCAGGGGCAGTTCCTGGGCTCAGTCCCTGCCCGTGGCTCTGGTGCCACTGCTGGGCCCCTGGAGCAGAGCCTGGGCCCTGCTCTGACCCTCCCTGCACACAGGGACACCCAGGCCTGAGGGCCCCTCTCAGCTGGGGCTCCTCTCCAGCTGAACAGCCCCAGCTCCCTCAGCCTTTCCTGGGCACTGAGATGCTCCAGGCCCTCCTCATCCTCACAGCCTGTGCTGGCCCTGCCCCAGGAGCTCCTGTCCCTGCTGTGCTGAGGATCCAGAGCTGGAAACTGCACTCCAGAGGTGCCTTCAGGGCTGGGATCCCTCCCTGGCCTGCTGGGTAAGGACAATTAATTAATTAACAATTTATTAACCCCAGGGCTCTCTGCTGACCCAGGCACAGCTTGTTGTCCCCCAGGCCCCTTCCTGGCACAGCAGCAGAGCTGGAACAGGGCAGCTTCAGGAGAGGGGTGCCAAGGGACAGAGGAACTGCCAGGGGCTGGGTTGGTCTGGGACAGGGCCCATCCCTCACAAAGTCCTGAGCCAAACTGGGAGAGATCCATGTATCCATACATCCAGACTGGGACAGATCCATAGATCCATGTATGCAAAGTGGGAGAGATCCATACTGCCAAACTGGGATAGATCGATAGATCCATATACCCAAACTGGGATATATCCATGTATCCAGACTGGGATATATCCATACATCCAAGCTGGGATGTATCCATATATTCAGTCATAAACTGGGATTAAATGGAGAGACTGTTTCCCTGGAAGCACCTCCAGAGCTTGGCTGAGCCCTCCCTTTGCTCCTGAACTCCCAGGAATGGCCCTGCCCAGTACAATTCTATCACTTCTCTCTGGCACTAGATTCACAGCTGCTCTCACTGCAGTGGGAGCAGCTCCTGCTCCTGAAATCCATCAACATTCCTGAAGGAGAGGAGCCACGCTCCAGATTTCTTTTCTTATCAACATATTTGCAGAAGCAGTTTTGTGGGGGGGAGGGAGGGAACACGTGCACAGATTAAGGACAATCCAGGAGGACCATGCACTACATTTCCCCAGACATAAGCACTGCTGAGAAATAATCCCAGGTGTATCTGACAGGATAAAATATGGGAGAGAGGCCAGGATGTGACACAGGGAATGCTGAGGAATGGAAGGCAGCTAAAACAAATTAGTTTGTCCCACCAAGAGTAATGTTGTATTTCCTTCAGAGCCAACCACGCTGGCACGAGGAGGCTCATACTCCAGTCCTGCACCACAAACATCCAGAGGATTTTCAGGGAAGGACTGAACAGCACAGGAGAGAGTGGAGCAGAACAGGAGGAAAAGAAAGAAAAGGCTGTGGTGGCTCCTGCAGGGCTGGAAGCAGAGGGTCCATCCTCGATGGAGAACTCCCCTCTCAGAGCTGTGCTGCATTCCAGGATCCCTGGGGAGCACAGAGGGAGTGGGAGAGACCCCAGAGCTTTGGGGCTGCCACAGCTCCTCTTTGCTGAGAATCCTACAAACAGTGGGGTTGGAAAACTCCTCCAGGATCATCAAGTCCAGCCATCCCCAGCACTGCCGAGGCCACCACTGCCCCATGTCCCCAAGTGCCACATCCACAGGGCTGTTAAGCCCCTCCAGGCACAGGGACACTAACACTGCCCTGGACAGCTGTGCCAGGGCTGGACAATCTTTCAGGAAGAAATTTTCCCAATATCCAACCTGATCCTCCCCTGGCACAGCTTGAGGCCGTTCCCTCTTGTCCTGTTGAGGATTCAAGGATACAAAGTCCTTGAATCCAACAAATGGATTTTCCCTGGGGGATGTACAGGATTTAATGGTTAAATCCAGCAATTTTCACAGTTTTAAAGACCACACACCAAAAATAACAATCAGCTGCCAGCAGGGGAACCAGCCCACAAAAAACCCACAAACAAACAAAAAACCCAACCCAGAACAAACAAAACCTGCCCCTTCCAAACCAAACAAAAATAACCATAGAAAAAACCCCACAAAGCTCCCGCCAAAAGACAAACCCTCAAAATCACAATAAACAAAAATAAAACAACACAATTCCCCCCACAAATCTGAACTCCCAAAAACCAAACATCCTAAAAGAGGAAAAAAAACCCAAACCCACATGAAATACCAGAAAAAACCTCCAAATCCCTACCCACAAAAAAAATAAAGCTGAAAACACCAAAACCAAGCAAAAAAACCTAAATCAAACAAAAACCCCACAAAGTCAACCAAACCCCAAACCAACCCAAACTCACCAGAACCAACCAAAAAAACCCCAAAGCAGACTAAGACTCCTCCCAAAGTAAACCAAACCGCAAAACAAAACTAACAAATGCAAAAGAACCTCCACAAGAAATCCCAAACCAAACCCAAATGCCACACAAAAAACAACCAACCAAAACCCAGCCAAACAAAATCCCAAAGCCACCAATTAAACATTCAGTGCACAGAGACTTTTGGGAATTTTTAGGCCTTCCCAGCCTGCAAAGATCCCAATCCCTGCACTCCTGAGCAAGAGGCGTGCAGAGGAAGCAGAGAGAGTTACTCCCCCCCACCTCACTCCTGCATCCATCTATCATCATTCCTGAGCAGAAATCCCATCTCTGAATTACCCCCAGGACCCCCTTGGCCTGGTTTTCCCAGAGTTCCATGAAATCTGCTCTTTGCTGAGCTGCAATCCATTCCCTGGCAGTCCAGGAAAAGCCCTGCTCCTGGGACATGGAGTGCAGCTCTGCACACAGGGCATGTTTAGTTAGTTTTAACTTAATTAATTTAGCTTGGTTACTTTTAATCCCATACTCACACATCCATGGAAATTCCAAAGTTTCCAGGGACCCCTACAGTCTGTGCCCCTCAGCTGGGAGAGGTCCCACTGGAGCCCCCTCATCCCACACAGACACACTGCAGGTCAATAATGCCAATAAATGTAATCTCTATTAGGAACAGTCTAAGGACAAGATCCATACTACAGATTCTCCTCTCTTTGAGACCCTCTGGCAGCTGCTGGAATAACTCAGCATCAAAACACAGTGAGATCCATTAATCTGAGAGATGGGAATGTTCCCACAGATATATGGGAAGGGATGAATATAAAATACATAAAGAGTATATATAACCCTCACCCCTATTCTTTTATAGCTACAGAAAGCCAGGATAGTTTGGACTGGAAGGGACTTAATGACCATCCTGCTCCCAGCCTGGCCTTGGACATTTCCACAGATCCAAGGGCAGCCACTGCTTCTCTGGGCACCTGTGCCAGGGCCTCACAGGGAAGAATATTTTATGTATCTATATAAAAATACTCAAAGTCATATAAATAATGTATATTTTATATATATATTCTTGTATTATAAAAGGAGATATCTATCCCTTGTTATAAGAGGTTTTACAGCATAGAATACTTACATTAAAAAAAAACCAAAAAACTTAAATCCCCAAATAAATCCATCCCTCCAAGTTTTTACCCTGGCCACACCTGGCCATTAACCTCCATCCAGCATTCCTGGATTTTCTTCTCCCATTTAGAGTGTCCCTGGAATGACGTGAGCCACCTGCAGAGCCCAGAACAGCCCCATTATGGGATGTCCCTGTGCTCCACAGCCAGCTCTGCAGGGACACCCATGGGGGGTGCCCAGAGGGACAGGCAGACACCCCGTGAGCTGCGTGCACAGGGCTCTCCCAGAGAGTGGAACTGCAATCCCACAGCAGCAGCTGGGAGGCTGGGAAGGGCACATCCATCCTGCTCTGTGCCTGACTCACCAGAATTCACCTTCACAACTCCCCCTGGAACAGGAACATCCCACCTTCCCGAGGCTCTCTGGCCTGGGATCACGGAACATCCTGGGCTGGAAGGAGCTGTGGGGGCTGGAGCAGGATGTGCCAGAGCAGAGGTGGGTGCCCAGGTGGGACCCAGGAATGAGATCCCACTCCAGGTTGCTGCCAGCCCTGAGCCCTGTGCCCACCAGCGGCCACTTTCCTGGGAACAGCATCAGAAAAGCTCCTGGCAAAATGATCTGCATGGCTCCATCCTGAACTCCTCCACTTCCCTCTGAGGACAGCTCATCCTTGGGATAAAGCAGCAGCTTTTCACCTTCTCACAAGCTGCCATCAAACACAGCTTCACCATCTGCCAGCACCAGCTCTCCAAGGCAAACAAATAATTCCCAGAATTATGACCACCTTTCTCACCTCATTAAGGCTCACAATTATTTAAGGCTCCCTTTGTCTGACAGGGGAAGTGACTGAACTGGAGTCACTCAGCAAAACAAGGAGAAATATTGTGAGGAATTACACTGAACAGGGTCAAAGCACTTGGCAAAAACCTGCAAACTTCTCCTTTTGAATTATTATCCCAACCTCAGGCTTTAGGAAGGAATTGAGCAAGGTAAGAGATGGCAATAATGGCCTTAAGAGGAAGGAGGGCAGAGTTAGATGGGATATTGGGAAGGAATTGTTCCCTGGGAGGGTGGGCAGGCCCTGGCACAGGGTGCCCAGAGCAGCTGTGGCTGCCCCTGGATCCCTGGCAGTGGCCAAGGCCAGGTTGGACAGGGCTTGGAGCAGCCTGGGACAGTGGAAGGTGTCCCTGCCCATGGAGGGAGCGGTACTGGATGGGGTTTAGGTCCCTTCCCACCCAAACCATTCCCTGACTCTGATCCCACAAGCAGTGGGATGGCAGGCACACACAGCTGAGTCTCTCCACATCCCAGTCCATGGGGCTGAAGGAAAACCAGCACAGGGACACAGGCCTGGGAATAACTGAGCCTTAAATCCCTCAACAGCTCTGCAGACAGGATCTGGGAACAGCTACCAGTACCACAATTCCCATCAGTTTTAGATGGGAACAACAAGCAGTTCCACCCTCAGTGACTTCAGCCTGTGCTCAGGAGCAATCAGAGGTGTCAGGGCAGAGGGAACACCTCCAGAGGTAGCACATGGAATGCCTGGAGATGGAATTCACTGTTCTGGATCCCCAGAGAGTGGGACAACCTGAATTGCCCTGAGCTGAGCCCAGCAGTACCACAGCCCATGGAATCCTGTGCTGATCCCCCTGACCCCGGGGTGTTATTCCAAGGGAAGGTTCCTTATGGAAGATTTGGGATATTTAATCCCTGCCCGCTGCCAATGGAGCCAGGGCTCCATCTCAGCAGCTCCCATTCCCAGGGACAAAAGCCAGCTTACTGCAGCACAACACAGAGCTGCTTATAATCACTGATACACCCAGCCCAGCAGAGCCACCTTCCTGCTGCCAGGAGACAAGGGAAAGGGAGAAAACCTTTGGGAATTCCATGATTCTGTACTCACACCTACTCTAAGGAGGCTGCTTGCCTGCTGAAACACCTTGTCCACACCTGGGCTCCACTCCATTCCCTGCTCTGCTGCAGATCCCATATGTTCCACCTCTTTGTGACTCTCTGCCTCCAAGTTTGATTTTCCCTGTGATGCTGTCCCTGGATCCAGGATGCTGGATCACAAGGACAGCTCCCACTCTCCGAAGGACTGAGGCAGGAAGGAACTAAACGTGATGAACTCTTTGTCCCTGATCTACCCCTTGTCAGGGGATGTGCAGCTGGGAGTGAAGTGCTTCCTCTTCCTCCCTAAATATAGCTGGGATGCTCAGCATGGGATGCTCAGCATGGAACAATTCAGTGCCTTTCCCTGAGCTGCAGAGCCTCCTGTGGGCACAGCCAGGACACACCCGGAGCCTGCCGGGCCCAGCCGAGCCCCACGGTGCCGAAACCAGGAGGAGGCCAAGTCCCTCCCAGGTGGGATGATTTTGTGGCTGAAGGACAGGGATGGGCACCTCTGGCCAGGCTGTTCCCTGTACCCAACACCTGCCCTGGAGGTGCTGTGACACCCCCAGCACTAGAGCCACACAGAATCCTGGACTGTTTGGGTGGGAAGGGACCTTAAAGCCAATCCAGTGCCACCCCTGCCATGGCAGGGACACCTTCCACTGTCCCAGGCTGCTCCAAGCCCCATCCAGCCTGGCCTTGGACATTTCCACAGATCCAAGGGCAGCCATAGCTGCTCTGGGCACCCTGTGCCAGGGCCTGCCCACTTGCAAGAGGGAGTTTGGATATGGGAAATGAACTTGTTGAAGGGATGTCCTCAAAAGCCTCTTCCTTTGTGGATGCCAAGGTGACCCTGCCATGCTGGAGAACACAACGCTATCCCAGACCACATCCAACAGGAAAAGAACCCAGCTGGGAGGGCTGGAGCACACAGATGCACCTGCATCACAAGGGAATGTCTGGATCCAGGGATGGACACTCTGCTTGTGCAGTCTTTGCTGTAGGCTGGAGGGAGGTGGGTGTTGGTCCCTTCTCTCAGGAACAAGTGACAAGACAAGAGGAAACAGTCACAAATTGTGCCAGGGAGGTTCAGGTTGGATATCAGGGAAAATCTCCTCACTGAAAGGGTGGTCAAGGCCTGGCACAGTTGCCCAGGGCAGGGGTGGAATCCCCGTGCCTGGAAGTGTCACAAAGGTGTGTGGATGGGGCACTTGGACATGGTGGTGCTGCTGGATGGACAGTTGAGATCTTGGAGAGCTTTTCCAACCAATCCCAGGCCTATCAGATTAATTAAGGCAGAAAGGGCTGATGGCAGCAGGGTGCTGAGCTCACCCTGTTCATGTCACCCTGTGAACTGAGACCTCCAGATAGAGCAGGCACTGGAATTCCAGGAGCATTCTCTGAGCTGTGCATCACTCAGTGAGATGGAAATCTGCCCTGGGATCACAGGGGTGCATGGAACCCTCCTGTTCTGCCCCAGAACTCTGGGATCCCAGTGCCTCAGCCTGCCTGAGGGCAGCAGCAGCACACGACACTGACTCAACTGGCCAGAAATTGGTGCTGTAAAGCCCCAGGGAGCAGGAAAACAGCCACCTACTCCAGGGGGAAAGGGTTAATGAATAAAATGGGCTGGAAGTGCCAGGAAGTGCTCTGGGACAAGGGCAGGGTGGAACACACATGGAAAGTAAATCCAGCACATAGGACAGAGGGATTTAGTCCAGAAATTACCAAGATACTGAATTTCCATCAGAGAAATCCTCCCTGCAAGGCAGCTGCAGCACCTTCCTCCTCTCAGGAAATTGTTTGGTCCTCCTGAGGGTGCACTGACTGTCCCAACCAGGAACAGCAGCAGCCTCAGGCCTCTCTGTGCAAGAGGTCCCTTGAATTAACTGCTCCATTAGCAAGTTGCTGCTGTGTTGATTATCTCAACCCATTAGTTCAAAGTGATGCCATAAATCCCATTTTTGTGACCGTGGTTTATGGGATTTACTCGAAAGCAAAGAGAATTACTCAAGCACCGTTGCTAGAGAATCAAAGAGGATGGAGCCTAAACACCAGGCAGCTCCCAAAGAGAGATGGGAACCAGGGGAAAGCCAGAAGGAGGATGCAGGAAGGGCAGGGAAGAGGAGCTTCCACACTTGTGGGCCCAGGCTGAGCCAAGGGAAGGCTGCACTCAGCTTTGACTGTCCCCACTCATCCCTCAGGCTCCAGCAGGACCCACCCATCCCTGGCAGTGCCCAAGGCCAGGTTGGACAGGGCTTGGAGCAGCCTGGGACAGTGAAAGGTGTCCCTGCCATGGCATGGGTAGCACTGGATGGGCTTTAAGGTCTCTCCAACCCAAACCATTCTGGGATTCTGAGGAGCTGACACCCATTGCCCCAAAGCTGTGGAAATCCCAGTAACAGGTGGATCCTCAGGGTGTGGGGAGCAGGACATGGGGGTTGTTCTCTGGGGTGATGTTTAGGGCTGTGGGAAGGGTAAGTGGAAATCAAACATCTTGCTGTGAGGATTCAGTTTTCAGGACTTTTTGAGCTCCCCTGGGATCTAAAGCTCTCTGAGGTTAAAGTGGGACCCATAATCCCCTGAGTGCTGAGGGCTCCCAGGAGCACCTCCCCTGTACCTGCAGACACTTCCCGAGAGCAGAACCCACCGCTGGCCAGCAGGGAAAAGGGATCTGTATGTGGGAAGAGACCTGGAGGCTGAATGGGAGATTTTAGGACCCTGAAGGCCCCCAAGTGCCCCAGTTCCAATCTCAGCACCACCCTGTGACCTCCTGAGAGAAAATAACACCAGACAAAAAACCTGCAGTTTGCTTTCCTTAAAATCCCTTTTCTCCCTAAATCTCTGCCCTTAAGAGACTTCAGAGCTCAAGTTCTGAACTGTCACTCATCACAAGCAGGTGCCAATCAATGAGTCCCATCCATCCCAGGCAGCAGCTTCAGGATGAATTATTCCTGAAATTCCCAGACTCTTTCCTACAGGTTGGCATTCAATGGCAGCATTAAATTTATCAGGAGCATTGTCTGAACACCTCCAAACTCAGACCTAGGAAAATACTGTGAAATAAATCACATTTCTTAATGATATTTATTACACTCTTCCTGCAACTCCTTAATTTTTTAAAGACCCCTTTGATTTTGCAATTACTCACTCCAGTTTGATCAATCCCAGAGCACAGGTTTTCCTGCAAATAATAAGGCACTGACAGATTATATTCTCCACTAGAGCCTGAAACTCAAAAATTAAACCCTAATGGAAATAAATTTATTTTTTATTAGCTATTTTAGCACCGAGGACAGATTGTTTCCTACAGACACCCACTGCTAATGGCTGTGGAAGTAGAAGCAGCTGTTGAATTCCTCCTGGACAGGTACCAATTTATTCTCCTTGCTAATGGTGTTACTTAAATTCTGCCTCAAGAAGGTTTCTGCAATCTGTTTGTTTGCTTTCCTGGACCTTACAATGCAAAAGGAGATTTTGCTTTCTCAGGAACAGTTGCCAGTGGCAACAGCCAGGAGTGAGACTGTAAATAAAGCCAAATTAAGGTGAGATCAAACACAACCAGTGCTAGGTGTCCTGGTTTTCTCTGCTCCTTCCCAGTTGCTGCCTTTGCAGATTCCAAAGTTGGTTTAGATTGATATTCAGGAGAAATTCCTCCCTGGGAGGGTGGGCAGGCCCTAGCACAGGGTGCCCAGAGCAGCTGTGGCTGCCCCTGGATCCCTGGCAGTGCCCAAGGCCAGGCTGGACAGGGCTTGGAGCAGCCTGGGACAGTGGAAGTGTCCCTGCCCATGGAATGGAATGGCCTTTAAGGTCCTTCCAACCCAAAGCGTCCCAAGAATCTACAATTTCATCAGGTGCCCAGCTAGCACATTATTATCTTTTTCTGCTGTCCTTCTATTAATCTTTTCTAAAGCTCAGAAAGCAAATATGTACTCATTATTTTTCATTTCCTGCATCCTTTAAATTTTTTTTTGGCATTTCAATTGTATTTCATTTCATTTCCTTTCCTTTCCAGTACTTGAAGGGGAGATGGTGACTAACCTTTCCAGTAGGACCTATTGCAAGGGCTGATGGATTTAAACAGCAGCAGGGTCGATTTACATTAGATATAAGATAACATTTTTTACCATGAGGGTGGTGAGACCCTGGCAGAGGTTGCCCAGAGAAGCTGTCATGACAAGAAACACCCTGAGGGGCTGGAGCGTGTCCAGGGAAGGGAACGGAGCTGGGAAGGGGCTGGAGCCCCAGGAGGGGCTGAGGGAGCTGGGAAAGGGGCTCAGCCTGGAGAAAAGGAGGCTCAGGGGGCCCTTGTGGCTCTGCACAGCTCCTGCCAGGAGGGGACAGCCGGGGGGGTCGGGCTCTGCTCCCAGGGAACAGGGACAGGAGGAGAGGGAACGGCCTCAGGCTGGGCCAGGGGAGGCTCAGGGTGGATTTTGGGGAAATTCCTTCCTGGAAAGGACTGTCCAGCCCTGGCACAGCTGGCCAGGGCAGGGGTAGAGTCCCCACCCTTGGAGGGGTTTAACAGCCCTGTGGATGTGGCACTTGGGGACAGGGGCAGTGGTGGGCTTGGCAGTGCTGGGGGAGTAGTTGGGCTTTTCCAACCCAAATGATTCTGTGGTTCTCTGATTCAAATGTGGTGATTCTGCCTTTGGAGAAGTGGCTCAGACCAACAGGAAAATAACAGAGCATCCTTTGGGTCCAAGTGGCATCCAGGGGTGTGAAGGGCTAGAATCCTGGGGCACACCATGGATTCTTCTGGCCAGTGACTGGAGGGGTTTGGGAAGCTTTGGAATGGGCTGCCCAGGGCAGGGGCGGAGTCCCCACCCCTGGATGGGTTTAACACAGGTGTGCATGTGGCACCTGGGGACATGGGCCAGTGGTGGCCTTGGCACTGCTGGGCTGGACACAAAGACCCCAGAGTGCTTTTCCAGCCTAAACAATTGCAGATAACTCTGGAGAAGAAGACTTTTAGAAGCAAAGAAGGCAGCTGTGCTGCCCTTCCCAGGGGTGCCCCGGGCAGGCTCACCTTGCTGTGGGCCATCAGCAGGCAGTTGGAGTGCTCGTGCTCGCAGGCGATGCCGTACTCCGGGAGCAGCCGCGCCAGCTCCCGCACAAAGCTCACCACCTCCCCGTGCCACGGCACGTTGGCCATGGTCAGGCTGCTGGCAGCGCTCTCCCCGCAGTACGTCACACCCTGGGGACACAGGGAAACAGCACAGTCAGCTCAGCCCTGCCAGCCCTGGCGGTGCCAGCCACAGCAAGCCCTGCAGCTGCCAGCTCTGCCCCCCTCACCCCGGATCCCAAGGCAAGGTCCCAGATTTGGGGATGGCATCAAAAATGGGTCCCTCCTGCAGAGACGCGTCCCCAAAGCACCGTGCCAGGTGTCCCCAGCAGTAACACACAGGCTGGGCTTGATCCTGAAATGCTGCTTTAACAGGAGTCAAAGGCAGGATGCTTCCAAGGGACCTTGGAGAAGGTCACTGGGGCTGGAAACGTGGTAAGTCTGGAAGAGTTTCATGGACAACCAATGCCATGTCAATGGGACACACCCACAGATCTTGTCCATGTGCCACAGAGGGAACGAGCTCTGGGCCTCTTCCTTCCAAGCTCAGGCTGTGATTTCTGCCATGCCCTCCAGTACCTGTCCCCAAATCCAGCAGGTCCCTGGGTGGGCCATACCCATGCCGTGCACACGGAGGTGATGGGCACTGGGAGCATCCCTGGGCACAGCAGAGACTGACACAAAGCTCAGTCCCTCCCTGGAGGGAGCACTGGAGCTTTGGGAAGCAGCTTCTGGGTCATGTTCTGGAGGCACCCCCAGAACTGACCCTGAGAGGTGACATCATTCAAGGACACCTCCCCTGCAGATCCCAGGGTGTTCAGAGAAATGGGGCTCCTGCTCCAGCTCCAGCTACCTTCCCAACCCCCCACACAGCTGGGCATGGATAGAGAGCCTGGAGCAGGACTCACGTCCCTCTGTCCCCACACAGAGCCAGGACATGAGCACTGCTGCTCTGGGGGACTGCTCAGGGAGTGGAACAACTCCAGCTCTCCCTCACCCCATCCACCACCTTCAGCCTCTGAATCCCACAATTCCTGAGGCTGGAAAAGCCTTCCAGGATCAGCAAGCCCAGCCTGTGACCAGTCCCCACTGTGTCACCCAGCTCAGAGCACTGAGTGCCACATCCAGGCCTTCCTTATCCAGCCTCACCATTCAGGGACCAGCTACTCCTAATTTGGAGATGTGATCACCTGAACCTCCTAAATTCCTGATTTAGTCTCAGCCATGACCTCAAATATGCTTTTCTTTTTTTCTCTCCTCTCTTCATTTTTCTTCCCTTCTTTCTCTTTTTTCTTTTTTTCTTTCACTTATTTTTCTTTCCTTTCANCCTCCCTCATAAAATTCACTGAATTCTGCTTTAACCAGAGCATGACACAAAACCCTTTGACAGAACAGAATGCTGTAAAACACTGAGTGTTCCTTGCCCTGGAATTTGCCCCAAACCACAAGCAGGTCAGTGGGTGGTGAGCACTCAGTGTCATCCACTTGGAGTGCAGACCGTGCTCAACTTTAGGGTGTCCTTTAATGTCTGCTTGAAAATATTTCACAGCCAGGATCATGTTCCACATAAATTCCTCTCAATCAAATAATTCACTGCCAATTTCCCAGCAATTAATCTGCCATCACTGAGAGGAGAGCACACACCAGATCCCAGGGCTGGTCACAACCCCGGTACCCAAAGGGCAAGCAGAACAAGGGGTTTTTCCTACAGACACCACCCAGCCCCTCTGCCCCTCTCTGGGTGGTTCCAGCCCCTCTGCTCTTGGGCTGAGCTCTTTTATTCCAGTCACAAAATCCCATCAAGCACCAGCCTTTACAACACAATTTTATGGATGTTTGTGTCTGGCCTGCTCGTGGTTTTGCCCCTGGGAAGAACACTTTGACCTCCTTTAAATGGAATTTACATCCATGTTCATGTGTGCCATGGCTATGGCACTGCTCCCACTGCCACCACGCTCCCAGTTCCTGATTTACCTGCATTTCCCTGGACATGGAATGTGCAGATGTGTTTGCCAACACTTTCAACCAGAGCACAGTGCACACACAGGGCTGCAGGAGCAACAGCCTGCTGCTAATTGGGAACTGTACAGTTTTCAAGCAATTACTTTCTCACCCATAAATTTATGGCACCATAACTCAGAGCCAGCCTGGAGGAAGATTGGCAGTCCACAAGCCAGGGAGTGCTCACCAGGGATGTACATTCAGGCTTTTTTAGTCCAGCTCTGTTAAGTCTGAACCCAGAGTTTAAACATGTTCGTTCTCTGTTAGTCAGTTTTGTATCAGAGCAGCCAGCCACACAAATCAGGGGTTTGGATCCCCAAAGTTCAGCTGGAGACACACAGCAATATTCTCCCCACACTCATTATCCAGACTATGATTTGAGCAGCATGAAAAATGTATGAGTACAGACGGGGGAAAATTCTTCAGAAGCTCCAACATGATTCATGCTCTCAGTAAACTACAAAGATATCGTTTACAAGCAAAGAAAGCACAGAGGCAAATGAAATAAGTGAGTGCTCGGCTGCCTGATTAATTCCCAGCACAAATCAATGGGAATCAGCTTCCAGCACACCGAAGGAAGGCAGCTTTCAACCTCCCCAACTTCTTCAAACTGGAGTTAATTAACAGCTGATAGCACTTAAAACCCAAGCAGAGTTGATGAGAGCGGTCACGTTCTGCTTTGCAGTAATACATGAAGACAGTTATTAAGACATCAAGAATTAAAAAGGAAAGGATCCCATTGTTCACCCAGAGCTCTCTTCCCAACCTCCCTGCAGCAGGAACAGCAATGATTCTGCCTCTTAATTACCTGCTTAATAAGGGTGCTTTGAGCAGCCTAATCCACAGAGCTCTGGCCAAGTACCTTGAAATGCAGAAGCCTTTGAAAAGCATCCCAGCTCTTCCTGGTTCTGCCTCGATGAATCCAGAGCAACTGTGCTGGGCACGCTATAGATTTCACAAAATCATGGAATGGATTGGGTTGGAAAGGACCTTAAAGCCCATCCCATTCCACCCCTGCCATGGGACAGGGACACCTTCCACTGTCTCAGGCTGCTCCAAGCCCTGTCCAACCTGCGCCCTTCCAGGGATCAAGGGGCAGCCACAGCTGCTTTGGGCACCCTGTGCCAGGGCCTGCCCACCCTCACAGGGAAAAATTCCTTCCCAATATCCCATCCATCCCTGCGTCTTGTCACTCCAGGCCCTTGTCCAAAGTGTCTCTCCATGCTTCCTGCAACTCCCTTCAAGTCCTGCAAGGTCACAATGAGATCACCCCAAAGCTTCCCCTCTCCAGGTGAGCATTCCCAGCTCTCCCAGCCTTTCCTCCCAGCAGAGCTGCTCCATCCCTCTGCTCATCCTGGTGCCTCTGGACTCCTCCAGCAGCTCCAGCTCCTGCCTGTGCTGGGCCCAGGGCTGGTTTTCAGCTGTGATGGAGCTGAGTGAGCACAACTGGATTGCCCAGAGCCCTGTGCCAGGGTGGTTGCTGGTGCTGTGGAAAGCAAGGGAAACACATTCCTGCCCCGAGGACCTGGCTCCTGCCCCGGGATGCAGACAGCCAGCAATCCTTTCAATCCCCAGGGCTCTGAAGGAAACAACTACAGCTGACAGCACTTTGTTTCTCCACTCACACTCCAGACTTCCAAATTTAATTACTGAACAAAGCAATTCTCTTCACTCTGGGCCCACAAATTATAAATTTAATTGAGGCTCACGCAAATTAACAGAGAACAAAGTGTAGGCCAAGCTGCTGAGTGACAGAGACACTGTTTAAAATCTGGGGCAGCCATGACCCCAGACAAATATAAAAAGCCTCAATGTCACGTTGATTGCAGTCTCTGCAACGAAAACGCTCCTGAGCTGAGCAGCAGCACTCCCAAAATTACAGCCACAAGGCTCCTGCTGCAGTGGGTTCAGCCAGGATTCAACTCCTTGGCTGCTTTTAATCATCACTTTCAAGCAGATTTAACAAAGGCCATCAGTCCTTTGTGTCACTTCAGTCTGCAGGGAGGATTGGGGATGGTTGGTTGTGCAGCACAGCCCCAGTATTTCCCAGCAGCTCTCCAGACCCCTCACACCCGTGGCAGAGGGCCCAGCAGTGCTGCACTGCCTGGAAATTGGCAGGGATTCCCTGGAAGTGGAAGCAACTCTTCCTGAGAAAGCTGAACTCAAACACAAGACCCAGCTTTCATCCCAGCTCTCCAAATGAGCTGTGGGAGGACCAAGAGAGGAATGGCCACTGCTGAATCACCCCCCTCTGCTCCAGGAATTGTCAACCATGGAATTATCCTGGGTGGAAAAGTCCTCCAGGACCACAAGGTCCAACCTGTGACCGATCAGCCTGGAGAAAAGGAGGCTCAGGCTCTGGCTCTGCACAACTCCTGCCAGGAGGGGACAGCCGGGGGGGTCGGGCTCTGCTCCCAGGGACCAGGGACAGGAGGAGAGGGAACGGCCTCAGGCTGGGCCAGGGGAGGCTCAGGTTGGACATCAGGAGGAATTTCCCTATGGAAAGGGTGGTCAGGCACTGGAAGGGGCTGCCCAGGGAGGGGGTGCAGTCCCTGGAGGGATTTAAGAGATGTATGGATATGGCACCTGGGGACACTGGCAGTGCTGGGGAGTGGTTGGATTCAGTCCTGCAGGTCCATCCCAACCCAAAAGATTCTGTGATTCTCTAACACCAAGTGGCCAATGCTGGTCTTTTTTCAGGTGTGGAAATCATACATTATTTGGGTTTATTCACAGCAAGCACCAGAACAGGAGATTCAGCTTCACTCTTCATCTAAATTCCAGCTGGGATGGCAGCAGATCCTGAATGGCTGTTTGACAGGTGGGGGCAATCACCTCCTGCTGTGTGCAATTAAAAACTCATTAAGGCACAGCTCATTTTCCTCATTATTTTAAGTCATTAAATAATCTTTACTGTTTAACATGACAAGAATGAGCAGATTGGGACAGACACTCCCCTCTGGCCCTTCTTTGCACACATTTACTTGGTCACCTCAATTCTGCAGCCAAGCCTCATGTACCAGAGCAGGAGCTGCAGTCCCAGACCAGCACCCTGAGCTGGGCTGGACACCGAGATTATCCAACTACATGAACAAAATCAGCAGGGAAATCAGTAGGGAAAGAGCTTCCCAGTGGCTGAAAACTTTTGCAAAGGCTTGGGAAGATTCTGTGCCATGACTTTGATCCCTGCTGTGCCCAAGTCCTGTCCTCAGACACCGTGGCATGGACAGCCCTGGGACAAAGGGCCAGCCTGGCAGGTTTAGGTTTCTTCCCTAAATTCTGAAGGAGTGGGGGAGGCAGGAAGGCTCTGCTCAGGCTGGAGCTCACACCATTGCTATAAGCTGAGTGACAAAGCTTCACTCTGCCCAGAGAAGCTGTGGTTGCCCCTGGATCCCTGGCAGTGTCCAAGACCAGGTTGGATGGGGCTTGGAGCAGACTGGGATGGTGGAAAGTGTCTCTGCCATGGCAGGGGTGGCACTGGCTGGGCTTTAATGTCTCTTTCAACTCAAACCACTCTGTGATTCCAGCAATCAGCAAGGACAGACCCCTAAGATCAAGTCCAGTCACTGACCCAGCACTACTGAGCTCACCCTAACCCATGTCCCCAAGTGCCATGTCCAATCATCTTTCACGTCATTACAGGGATGGGGACTCCACCTCTGCCCTGGGCAGCAGTGACAGGGCCTGACCTCCCTTTCACTGAAGAAATTTTCCCAGTATCCCCCTGAGCCTCCTCTGGCCCAGCCTGAGGCCGTTCCCTCTCCTCCTGTCCCTGTTCCCTGGGAGCAGAGCCCGACCCCCCCGGCTGTCCCCTCCTGTCAGGAGCTGTGCAGAGCCACAAGGGCCCCCTGAGCCTCCTTTTCTCCAGGCTGAGCCCCTTTCCCAGCTCCCTCAGCTGCTCCTGGGGCTCCAGCCCCTTCCCAGCTCTGTTCCCTTCCCTGGACACAAAAATGCTGCACATCAAACAAACCTCTGGCTTTCAGAACCCAAAGAGGGCACCATGGCAAGAAAAGGGGTTCTGGCACGTTCCATACCTTAAACACAACCATCAGTTCTGTATAAGTGTGACAGTGACACACTGGCATTAGAACAGATTAAGGCAATAAATCAATTTGATGCATTTTTAATGAGTCTTCCTTTACTATTGGCTTAAGTGGGAGAATGGGGTCCCACAGAGTTACAGCATTGTGAGGCACTCATGGAAATAAGAACAAGGATTAAGCCCTGCAAGAATCTAAATCTCTCTCCATCCACCCCGTGAGCCTCTCTGGAGCAACACTAGATTAGCTCCCTTCATATGAAATGGATGTCATTTATCCCAAGTCTTCAACCAGAAAATCCCCAAGCTCAGCCCCATTGTTGGGCAGAGCTTTGCAGAATCTCCTCTTCACTCTTTGTTGGTTGGCTTTGAGCACCACCTGGTCCTTGGCTTTTTACCCTGGCATACTGAGGGACTGGAGAAAAGAATGCTGAGGCCTATTCACATCCCAAATATGCTTTGTTCCCAAAGGAACACAAAAAATTACTTTCAATCAAAAATACCAAGTCTTTTGGGGAAAACTGCCAAGTCCCAAATGCTGTGTGATCACCACAGTGTGAGGCTGGACCCTCAATGCCACCATCCCACTACTGGATTCTGGGAATGTCACCCAGCCTCTCCCTGTCCCAGCTCAAAGGGAAGCTGTGTTCAGAGCTCACAAAACAGGGGTCAGAGATCCAGATAAATCCCTGTCCCAGCTCCCACAAACAGGGTTCAGATATCCAGATAAATCCCTGTCCCATCTGCAAGAGCACCAGGAGCACACCTGTGACCACTCATGTATTTCCTTGGCAGAGCAAGGCAGGATTTCTCCAGGGCAGAGCTCTGGGAAACAGGACTATGAGACTGTGAGGCAGAGGAAGACCAGCCCGTGCTTTGCAGGAGACAGGTGTTTGCCCTGGAGAGTTCCTTGGGGAATTTGCTCTGAAACCCACCTCAAGTGGCACCCAACTCATCTCCCTAATTAACATTAATGCCCCGGGCAGAGAAGCCTCAGCAGCACCAGCCCCACAGCCTCTGCTCCATCCCTGCCCTCCCCTCCCCCAGCCCCTTCCCAGCAGCCAGGGAGACACCCAGGAAGGTGGAAAACCGAGGGGTTTTCCCCAAACCAAACTCCAAGCCCGAGCTGGGATGAAGATCATAACTTCAGCAGCACACCTAGAGAGAAAAACTCTCCATGCTGACAGAAGGTATCAAACCTTCACAGCAAAATCCAGGCTTTTTCTTCATAGCAGCAGTAAAAAAAGGTTGGGAAAAAGAAGGTTAAAAAATGAAAGAAAGTTTAAAGAAATTATAAGAGAGAAGGAAAAAAGAAAAAGGAGAGTCCAGGAGTAACAGAGTTGCACAAACCCAGAGCTGAGGGAGCTGTGCTGCTCTGCAGGAGCTGCTGGGTGAAAATGCTCAGAGCACTTGGGAAGGTGCCTTTTTAACAAGCTGGTAACTTTTTTTACAGTCTCTATTTACTAAATTGATTAAGCCCAGAATAAAGCCCCTCCTACCCTGCTGTATCTCGTCTCTGCTGGCAGCCCTCAAATCCAGCCAAACACAAACACATCACTGAACCTTTCATCCCTCCCCTGTAAAATTTGAGACCAGGATGGGAAGAATCCTACCCCAAACTACCAGCTTAACCTGGAATATTTTGTTTCAACTGATAGTTGATATAAAGAAGGAATATCTATTTATCTTTGTTTTCATGGAAATAAAAAAAAAAAAGGCCAGAGAGTGATGATTCTGTTGGGCAGAAATTGAGGCTGGCTGGTACAAAGTTTGGTTTATGGCACAGGGAAAGCTACTCCAAAGGCACACACAGGATACTAGAAAACGTCACCTGAATGTTAATTAATTATTACTCACTAATATTAAAAGCAAGAGAGGAGTTTCTTATGCATCACTTTAGAAGAATTTTACTTAGAAAGTTTAGACTAAAGGCAGGGGGGAAATGGGGACAAAACAATGGAAAATACTGCTGGAAAAACTAAAACAGCTCCATGCAGCTCACCTTGACCTCAATGAAGTCTGGTTTCCCAAGGGATATCAGGTCAGCATAAGCTTTGAGTTCATCCACGTTCCAAGCTTTCACCAGGGTCAGCCTATAAACAGTGCGTTGTTGCTGGAATAAAGGAAAAATCCCATTGACATCCCATTCTGACCCAGGAACAAAGGAAAAATCCCTATGACATCCCATTCTGACCCAGGAACAAAGGAAAAATCTCTATGACATCCCATTCTGACTGAGGAATAAAAGAAAAATCACATTGACATCCCATTCTGACCCAGGGAAGATGTTCCAGTCTTGCACACAGATTCAAACAGGAAAAAGAAATTAAATAATTCTTTTATTCCAAGAACTCAGAGATTGAACCAAACCTGTTCCTTTAGGAAATCTGCTCCAAAGCACCTGGGCTGAGCCACCTCGTGCCACACAAATCCTCCCTCTGCAGGCCCCGTATCCCAGGTACTTTGTTTGTACATGAGTTTAACTGAATGGCAAAATGAGCAGGAAATGTCTCTCTCTCTTGGATTTGCTTCCCCAGGCATAAAACCTCCCCATCAGTTACAGGTGTTTTAGTGCCTCCAGCTGGATCATCCAGCACTGAGGACTCTCACAGAAACATGGAATGATTTATGTTGGAAAAGCACTCAAAACATTGAGTCCAACCTTGACCCAGCACTGCCAAGGCCACCGCTGAGCCATGTCCTGAAGTGCCACATCCACAGGGCTGTTAAACCCCTCCACCACCTCCCTACACAGCCTGTTTCTGCGTTTGACAATCTTTCCATGAGAAATTTTCCCCAAAATCCAACCTGAGCCTCCCCTGGCCCAGCCTGAGGCCGTTCCCTCTCCTCCTGTCCCTGTTCCCTGGGAGCAGAGCCCGACCCCCCCAGGTGTCCCCTCCTGGCAGGGAGTTATGGAGAAGATTCCCAGATCCAACTTCCTCTTGAGAAGGTGGCAGACAGCACTCCCAGAACTTCTCTGCTTGGAGTTATTCTGATTTGCCCTCTAAGGGCTGCTCTCCAAAGGAGTTACTGGTGACAAAAGGCCTCTCAACACAAGCACTTGACCATGGAACAAATCCACTCCTCACTCCTCACATCCGCTTGTTTCCATCCTTCCCCTCCCCTTCATCTTCTACTGATGTTTTATGTCACTTATTTTTGGAATTTATTTTTATTTATAGAGCAATTTTCTGGCAAATCTGCAGTTTGGATTAACTCCTTTGCTGTTCCTGCACACTGTGGACTGGAAAATGTAAATGCTGATCCGCAGCATGGGCAGCAGGGGAGGGATTGGGATTCTGCCCCTGTGCTCAGGTGAGAGCCCACCTGCAGAGCTGCCCCAGCCCTGGGCCCAGCACAGGCAGGACCTGGAGCTGCTGCAGGAGTCCAGAGGAGGCTCCAGGATGAGCAGAGGGATGGAGCAGCTCTGCTGGGAGGAAAGGCTGGGAGAGCTGGGAATGCTCACCTGGAGAGGAGAAGCTTTGGGGTGATCTCATTGTGACCTTGCAGGGCCTGAAGGAGCTCCAAGAAAGATGGAGAGAGACTTTGGACAAGGGCCAGGAGGAAGAAATTCCTTCCTGTGAGGGTGGGAAGGCTCTGGCACAGAGTGCCCAGAGAAGCAACATTTTAATCCTTCAGAGCCTGACTGCCATGTCAGTGAATTCTGCCCTCCATGTAAAAATCAAGGTATCACTCACCTGCCACCCGTTTCTGTGTGTTCCATGGGGGGAAAAGTAATTTCTACACCAATTTGCTATGGAAACCTTCCAGGTTATTTACTAAGAAATAACTAGAGGAGTGTTGCATCCCACAATGTGG